>CM069141.1:2222806-2414719 GCA_035221665.1 Okamejei kenojei | reverse complement strand
ACCTTCGAACCACACCGCCATTCCTATGATCTGGCTGAACCATCCCCAATCAGGTACCTGTTCCTGATTGTTCCCCATATCCCTTGATTCCGTTAGCCCCCAAGACCATGTCTAACTCTCTCTTGAAAACATCCAGTGAAGTTGCCTCCACTGCCTTCTGTGGCAAGAATTCCAACAGATATTCCACAACACTCTGTTTAGTGTTAGGGATCGCTGGTCGCGCAGGACTCGTGGGCCGAAGCCTGTTACCACCTCCCTCCTTTTCCTTCCCCGCGCTGAATCTCCAACTCAAACAGTTGTCTGAACCACTCGTCATCTCTTCCCCCATACGATGACCAAGGTCCACACCTTGTGTCTAATTAACACAACGTGACTGCCTTCCACTCTGGATCACACCCATACTAGACTAACCCGCCTGTTAACGCCACCCTAAGGCGCGCGCTGGTTACTCCAACACCACTGCCCCAGCTCTTTGTACCTCTCGCAATCAAGAACCGGACGTTTCCCTGCTCGCAACAACCGATGCTCAGAATGTCAATTACGCAGAAATAAAATGCAAATTCTATCACCCGAACACTTGTATTTTTTTCCTGTTCAAAGAAGATTTACTGACAACATTCTCCCACACATTCCTCTTAGACAATGACACACACCGGTAATATTAAATTTAAACCACATGCCAAGCCTCCAATGAGCCTTTAGCGTGCAATGAAACGTATAAGCGCAATCCTTAGGCTTGCATGGAAGCAGATCTAAATCTGTAAGCTGTCTGCTTCATAGCGTGTGTCGTTGAGCTGCCAATCTTTTTAAGTGAACATAAAACCACATAATGCTATAGATCCCTCCTGACAGTTTAACTTGTATTAAGAAGGAACTGCAGACTGGAAAATCGAAGGTGCACAAAATGCTGGAGAAACTCCAGCGGTTGAGCAGCATCTATGGAAGCAAAGAAATAGGCGACCGTTTCGACCCTCGACGCTGCCTCACCCCTGATTTTTCCCCACATTTTTGCTACCTGACTGTTACTTGTTTTTTCCCCTACCCACCCCCCTAGTTAAATTGAAATGGACCTGAAGCATTTCACTTGAGCAGTTAGATTTCCTGGCAGATTCACGGTCCCCTATCATTTCTCAGACCGCACCAAATACCTGTGACACGTCACATCACCATGCAATAAGGCAACATCTCTGAAACACAACACGTTGGTTAAAGAATCCTGGCTAGGAGGGCAGTTGTTTAGTTCAGTGATACGTAAGGTCATGTGTACCGACTGTAAGATCAGCAAAGGGCCCTTGTCCCACTTAGGCGATGGGTAGGCAAACCGTGGCGTGACTCCAAGAAACGGCACCCACCCCACGACAAGCGACACCCACTACGACACGCAACGTCAGCCGGCGACAACAATTCCCTCACGGACTTGGGGAGTCCACCTACACAACCTTCGACACGCCTACGACAAGTCAACCTACCTTCCCCTCCAACCGCGACATGCTACAACAAGCCACGACTCTGTCAGCGACATAAGGAAGACAACTAAATACTGACTTGACGCCGGAACTGTCGCCGGTTGTCGAGGGCATCGCCACTTGAATACCCTCGAGGTCATCAACCCGCGACAGCCACTCACACCTGCGACAACCTACGCATGCGGAAAGACAGGCACACGTCCAGCCCACTGTTGCCGAGAGGTGTTGAACATTTCAAATCCAGCGGCGACAAGAAAAAGTAAACGACCACTTGAGGAGAGAACTCCACGACAATGCAGGCGTCATCCCGCATCACCCCACGTCAGCCCGTGTCAGCCTCCAACCAATGTGGAAACTTGCCTATTCTTCGTCTGTCGCCGATAAAATCGCCTAAGTGGGACAGGCCCTTGACATTCTACATTTAGTTTCATTTATTATCGACACGTGTCACGTGTATTGAGGTTGAGTGAAACACCTGCAGCGCATGGAAGGGAAACTGTTGTGCATGAACTATCGATCAAGGCTGTCTCCGCAGCGTACACGTAGAGGATAAAGTGTTTAGGGGCGTAGAGTTGCTGCCTCACTGCACCAGAGACCCAGGTATCGATCCGACTACGGGCGCTGTCTGTACGAAAGTCGGTCGTTCTCTTCTCCCCGTGACCACGTGGGTTTCTCGGGGTGCTCCGGTTTCCTCCCACATTCCAAAGATGTACAGGTTTGTAGGTTAATTGCCTTTGGTAAAATGGTGAATTGTCCTCGTGTGCAGGATAATGCTGGTGTGCGGGGTAATCGTGGTCGGTGCAGACTTGGTGGGCCGAACGTACCCCTCAGATTCCTATTAAATCCTTTCCCCTTCACCTTAAACCCATGTCCTCTGGTCCTCAATTCAGCTACTTTGGGCAAGAGAATCTGTGCGTCTACCCGATCTACTGATTGTATACATCTCTATAAGATCACCCCTCATTCTCCTGCGCTACAAGGAATGGAGTCCCAGCCTGCCTCAACCTCTCCCTATAGCTCCCACCCTTTGGTCCTGGCAACATCCTCGTAAATCTTCTCTGAGCCCTTTCAAGCTTGACTGATGAAGGCAAATGTGCCAAATGCCTTTTTGACCGGGTGGCATTAAAGAATTCAGCAAGGACAGGTGAGACAGAGGTTCCCTGCACCTCCTCCAACCTCATCTAATGCATCCGCTAGGCTTGGCGATCGCTTCGTCCAACACCTCCGCTCGGTTCGCAATAAGCAATCTGATCTCCCGGTGGCTCAGCACCTTTAACTCCCCCCCTCCCATTCCGAATCCGACCTCTCTGTCCTGGGCCTCCTCCATGGCCAGAGAGAGGCCCACGTAATTGGAGGAGCAGCACCTCATATTTCACTTGGGTAGTTTACACCCCAGCGGTATGTACATTGACTTCCAATTTCTGGTAGTCCTGCTTTGTCCCTCGTTCCCCTCCCTTTCCCAGCTCTCTCCACCAGCCCACTGTCTCCGCCTCTTCTCTTTCCCGACCCCTATCAGTCTGAAGAAGGGTCTCGACCCGAACGTCACCTATTCCATCGCTCCATAGATGCTGCCTCACCCGCTGAGTTTTCTTCATTTCTTAAACATAATAACATGGGGGGTTTTTTTTGTTTAATGTTTTATGTGTCCATTCCTCACTGTCACTGTATGTCATGTTGTCACTTGCGAGTGGGAGCACCCAAGGCAATTCCTTGTATGTGAATACTTGGCCAACAAACTTATTCCGTTCATTCGTTGAGAGGGCGGTGAATTGAGTTTTTGTCTACCTTCGAATTTTCCAGCATCTGCAGTTTCCGTTTTAAACAAGGAACAGGCACATCAGTCAATAAATTACAGTATCTCTTTTCATCACATGGATACAGATGCAATGAAATGTCACCCGGTCGTGTGTCATGTAGAACCTGCAAGGCCATTTATGAATTATCACTACACTCGGCACATTATAGCATTTAGACACTGATTTTGTTGCTTCAGAATCAGCCTGCCTGCCGGTGACCCGATCACCAGATGATTTGTTTATCCACTACAAAGCTTCTTTTTAATATGTCCGTGACCTCTAGCCGATCTAAATCCGCACAACGTCACAACAAATGTTCACGATAATGCAGGCAGACAAAATGCTGGAGAAACTCAGCGGGTGAAGGATGCTCCATAAGCTGCCGCACCTGCTGAGTTTCTCCAGCATTTTTGTCTGCCTTCGATTTTCCAGCATCTGCAGTTCCTTCTTAAACATTGCAACAAATGCAGTTCTTTTCTCTTTTAGTTTAGAGATACAGATACAGCGCGGAAACAGGCTCTTTGGCCCATCGAGTCCGCGCCGTCCAGCGATTGCCCGTCCACTAGTTCTGTGCTACGCACACTAGGGACAATTTACAGAAGCCAATTAACCTACAAATCCGCACGTCTTTGGAATGTGGGAGGAAACGGAGCACGCGGAGAAAACCCACGCAGGTCACGTGGAGAACGTGCAAACCCCGTTGTCGGGACGGAACTGCGTGTCCTCTGGTGCCGCGAGGCAGCGTCACTGCCGCTGCCCCACCGTGCAGACCCATGCATCCTGCCGCCAAAGAACAAGTTATTTTTAATCAGTTTGCAAAATTAGTCCATTCATCACAATGACATCATAGAGAGATACAGCACTGAAACAGGCCCTTCAGCCCAACTTGCCCATTCCGACCAACATGACCCAGCCACACTAGTCCCACCTGCCTGCATTTGGCCTGTATCCCTCTAAACCTGTCCTTATCCTGTTAAAATTGTTTCTTAAACGTTGCGATAGTCCCGGCCTCAACTACCTCCTCTGGCAACTCGTTCCGTACACCCAACACCCTCTGAGTTTCTCCAGCATTTTTACCTACCTTCGATTTTTTCCAGCATCTGCAGTTCCTCTTAAACTAATTTCTGACGGTCCACGTGGTGGGAAAGCTATCTAGCTGTCGGTGGGGAAATGAGAGAACAATGCCCTGGGCCGCACATTAAAGCAAATGCTGAGGGATTGTCCTCGCGTCAGAACGAGCTCAGTAAATGGCCCTTTGAATGGAAACTCAGGATTATCTGTAAAACAGAAGCTGCTTTGATTGTCGTGCATGGTTCCGTTCATTGAGTCCCTAAGTAGGTACACTGCGTGCAGTCAAGGTGATATTTTTAATATAAAATTGCTGTGATAAATCATTATTTATCTATAAAGCGTGCGTCTGCATCTGCTCTGCCCGCCATAACTCACAGATCGGCAGCTTCATGCCAGCGTAGCTAATCAAATGGGGTAAATCTGACTGGTGGAGGTGCCACTGATGGCAATTTAAGGCTAGTTTACATAAACATTACTCTTTATTTAGTCATATATCGCTGGAATTCTCTTTTGTGAATTCTTGCTATTGAGAGAGTGCAGCGTAGGTTTTCAAGGTTAATTCCCGGGATGGGCGGGGGACTGTCATAATGCCGAGAGAATGGAGCGGCTGGGCTTGTACACTCTGGAGTTTAGAAGGATGAGAGGGCATCTCATTGAAACATATAAGATTAAAACTACGGGTGCTGTCTGTGTGGAGTTTGCACGTTCTCCCCGTGACCTGCGTGGGTTTTCAAGATCCTCACACACCCCAAAGGCGTACAGGTATGCAGGCTAATTGGCTTGGTATAAATGTCGATTGTCCGAGGATGGTGTTAGTGTGCGGGGATCACTGGTCGCTGCGGACCCGTGGGCCGAGGGCTCTGTTTTCGCGCTGCATCTCTAAACTAAACTAACCTAAACTTATTGAAACATGTAAGATTATTAAGGGTTTGGACACGCTAGAGGCAGGAAACATGTTCCCGATGTTGGGGGAGTCTAGAACCAGGGGCCACACAGTTTAAGAATAAGGGGTAAGCCTTTTAGAACAGAGATGGGGAAACACTTTTTCTCACAGAGAGTGGTGAGTCTGTGGAATTCTCTGCCTCAGTTCTCTGGATATTTCAAGACAGAGCTAGATAGGTCTCTTGAAGATAGCGGGAGTCAGGGGATATGGGGGAGAAGCAGAAAACAAGGTACTTGATTGGGGATGATTCAGCCATGATGATCACATTGAATGGCGGTGCTGGCTCGAAGGGGGCCGAATGACCTACTCCTGCGTATATTGTCTATTGTCTTTTGTGATATTCGAATGCTTCGGATTCCGTGCCATCAGCTTGATGAATCGTGGAGTTGGGCTCGCGGAACTGACGAGCGATTCATCTCCCACTCGCGAGCTACGATGAGGAGACAGGGGCATTAACTCGGTTTGCAGGAAGCAATTCCCAGCGAGAGCTGACCGGTATCATACCTGCGACTCGCCCCTTTCCATCACCCGCAGCTGCAACTACGCAGAACAATGCCAGCTAGTGTTCTGTCAGAGCCACACAGAGTGGAAACAGGCCCTTCAGCCCAACTTGCCCACACCGGCTAACATGTCCCATCTACACTAGTCCCACCTGCCTGCATTTGGCCCGTAATCCCTCCAAACCTGCCCTATCCATTTAAGTGTCATTAGGAACAGTAGAATTAGGCCATTTGTCCCATCAAGTCAACTCCGCCATCTCCCCATAACCTCTGACACTCATGCTAATCAAGAATCTATCTATCTCTGCCTTAAAAGATCCACTGACTTGTGGCCTCCACAGCCTTCTGTGGCAAAGAATTCCACAGATTCACCACCTTCTGACTAATTACATTTCTCCTCATCTCCTTCCTAAAAGAATGTCCCTTTAATTCTGTCTAATACCTGTCTAAATGTTTCTTAAAGTTGGGGATAGTCTCAGCATCAACTACCTAGTCTGGCAGCTTGCGGGAGCTCCCCCTCAGATTCCCAGAGTAACTCAGCGGGTCAGGCAGCATCCTCTGGAGAAAAAGGGTGGGTGATGTTTTTGGGTCGGGACCCTTCTTGGCAATAATTCTGTTCACTTGGAGACACATGGAATTGCAGATGCTGGTATCATATTAAATCGATCAGATTAAAAAGAATCTGTGGTGACCTATTACACAACAAGCAGGGTAATGCATGGACCTTTCCAAACTGGATTGAACTCCCGATATTGAGGATAGCACACAATTAATTTAGTTTCCGAGGGGAATAAATCAACTGCAGATAAAATCTCCAGGACCTGCCTTCCCTTTGCTCCTGAGGTAACTGAGAATACCGTCAGGATTTTAATTCCACTTGGAGCTTTAGAGATGCAGAGCAGAAACAGGCCCTTCAGCCCACTGAGTCCGTACCGACCAGCGATCCCCACACACTAACTGCGTCCTACACACACTGGGGACAATTTACAATTTTACCAAAGCCAACTAGCCTACAAACCCGCCTGTCTTAGAATGTGGGTGGAAACCGGCAGCACCGGAGAAAACCCACGCAGGGCACGGGGAGAACGTACAAACTCCGTACAGACAGCACTCGTGGTCAGGATCGAACGGGTCTCTGGCGCTGTGAGGCAGCACTATTGTGCCAACCCCAAGATTATTTAAGTTTAATAGGGCTACAATGAACAGCAGAGGCCGGAATCCTGAACAAAACACAAAGTGCTGGAGGAACTCAGTGGTGTCAGGCAGCACCTGTGGAGGGAATGGACAGGCTGGTGGGTCTGAAACGTCACCCATATCTTCACTCCAGAGATGCTGCCTGTCCCGCTGAGTTACTCCGGCTTTTAATCAGGTTCATTGTCCTGTGCGCGAGTACAGTGTGGTATAGAGTACAATGACAATTATCTTCCATGAAGCTCCTGCAAAGTACTCTGACCATCAGTAATAAACGTTTGATAACAAGTTGTAGGCAGGGAGTGAGTGGACCTTAAACGCAGATACACTTGGGTGCCACAGCGGTAGAGTTGCTGCCTTACAGCGCTTGCAGCGTCGCAGACCCGGGTTCGATCCCGACTTTGGGTGCTGTCTGATCGGAGTTTACACGGTCTCCCCGTGACCTGCGTAGATTTTCTCCCGCACTCCAAATGTAGATCAAACAGTATTGCTGATTTGATCCGTGTCCGGTTTTGCTGCTGATGACCTGATCGATAACCCATGTCAGGGTTTCCACACCACCACCAGCCATGATGCTTTTATAGTTTAACTTACGATTCGGAGCCAACAGTATTCTTCGTGATGGTCTCTGTATGTATACAGAATAAAGTACGTGTTATGACAAGGTGCAGCGGGCTGGTGCTAAAGACCTGCAGGGAAGCTAGACGCTCCCCACGCCCCCACCAGTCTCGGGCAGATGGGGTTCGTCAGCCTGGGAAGGCGTCGCCATCTAGAACAGGGATAAACTGATTTAAAACCTCCGCTGCCCTTGTGCCATATCCAGTCATGGAAAAGGCTCCAGGAGTAAACCTCAAGAAAATCCGGAGTCGGAGCCCCTAAGGTAGTCCGTCGTTGTCTACAACCTCACTCTGGCAGCTCCTGCGACGGCGCTGGTGCCAAACTGTAACGGCCCTGTTGTTCCTTTGGATCGATCAGAGACGTGGAGAGGGGGGACTTGCTGCATGGGCAACAGCCTGTCCTCCATATGGCATCCCCCAGGCTTGCATCACCCATGGTCAGTCATGACCGAGAGGGGCCTACTATGATATATAATGACTCTGTATCATAAGTACTTTGCGCACAAAGACGTCCAGGTATGTATGTAAATTGGCTTGGTATAAATTTAAAAATTGTCCCTGGTTTGTGTGGGATTGTGTTAATATGCGGGGGTCGCTGGTCGGTGCGGACCCGGTGGGCCGAAGGGCCTGTTTCCACACTGTATATCTAAACTAAACTCAACTTGGCTGACAGCATGTTTGAGTTCCCACCACAAAGTGTTTTACATTAAATGCTTCAGTGTCCACTTCCTGCCGCTTCTGTTTGTGGTTGCAACGAGTCTAAACATTGCGCAAGAACTAGTGTATCAATGCCACGTGTGCTGAGGTACAGTCAAAAGCTTTGTGGTGCGTGCTATCCAATCAAGTCAGACCGTGTGGCGCCAGCCGGCGGTTAGGCCACTTATTGCTCAAACCCTCGGCCCCAGGACTGGCAGGATCACGTGACTATGTCTGGCGCAAAGAAGTCATCACGAGGCTTTGGGGCGTGGACTGTTATATATGTAGAACTGTGCGTGAACCCTCCTCCGTCGCGTGTGAGCTGTTCTTGGTTTAACTCAATAAACATCACTTGTCTCGCTATAATTAGGTATGTTACAAAACTTACCTTCAGCGGCACTGCAGTTCTGTCGCTGCCCGTGTGCGCGATTTTGGCGCCTTTGAGAGGGGGGCGGGTTTAAAATGCCGTTTTCTCCAGCCTGTTCAAATCAATCTTTGTCAGGCTGTTTAGTTGCTGAAGAAAAATCGCTCCGACCTACGTTCTCTGACGTTTTGTTTAAACGAAGCCGCATAAATTAATAGCAGGAGTAAATAAAAACGCGTCTTCTAAAGCCTTCAACGCCGACAACGGGACGGATCTCACATACGGGACAAAGCCGGGTACGCCGTTTATTTTTACATATAAACGTGCTTCTTAGGATGCCTTTAATCAAAATTTCATGTTGTGAAAAGGTGACTTAGGCCCCATACGAACCGGCAGTGTTTTTCCTGCCGATATGGGGTTTAAATTCACCGCAAATGCAACGTTCCAAACGATCACGTTCCACAAAATCCCACTCGCAAGATGATTTAAATGCCCATTAATTTATGGGAATTAAACACTAAATTCCTTCCATTTCGCCTATAAATTCATGACAATGAGATTTAAAAATCATGTTATATTGTAAATTCTTGTGTGAATGTTATTTGTACACTGAGGCTATTTAAAAATGTTAACCTTTTCTTAAGAAATGGATAGATGTTTAGATCTAGTAATTGAATTTTGTAATTAGCTACAATTAGGTAACTAACTAATTTATACTTTTTCAGGTCATCCAAGTAAGATTGTTTCATATTGTTTCAGAATGCTTCAATCTATAATACTGAAAATGTCATTCAGTTCTCTTAAGAAAAATTTTTAAGAAAGTTATGGGCTTTTGACTGTCCTTGATCACAGCTTTTGAGTTAAGTCAATGGAAAAGCAACAAGATTCTAATTTCCCAGTATGAAAATAGCCATAACTTTTTTAAACTGCAGAATGACCTAAAGTCACAGAACTCTTAGGTGTCAAAATAAAAACTCCTTTTTTTACTTTATCTGATGGGATAAATTGCAGACTTGATTTTTAAAATCTCAAAATTTTGTAACATTGCTTTGATAATAGTTCTATAAACAAGCCAAACTCAAGTACAGAGTAAAAACTCTACTGGGGCAGCAAGGTGGCACAGCGGGAGAGTTGCTGCCTCACAGCGCCAGAGACCCGGGTTCCACTTCTGTCTGTGCCGAGTTTGTACGTTTTCCCCGTGACCTGCGTGGGTTTCCTCCGAGACCTTCGGTTTCCTCCCACACTCCAAAGACGTACAGGTTTGTAGTTTAATTGGCTTGGTATAGATATAAATTGTCCCTCGTTTGTATTGGATAGTGTTAGCGTGCGGAGATCGCTGGTTGGTGCAGACTCGGTGGGTCGAAGGGCCTGTTTCCGCGCTGTATCTCTAAACTAAACTATACTAAACTAAACCAAACCTTCTTACTGACTTATCAACAATGTGAACAAGAACCAGAAGACACTGGTTTAAGGTGAGAGGGAAAGATTTAATAGGAACCGGAGGGGCAACGTTCCCACATGCAGAGAGTGGTGGATGTATGGAACGAGCTGCCAGAAGAGGTAGTTAAGGCAGGGACTATCAGTATTCAGTATTTACTTTAATGTCATTTTAACTCAGTACTTACATACACAGAAGAAATGAAAAATTGTTTCTCAATCAGTTCCCATCAGTGCAGTTAATAAAAACAGAATAAATACATACAACTTAAAACAATTAAAATTAACATATCTAAAAGTAGGCCTAAAATTTGAACTAAGAAACAGACATTCAGACCGAACAGTAGCCTGCCTTGACAGGTGCCTAGCTGTCAAAGTATAGGCGAGGTTAGATGATTTGGTGTGTGATGTATGGGGAGGGGACACAGTCCGTTAACTGGTTTTATTGCCTGTGGGAAGAAGCTGTGGAGCATCCTGCTGGTTTTGCAGCTGATGCTCCTGTACCTCTTCCCAGATGGCAGAATGGAGAAGATGTTGTGTGATGGGTGATGTGGGTCCTTAATAATGGAGATGGCTTTACGGATGCTGCACTTCTGATAGATCTCCAACAGGAAAGGGAGTGGAGCACCGATGATCACAGCAATTAAAAGACATTTAGACAGGTACATGGATAGGACAGGTTTAGGGGGATATGGGCCAAATGCAGGCAGGAGGACTGGTGTAGATGGGGCATGTTGGTCGGCCTTGGTAAATTGGGCTGAAGTGCCTGTTTCCTCACTGTGTGACTCTACGATGCTAGGTTGCAAAATAAAATCCTGGTCACAAGGATGAAGAGACCCCATTGCGGACATTGGACTCTGCCTGTGGAACTGATGCGCTACAATGCTGAGAACGATATTCTGCACTCTGTATCTTCCCCTTTGCTCTACCTATTGGACTGGAGTTTGACTTAACTGTAATTAGACAATAGACAATAGGTGCAGGAGCAGGCCATTCGGCCCTTCGAGCCAGCACCGCTATTCAATGTGATCATGGCTGATCATCCCCTATCAGTACCCCGTTCCTGCCTTCTCCCCATATCCCGTGACTCCGCTATTTTTAAGAGCCCTATCTAGCTCTCTCTTGAAAGCATCCAGAGAACCTGCCTCCACCGCCCTCTGAGGCAGAGAATTCCACAGACTCACAACTCTCTGTGAGAAAAAGTGTTTCCTTGTCTCTGTTCTAAATGGCTTACTCCTTATTAGTAAACTGTGGCCCCTGGTTCTGGACTCCCCCAACATCGGGAACATGTTTCCTGCCTCTAGCTTGTCCAAACCCTCAACAATCTTATAAGAGTTGTACCTTGTTCTGGTCACCTCTGGATTTTTAACGTTGAAAATTTTCGGTAACCTGTAACGACCTATGACGGGTGCCGGCAGTCGCCAAAAAAGTCGCGTAAGTGGGACGGGCCCTTTTAAATGGCAACTCACTTTGTCAAAGGGCTGATGTAAGTTGATGCTGACATCCAGTGTGTGTGAGGAATGTCCACTGCATACAGCAGATGTAGAGCGAGCAGTTTGCTTTCGGTCCCTTGCGATGTGAACAATGCAGCCAGCATGCAACGCTGCAAAAACATCTGCTGCAAAGATTCACATGAAAGTTGAACGATAATGTGCATGGCCAGATCGGGTAGACGGTCAGAGTCTCTAGCCCATCACAGGGGAATAGACAACCAGAGGACATAGGTTCAAGGTGAAGGGGGAAAGATTTTATACAAATCTGAGCGGGTAACTTTTTCACACAGAGGGTTGTGGGTGTATGGAACAAGCTGCCGGAGGTGATATTTGAGGCTGGGACTATCACAATGTTTAAGAGACATGTAGACAGGTACACGGATAGGACAGGTTTAGAGGGATATGGACCAAACACGGGCAAGTGAGGCTCATGTAGATGGGGCATGTTGGTTGGCATGGGCACGTTGGGCCGAAGGGCCTGTTTCCACGCTGTATCACTCGATGTACATTCACCAATAACCAAAAGTAGTGGTTCGGTATTGGTCCAGGAATACCATGTTCCATTAACAGCTGCACCAGAGGCCTGTAGCCATCCACGTCCGGTGAATAACAACTCTCTACAACTCACATGGAACAGTCAGGTACAGCACAGGGCAGGCCTAGTAACGTGTAGACACAAGGAAATGGCGGAGTAGCAAGATGGATTCAACAGTGGCTGAATGGGAGATGTCAGAGAGTAATGGTGGATGGCTGTTTGTCAGGTTGGAAGCCGGTGACCAGTGGGGTGCCTCAGGGATCTGTGTTGGGTCCACTGTTGTTTGTCATGTACATCAATGATCTGGATGATGGGGTGGAAAATTGGATAAGTAAGTATGCAGATGATACTAAGATAGGTGGTGTTGTGGATAATGAAGTAGATTTTCAAAATCTACAGAAAGATTTGGGCCATTTGGAAAAGTGGGCTGAAAGATGGCAGATGGAGTTTAATGCTGATAAGTGTGAAGTGCTACATCTTGGCAGGACAAATCAAAATAGGACGTACATGGTAAATGGTAGGGAATTGAGGAATGCTGTGGAACAGAGGGATCTAGGAATAACTGTGCATAGTTCCCTGAAGGTGGAATTGCATGTAGATAGGGTGGTAAAGAAAGCCTTTGGTGTGCTGGCCTTTATAAATCAGAGCATTGAATATAGGAGTAGGGAAGTAATGTTAAAATTGTACAAGGCATTGGTAAGACCAATTCTGGAGTATGGTGTACAATTTTGGTCGCCTAATTATAGGAGGGATGTCAATAAAATAGAGAGAGTTCAGAGGAGATTTAGTAGAATGTTGCCAGGGTTCCAGCAACTATGTTACAGAGAAAGGTTGAACAAGTTAGGTCTTTATTCTTTGGAGGGCAGAAGGTTAAGGGGGGACTTGATTGAGGTCTTTAAAATGATGAAAGGGATAGACAGAGTTGACGTGGACACGTTTTTCCCATTGAGGGTAGGGAAGATTCAAACAAGAGGGCATGACATGAGAATTAAGGGACAGAGGTTTCGGGGTAACGTGAGGGGGAACTTCTTTACTCAGAGGGTGGTGGCTGTGTGGAATCAGCTTCCAGCAGAAGTGGTGGAGGCAGGATCGATTTTAACATTTAAGAGTAAAGTGGATAGGTATATGGACGTGAAGGGAATGGAGGGGTATGGTCTGAGTGCAGGTAGATGGGACTAGGGGAAAACAAATGGTCGGCACGGACTGGAAGGGCCGAGAGGGCCTGTTTCCGTGCTGTAATTGTTATATGGTTATATGGTTAACTGCAGATGCTGGCAGCCTGAGCAAAATACAAAGTGCTGGAGGAACTCAGTGGGACAGGCATCATCTGCGTGGGGATTGGACATGCGATGTGACACATCAGCCTTCTTCAGACTAAAATGTCACCTATCCATTCCCCCCATGGATGCTCTGACCCGCTGAGTTACTCCAGCACTGGATTTGCATTGAAACAGGCCCTTCGCCCCACAATGTCCGTGCTAACCCAATGCCAAGTTAAACTATTCTCCTCTGCCTGCACGTGATCTCTATCCCTACATTCCCTGCAAACTTCCCAATCCAAACGTAGAAACAAAGAACTGCAGATGCTGGTTTATACCAAAGATAGACACAGAGTGCTGGAGTAACTCAGTGGGCCGGGCAGCATCTCTGGAGAAAAAGGGTGTGCGATAAAGTGTCCCGACAGAAAACCTCACCTACCCATGTTCTCCACAGATGCTGCCTGACCCGCTGAGTTACTCCAGCACTCTGTATCTATCTTTGGGAGATTCTCGGGTCAGCGTGGGTGAATGTGAAGCATCGGCTGCTCCGTGTTTGCACCTGAAACTGGTCCAGGCAGCTGCAGATGAGAGAGCACTTCTGGCAACGCATGTTGACAGTCTCTGATTACCGATAACTGTCAGCCGGCAATTCTATACTCCACTATCAGATGTTCAATTCCTCATCGTCTGGCTGGGGCTTCAGACAGCACGTCCCATATCTGTAGCAGCAGCTCAGGCTCGGGCTGGCTCTGACGGCAGCGAGCTTGTCAAGTTAAATCACTGCCCACTGACAAGTGGAGATACATGATCTGATCTCCCTCGCCAGCGACACAGGGCTGTCACTGCATCCTGAAAGGAATAGGAACGTCCCTTGCGTTGGCTCATTGGCTGCAGGTTTCAAGGTGGAAGAGTTGCCGGTGGTTGGAGGCGGTTATGTTTGGGACAGTAGATGCTGGATTGCAACAAAGATGGACACAGAGTGCTGGAGTAACTCAGCGGGTCAGGCAGCATCTGTGGAGAAACTCAGCGGTGCGGCAGCATCTAAGGAGCTGCTGCACCCCTGAGTTTCTCCAGCTTTTTGTGTACCCTCGATCTCACATCTGCAGTTCCTTCTTTAAAGCATCTGTGGAGAACATGGATAGGTGACGTTTCACAGAGTGCTGGAGTAACTCAGCGGGTCAGGCAGCATCTGTGGAGAACATGGATAGGTGACGTTTCACAGAGTGCTGGAGTAACTCAGCGGGTCACATAACATCTCTGGAGAAAAGGGATAGGTGACGTTTCGGGTTGAGACCCGTAAGGGTCTCGACCCGAAACGTCACCTATTCCTTTTCTCCAGAGATGCTGCCCGTCTGTGGAGAACATGGATAGGTGACGTTTCACAGAGTGCTGGAGTAACTCAGCGGGTCAGGCAGCATCTGTGGAGAACACAGAAAGGTGACGTTTCACAGAGTGCTGGAGTAACTCAGCGGGCCAGGCAGCATCTGTGGGAAAAATTGGTAAGTTAAGGTTTTGGGTCGAGAATCTTCTTCAGACTGATTATTAGAGACATACCGCGTGGAAACAGACCTTTCGGCCCAACTTGCCCACACTAACCAACATGTCCCATCTACACTAATCCCACCTGCCTACGTTTAGCCCACATCACCCTAACTCTTTCCTATTCTTATACCCGTTAAGTTTTAGAGATACAGTGGGGAAACAGGCCCTTCAGCCCACCTAGTCCGCGCCGACCAGCGATTCCCGCACATTAACACTATCCCACTGGGACAATTTTCATTTATACCAAAGCCAATTTACCTACAAACCTGCACGTCTTTGGAGTGAGGGAGGATGCCGAAGATCTCGGAGGTCACGGGGAGAACGTACAAACTCCGTACAGACAGCACCCATAGTCAGGATCGAACCCGGGTCTCTGGCGCTGCGAGTGGTGTAAGGCAGCAACTCTACCCCTGCACCACCTACCCTTCACTTCCCTTTTAAACGGAGTTCTCACTCTCTATATTTCATTTCAGAACTGGGACGATATACAAATAATAAAGGCCTCTTTTTCAGCCGTCTGAAACTCAGATATTGATCTCTGTCTGCAGGTAATACAGAGACCGCCCTTGATACAATGTTCTAGCATGAGATGGAAGATAGTAGAGTGTTTATCAATAATGCCAGCAGCGCTAGTATAAATGGTCACTCTTTTCCTGAGAATGACTGCCTGGATAGAGTGGATGTGGATCGTGGGAGAGTCTAGGACTAGAGGGCACAGCCTCAGAATAAAAGGACGTTCCTTTCACAAGGGGTTCAGCAGAGGGTGGTGAATCTGTGGGATTCTTTGCCACAAAAGGCTGTGGAGGCCAAGTCAGTGGATATTTTTAAGGCGCAGAGAGATAGATTGTTGATCAGTACGGGTATCGGGGTTATGGGGGGAATGGGGTTGAGAAGGAAAGGTAGATCAGCCGTGATTGAATGGCGGAGTAGCCTTGATGGACTGATTATGAACTGTGAAATTAGAAAAAAAAAGCCCTGGAAATTAATGCAACAAAATTATATTTACTTGTTTATCTTTAATGTGTTCAGCTTCAGTTGAGTTTATTGTCACGTGTACCGAGGTACAGTGAAAAGCTTCTGTTGCGTGCTAACCAGCCAGCGGAAAGACAATACGTGATTACAATCGAGATATTCACAGTGTACAGATACATGATAAGGGCATAACGTTTAGTGCAAGGTAAACCCAGAAAAGCCCTATCAAGGATAGTCCGAGGGTCACCAATGAGGTAGATAGTAGTTCAGCACTGCTCTCTGGTTGTGGTAGGATGGTTCAGTTGCCTGATAACAGCCGGGAAGAAACTGTCCCTGAATCTGGAGAGAAGGAATAGGTGACGTTTCGGGTCGAGGCGTCGCCGATTCCTTCGCTCCGTAGATGCTGCCTCACCCGCTGAGTGCCTCCAGCATTTTTGTCTACCTTTGATTGTTCCAGCATCTGCAGTTGTTCCTCACATAGTGATTGCTGGGTCAGTTTAATTAAAACAGGTAATTAAATCGCTTTCCTTTTCAAACACCAAGAAAGCTTGAAAAACATTAGTAACCTACTTGTTGTTCTTTAGATAATCTTTAAAGTAATCCTGAATCTTTATAACGGCTCATTTATTTCGTTTAGTTTAGAGATACAGCGTGGAAACAGGCCCTTCGGCCCACCGAGTCCGTGCCGACCAAGCTTTTCACTGTACCTCGGTACATGTGAGAATAAATTAATGAGGGGGAAAGAATTATACGAGATTGATACGTGGATTGCTGTTGTACACCTTCAGTTATTGTTGCTCATATTGTATTGCTCCTTTACAGGTGTTCTCCCCTAAATCTACCCTACATTTACAGATGCCCTCCCCTACTGCACCATTTAAAGGTGCCCTCCCTACTGCACCATTTACAGGTGCCCTACCCCTACTGCACCATTAAAAAAAAAGAAAAAAAAAAAAAAATAAAGGTGCCCCTCCCCTAACTGCACCATTTAAAGGTGCCCTCCCCTACTGCACCATTTAAAGGTGCCCTCCCTACTGCACCATTAAAGGTTCCCTTACTGCACCAGGTGCCCCTCCCCTACTGCAAACCATTTAAAGGTGCCCTCCCTACTTGCACCATTTACAGGTGCCCTCCCCCTGCACCATTTACGCCCTCCCCTACTGCACCATTTACAGTGCCCTCCCCTACTTCAGGTGCATTACTAAAATCCTATACTGCACCATTTAACTGGTGCCCTGCAATTTAAAAGGCAACCATGCTTAAAAGGTGCCCTAAATTGCTACCATTTTAAGGCCCTCCCCTACCTAAATCCATTTAATCCTTAGAACTTACCATCCAGTGCCCTCTCCTAATTCACCATTAAAGAGTGCTCCTCCCCTACTGCACCATTTAAATGTGCCCTCTCCTAATTCACCATTTAAAGGTGCCTCCCCTAATTCACCAATTTAAAGGTGCCCTCTCCTAATTCACCATTTAAAGGTGCCCTCCCCTACTGCACCATTTAATAGTGTCCACTCGGCACCATTTAAAATGTGCCCTCCCCTACTTCACCATTTAAAGGTGCCCTCCTCTAATTCACCATTTAAAGGTGCCCCCTCCCTAATTCACCATTTAAAGGTGCCCTCTCCTAATTCACCATTTAAAAGGACCTAATTCACAATTTAAATGAGCCCTCTGCACCTAAAGTGCCCTCCCCTACTGCACCATTTAAAAGTGCCCTCCCCTACTGCACCATTTAAAGGTGCCCTCCCCTACTGCCCTCTCCTACTTCACCATTTAAAGGTGCCCATCCCCTAATTCAACCATATAAAGGTGCCCTCCCCTATCTGCCCCTAAATGTGCCTCCCCCTACTGCACCATTTAAAGGTGCCCTCCCCTACTGCACCTTACCCATTTACAATGTGGCCCTCCCCTACTGCACCATTTAAAGGTGCCCTCCCCTAACACCATTTAATGGAGCCCTCCCCTACTGCACCATTTAAAGGTGCCTCCCCCCTACCCATTTAAAAGGTGCCCTACTGCTACACCATTTAAAGGTGCCCTCCCCTACTGCACCATTTAAGTGCCCTCTCCCTAATTCACCATTTAAAGGTGCCCTCCCCTACTGCACCATTTAAAGGTGCCCTCTTCCCTAATTCACCATTTAAAGGTGCCCTCCCTACTGCACCATTTAAAGGTGCCCTCCCCTACTGCACCAATTTACAGTGCCCTCTCCTAATTCACCATTTAAAGGTGCCCTCCCCTACCCCATTTAAAGGTGCCACCATTCCCCTAATTCACCATTTAAAGGTGCCCTCTCCTAATTCACCATTTAAAGGTGCCCTCTCCTAATTCACCATTTAAAGGTGCCCTCCCCTAATTCACCATTTAAAGGTGCCCTCCCCTAATTCACCATTTAAAGGTGCCCTCCCCTACTGCACCATTTAAAGGTTGCCCTCCCTGCCCCTGCCTCCCCTACTGCACCATTAAAGGTGCCCTCCCCTACTGCACCATTTAAGGTGCCCTCCTCCTAATTCACCATGTTAAAGGTGCCTACTCCTAAACTGCACCATTTAAGCCAATGTGCCTCTCCCTAATTCACCATTTAAGTGCCCTTCCCTAAATCCCCCCTATTTCTAGGCACCCTCCCTATGTGTAGCCATCTAGTTAGCTATCCAGTATGTTGCACAGTCTAGCTAACTAGCTAGCTATCCATGTATCTAGCTTAAACTAGTTAGCTACCTAGCTATCCAGTATGTGACCATCTAGCTAGTTATATAGCTATCCAGCAGGTAGCTCAGTCTAGCTAGCTATCTAGCCATCCAATATGTAGCTGTCCAGCTAACTACCTAGCTATCCAGTATATAGACATCCAGCTAGATATCTAGCTAGCAATCTTGCCATCTATGTAGCTATCTAGGTATCCAGTATGCAGCTCAATCTATCTAGTGATCCAGCTATCCAGTGTATAGCCAACTAGCTAACTATCTCGCTATCCAGTATGTTGCTTTGTCTAACTCGCTATCCTGTTATCCAGTATATAGCCATCTAGCTAGCTACCTAGCTATCCAGTATGTAGCTCAGTCTTGATAGCTATCTAGCTATCCTGTCTGTCAGAGGGCGGTGGAGGCAGGTTCTCTGGATGCTTTCAAGAGAGAACTAGATAGGGCTCCTAAAAATAGCGGAGTCAGGGGATATGGGGAGAAGGCAGGAACAGGGTACTGATTGGGGATGATCAGCCATGATCACAGTGAATGGCGGTGCTGGCTCGAAGGGCCGAATGGCCTACTCCTGCCCCTATTGTCTACTGTCGATTGACCAACGATCCCCGCACATTAACACTGTCCTAAACACACGAGGGACAATATACATTTATACCGAGCTGACTAACCAACAAACCTGTACGACTTTGGAGTGTGGGAGGAAACCGGAGCACCCGGAGAAAACCCACGCAGGTCACGGGGTGAACGTATAGACAGCACCCATAGTCGGGATCGAACCCGGGTCTCTGGCGCTGTGAGGCAGTAACTCTACCGCTATGCCACCATGGTAGAGTTACTGGAGACACTCTATTTGTCTCCTGTTTTAAAGCAAACTCTCCAGCTGAGCTCCTTTGAGCATATTACGCCGTGTAGTTCAGTTACTCCAGCTCTCTGTGTCCTTTTGTGTAGCACCCAGCATCTGCAGTTCCATGCTTCCACAAAATCCCCCTTTGCTGTGTTACACGTCCCTGTTACATTACATAGTCAGGATATTTTACCTGTTCAGAAGGTCACGCGAGAAGCAATCTGGCAGACCCTGGATTAGATTGTAAAATTCCAGCCATGATTATAACTAGTGTTACAGGATATTTGCAGCACTCGAATGAACCATTTAGGTCAGGAGGTCTGCGCCAGTTAATATGCCACATCATCACCCTCACACCCAATCTCTGACAACCCGATCAACTTCTCCGTCCATTACATCCCCCTCATTGCTATCAAGCTCTCTCCCAACTCTGTCTGTTCCCCTTGCTGATGTCAGCAATTTGGTTCTGAATTCTTCTTTGGCAAAAATGTTTCTCTGATTTCCCAAATGATGGTCTCCTCTACATCCCCGCTCCATTTAATAGACGTACAGCACTGAGGACTCAAGATAAAAGAGTCCGTACTCCTTTTGTTCTACTTCATCTGAAGGAGGGTCCCGTCACAAAACATCACCTATCCACGTTCTCCACAGATGCTGCCTGACCCGCTGAGTTACTCCAGCACTCTGTGAAACGTCACCTATCCATGTTCTCCACAGATGCTGCCTGACACCGCTGAGTTTACTCCAGCACTCTGTGAAACGTCACCTATCCATGTTCTCCACAGATGCTGCCTGACCCGCTGAGTTACTCCAGCACTCTGTGAAACGTCACCTATCCATGTTCTCCACAGATGCTGCCTGACCCGCTGAGTTACTCCAGCACTCTGTGAAACGTCACCTATCCATGTTCTCCACAGATGCTGCCTGACCCGCTGAGTTACTCCAGCACTCTGTGAAACGTCACCTATCCATGTTCTCCACAGATGCTGCCTGACCCGCTGAGTTACTCCAGCACTCTGTGAAACGTCACCTATCCATGTTCTCCACAGATGCTGCCTGACCCGCTGAGTTACTCCAGCACTCTGTGAAACGTCACCTATCCATGTTCTCCACAGATGCTGCCTGACCCGCTGAGTTACTCCAGCACGATATGTGGGCAATACTGCCTGGATCCCAAGCATGGATTTTGTGTGTGTCCTGCACGGACCAAACAGCCAGTGACAGGTAGCAACAAAAACTGCAGATGCTGGAAACCGGAAGTAAAAACAGAAAATGCTGGAATAATTCAGGTGGTCTGTGAAAAGAGGGAAAATTAATGTTTCAAGGTCTGTGACCATAGTTCAGCACCGCTCTCTAGTTGGTGAGAGGACGGTTCAATTGCCTGATAACAGCCGGGAAGAAACGGTCCCTGAATCTGGAGGTGTGCGTTTTCACACTTCTGTACCTCTTGCCCGATGGGAGAGGGGAGAAGAGGGAGTGGCCGGGGGTGAGACTGGTCCTTGATGATGCTGCTGGCCTTGCCGAGGCAGCGTGAGGTGTAGATGGAGTCAATGGAAGGGAGGTTGCTTTGTGCGTGTGATGGTCTGGGCTGCGTCCACAATTTGCTGCAATTTCTCACGGTCTTGGATGGAGCTGTTCCCAGCAAGACTATTAGGCTGAACCATTTGACAAAATATTAATGGTGATAGATGTTCAAAGCAGTTTTTTGCAACCTGCCTTTTGAAGAAAGGACAAGAGTTGTCCCCTCTGCACGGGAGATTAGCAGCTTAGCAGCGTTGGCTTTTGATGTCGGGTGTAAAACCTGCTGGAACTAATTTAACCTTACAGCGGCGAAGATCGGGCAAAAAATCCCCAAACTGGAGAATTCACACGTTAATTGCTTGTTATTAAATTCCTATTTACATATAATTAACATGGGCACAGAGTCACCAAACCATATGTTTTCACAGCTGTTGCCGCATTTATTAATATAATTGTCCCCTAAAAGACATTGAGCTCCACTGTAGAGTTACAGTGTGTTACAGATGTAACTATCAAACTTGTGTCGTCTCGTAATTGCTTTAACCCTGGTTTCAAATTGCACAGGCAGATGTTTCACATTGGCCTCAGATTCTTTGACAATGTGGGGGCAGGAAAACACGGAACCATAGACAATAGGGGCAAGAGTAGGCCATTCGGCCCTTCGAGCCAGCACCGCCATTCAATGTGATCATGGCTGATCACCCACAATCAGTACCCCGTTCCTGCTTTCTCCCCATATCTCTTGATTTTGTTAACCCAAAGAGCCAAATCTAAAGGGCCTGTCCCACTTTCACGACCCTTTTTACTCGTGGACATTTTTCATCAGGCTAGAAAAACGCCGCGACCTACTTGATGCCACGAGTGCCTACAACTCGCATCACGGCCTGCTACGACCTCCTACGACTTCGTGAAGACCGTGCTGCGAGTACGAGTCAACGGCAAACTCAGCAGAGGTCATGAATTAGGTCGTGAAAGTGGGACAGGTCCTTAACTCTCTCTTGAAAGCATCCAGAGAACCGGCCTCCACTGCCTTCTGTGGCAGAGAATTCCACAGATTCACAACTCTCTGAGTGAAGGTAGACAAAAGGCCGAAATGTTGCCTATTTCCTTCGCTCCATAGATGCTGCTGCACTAGGCTGAGTTTCTCCAGCACTTTTGTCTACCTTCGATTTTCTATCATCTGCAGTTCCTTCTTAAACACTCCCTGGGTGAAAAATGTTCTCCACATCTCTGTCCTAAATGGCCTTCCCCTTATTCTTAAACTGTGATCCCTGGTTCTGGACTCCTCCAACATTTTTCCTGCATCTACCCTGTCTAATCTCTCAAAAATTGTATGTATTTCTTTAAGATCCCCTCTCATCCTTCTAAATTCCACTGAATACAAGCCCAGTCGCTCCATTCTTTCAGATCAGATCCATCCTGTGCACAAATTCACTTGGACCATCTCCACACCTCCCTCCCCTTTCTTCATCTCGACGACTCCATCACAGGAGTATAGACTTATTATTTTTATAAGGGCGGCATGGCGGCCCAGCGGTAGAGTTGCTGCATTTCAGCGCCACAGACCCGGGTCCGATCCCGACTCTGGGTGCTGCATGGACGGAGTTTGTACATTCTCCCTGTGTCCAAATTAGTTTCCTCCGAGATCTCTGGCTTCCTCCCACGTTCCAAAGATGTACAGCCTTGTAGCTTAATTGATTTGGTGTAAGTGGAAAGTGGTCCCCAGCGTGTGTAGAATGGTGTTAATGTGTGGGGATCGCTGGTCGGTGCAGACTCAGTGGACTGAAGGTCCTGTTTGCAAGCGTTATCTCTAAACTAAACTAAACTATACCACCATCTGTATCTCTCATTTCCCTTCCCCTGACTGTCAGTCTGAAGAAGGGTTACATTACCTACTCAGTTTCACCAGAGATGCTGCCCGACCCGCAGAGATTAGTTTAGTTTAGTTTAGAGATACAGCCTGGAAACAGGACCTTTTTTAAAAACTATTTATCAAGCCAGTTAACCGACATACCTGCACGTCTTTGGAGTGTGGGAGTAAACTGAAGATCTCGGAGGTCACGGGGAGAACGTGCAAACTCCGTACAGACAGCGCCCGTAGTCAGGGTCGAGCTCTGCTCTCCGCAAGGCAGCAGCTCCACCGCTCCCACCGTGACCCATTCTCCAGCGTTTTGTGTCTATCGTCAGAAGGCGGCCAAAGAGAGACACAAAATGCCGGAGTAACTCAGCGGGACAGGCAGCATCTCTGGAGAGAAGGAATGGGTGACGTTTCAGGTCGAGACCCTTCTTCAAGCCGTTGGCCGGGGTCCACACATGCTCACCGGCTGAGTCAGTCTCGGCTGTGCCGAACCCAAGTTACTCTGAGATTCCTCACGTGCGGCACACATTCTCTGGTGACTGATTCAAAGCAGCAGTAACTGAGGCAGTAGAAGCAAGCACACTCGGGGCCGAACGAATGAGGATAAAAATAAGTTGCATCAAAGGAGACACAGGGGACTGCAGTCGCGTTAGTTTAGTTTAGAAATACCGCGCGGAAACAGGCCCTTCGGCCCACCGAGTCCGTGCCGACCAGCGATCCCCCCCGCACTCTAATACTATCCTCGGGACAACTCACAGAAGCCAATTAGCCGACAAACCTACACGTCTTTGGAGTGCGGGAGGAAACCAGAGCCCCCTGAGGAAACCCACGCAGGTCACGGGGAGAACGTACAAACTCCATACAGACAGCACTCAAGGTGAGCATTGGCCTGGGTCGTTAAGGCAGCAGCTCTACCAGCTGTGTCGTTTGTCACACATTAACCTGACGGCAGCTTTATAGCTGCTAATCGGTTTGTCTCGTCCACGCGGGCTGGGGTGACCAATGTGAGGGGTGACGGGTGTTACAATGTCCCTTGTAGCGATGGTGTAACGGTGGGACAGGCGGCGGGTGACACTGTTGAACAGGGTTCACCTCAGCATGGCGGCCGTGAACAGCATCTGTGAGACATTGACCCAGTTACTTGGCACGCAACCAACACTATGAGAATTCATCATTCATCATCGTTGAAAACATTAGCGACGCAGAGGCGCTGGTTTCCGACGGGAACGGTGACGGACGCACCACACGTCTCTGTCCTCCAGTTCCTGCGGACGTCCGCCGCTGGAAGTCTAGGATGTTGGTGTGTGTGTGTGTGTGTGTGTGTGTGCTTTATCACCATTCCGTACAATGCCGTGTGCGACAGTGATCGCAACTTCTACTGACGTGTGGATGGCCTTTGGCTCGCTAGCAGCTCATCCGCCCTTTGACAGGTCGTGTTTCTGGTCCTGCTGGGGGTCCGCAGCCCCCTCCTCACCTGGCAAACCGGGTGGGGGAGACGGTTTAGTCGCCGGATATCCGACCCTGGAGCGGGTAGCACGGGACTACATGGTACCCGTGGCGGGGGGAACTCCCCCCGACCTGACCAGAGAAGACACAGAATTTGTCAAGCTGGAAAGGAGAGTGATAAGATTCACGAGGATGTTGCCCGGACTGGAGGGTCTGAGCTGTAAGGAGAGGTTGAGTCGGCTGGGACTGTTCCTGCTGCCAGAGTATAAACAACGGATAGAACGGGAAGCGGCAGTGACGAGGGACGTAAAGAGGTGGTCTGACCATTCAGAGGCCATGCTGCAAGATGCACTGAGCGATGTCGACTGGAATATGTTCCAAGCGAGGCTGGAGCGAGGCGCACCGCTGGGCCTGTGCACACATTCTCACTGTCCGAGCACGGCGTGAGGAGGGCTCTGACGCGTGTGAAGAAGAGGAAAGCTGGAGGCCCAGATGGTATATCCGGGCGAGTACTTAAGTCTTGTGCTACTCAGCTAGCTCCGGTGCTCACCACAATATTCAACCTCTCCCTGGTCCTGGTCCCTGCCTGCTTCATGAGATCCACCATTGTTCCAGTGCCAAAGAATGCCTCTCCCGCTTGCTTGAATGACTACCGACCGGTGGCCCTCACCTCGGTAGTCATGAAATGCTTCAAGAGGCTGGTCCAGAACCACATCTGCGCCTTCCTCCCTCGCAACATGGAGGTTCTGGACTCCCCCAACATCTGGAACATGTTTCCTGCCTCTAGTGTGTCCAAACCCTGAATAATCTTATATGTTTCAATGAGATTCCCTCTCATCCTTCTAAATTCCAGAGTATACAAGCCCAGCTGCTCCATTCTCTCAGCATGTGACAGTCCCGCCATCCCGGGAATTAACCTTGTAAACCTACGCTGCGCTCCCTCAATAGCAAGAATGTCCTTCCTCAAATTAGGGGACCAAAACTGCACATAATACTCCAGGTGTGGTCTCACTAGGGCAACTGCAACTGTACAACTGCAGAAGGACCTCTTTGCTCCTATACTCGACTTCTCTTGTTATAAAGGCCAACATGCCATTCACTGTCTTCACTGCCTGCTGTACCTGCATGCTTACTTTCATAGACTGATGTACAAGGACCCCCAGATCCCATTGTACTTCCCCTTTTCCCAACTTGACAACATTTAGATAGTAATCTGCCTTCCTGTTTTTGCTACCAAAGTGGATAACCTCACATTTATCCACATTATTATGCACATAATCGCTCATAAATAATGCAGGATTTTTTTCTAATATTCATGATATTCTAGCTCCTACCTTCATCATATGTGAATGTTTAATTCTTCATTTGGTGTTCCGCACATTTAAAAAGCTAATTAAAATTGTGCATCTTCCGTCTGGTGTAGCATCTATCAAAATCCTTCAAGGTGACCTGATATCTATAGATGTACCGGGGATCCCGTTAAACTGAGTAGGAAGGAACTGCGGATGCTGGTTTACACTGAAGATAGACACAGAGTGCTGGAGTAACTCAGCGGGGCAGGCAGCATCTCTGGAGAGCAGGAATGGGTGACGATTCGGATCAAGGCGAAACGCAACCCATTCCTTTTCTCCAGAGACGCTGCCTGTCCCGCTGAGTTACTCCAGCATTTTGTGCCCATCCTTTATACCGAGGCCTGACATTGACTGGCATTGGAAAAGCAAAAGCTCCTGGTTTTGAAATCACTCCATCTTTGCGGGTATGTTCATATGTGATGAAGTTGGGGGAGTCCAGAACCAGGGACCACTGTTTAAGAATAAGGGGTCAGCCATTTAGAATGGAGACAAGGAAACACTTTTTCACACAGAGAGTTGTGAGTCTGTGGAATTCTCTGACTCAGAGGGCGGTAGAGGCCGATTCTCTGGATACTTTCAAGAGAGAGTTAGATAGGACTCTTAAAGATAGCGGAGTCAGGGGATACGGGGAGAATGTAGGAACAGAGTACTGATTGGGGATGATCAGCCATGATCACATTGAATGGCAGTGCTGGCTCGAAGGGCCGAATGGCCTAGTTGTGCACCTATTGTCTATTATCTATTGATAGTAGAATGAGGCCATTCAGCCCACCAAGTCTACTCCCCATTCAATCATGGCTGATCTATCTCACCCTCCTAACGTGGGCAGGTGGGACTAAGTTAGATGGGGTATGTTGGTTGGCATGGAGGAGTTGGGCCGAAGGGCCTGTTTTCGTGCTGTCTGACTAATGAAAGAACAACTGTGCATTGCACCTGGTGGTCTTTGGCCTTCATCAGTCAGAGTATTGTATAGACGTTGGGAGGTCACGTTGCAGTTGTATAAGACGTTGGTGAGACCGCATTTAGAGTATTGTGTTCAGTTCTGGGCACCATGTTATAGGAAAGATATTGTAAAGCTTGAAAGGGTGAAGATAATATTTACAAGGATGTTGCCAGGACTAGAGGGTGTGAGCTACAGGGAGAGGTTGAGTAGGCTGGGTCTTTATTCCTTAGAGCGTAGGAGGATGAGGGGAGATCTTATAGAGGTGTACAAAATCATGAGAGGAATAGATCGGGTAGACGCACAGAGTATCTTGTCTGAAGGTGAATCGAGGACCAGAGGACATAGTTTCAAAGCGAAGGGGAAAAGATTTAATAGGAATCTGATGGGTAACATTTTTAAACAGAGGGTGGTGGGTGTATGGAACGAGCTGCCAGAGGAGGTAGTTGAGGCAGGAACTATGCCAACGTGTAAGAAACAGTTAGACAGGTACATGGATAGGACAGGTTTGCAGGGATATGGACCAAGCGCAGGCAGGTGGGACTAGTGTAGCTGGGACATGTTGGCCAGTGTGGGCAAGTTGGGCTGAAGGGCCTGTTTCCACGCAGCGTCACCGCTACCACTATGCAATATCTGGTCGATATGATCCGAGTGAATGCGTAAATGGTTTAATAAAAAAGGGATTCAAGTGTGCCAACATTCAGCACATAGACACACTGACATCCATCGCTTTAGAGTCATGCTCTGATTTTGCAAATCATATCTTTATTAAAAGATTTTCATTGAGCTGACTTTGACCACGCTGACACCAATTTTGCAATAAGCCCAGCCAACTGCACAGCCAGGGAATCTCTGGATTTCACAGCATTCTGCAAGTCGGTCTGTGGGTTCGAAGGAGCATACTGTGGACAAAGAGATGGGACAAGTTGCTAAGCTTCAGTTCTAGAGGCAGTGATCATTTTCGGAGCAACTTACAGCTGACTGTGGCACACAAAATTATTTAACAGCCCTTGATATTCCGCTTGGGTAGCCAACAATCTCATTGCAACAACATTGAATCCTGCAATTTTCGGTAACTTACAAACAAACGTCCCCCTCCCTTTGTTTTTCCTTCATCTCCTCGTTCGGTCTCGTTACATCATTTGATCCCCTTAAAATCTCTCCCAAGAGTTATTGCTGACATTCAGAGGAGAAATATTTCAAGTTGTGTTTACTGTTTTACTGTTGCATTGTGTATTTTTATATTTCTAAAATGTAAATACTGTTTCTGTTCTGTTGTTCTGTAGATTTTGCACGATCTGCAGGCATTGCCACTTTCATTTCACTGCACAGCTTGTATGTGTATGTGACAAATAAAGCGGACTTGAAGTTCACACCATGAACGGAATGACTTCTGTAAAGTAACCTCGATTACATCTGCCAGTTTCAAAAAGCAATGCCCAAAGACATTCTCTGCAACATTATTTTACCATTCACCTGTCTATGCGACACTCATCACTAATTTGTTTCAAATCTTTGAAAACTATTTCTTCATATGTCCACGTGACTTACTTCTCATTTGCATTTCTCTTCAAATTGGCATTAATTGGAATGTTTTAGCATCTTGTTCATTATTGTTTAGACTTTAGAGACACAGCGTGGAAACAGGCCCTTCGGCCCATTGTGCCCGTGCCGACCAGCGCATCACCCCTCTGTACACTGGCACGATCCTACACACGCTAGGGACAATCTGCAGTTGACAGACGGCACTTAACCTGCAGATCGTTGGAGTGTGGGAGGAAACCGGAACACCAGGAGAAAACCCACACAGGTCACGGGCAGAACGTGAAAACTCCGTACAGACAGCACCCGTAGTCAGGATCGAACCCGGGTCTCTGGCGCTGTGAGGCAGCAACTCTACCGCTGCGCCACCGTGGCCATTCTTAATCTACACCTAATGCAATTAGTAGAGATCTCGTTTCATTACTGGTATATTCTGATGGAACCAAAATTATGAATAACAGAGTCTAAGTGAAAGGCTATAAATGTAATCAAGGGCATCAGTTGATGGTCATAAAACACTCCAGTTTCAATCAGGGTTGTCTCAGTCCAATTAAATTACAACCTTTTTAGTCATTCATAGTGCTCCATTAATCTGTGTTTATTTCAAATCTCAAATCTCTCCAGAGACCAGACATTGTGGTGACCCTGCTCATCGAGTTCCTCATCAGGCAATCACAAGTTGAGGACGGAGAGGGAAGCGATGTGGTTGTTGGGGCAATGGGTCACAAGCGGTGATCACGGTGATGTCTGTGCGGGAGGTGTTGAACAAGTAACACAGTCGCTTTGTCCATGAGGGAACTCTGCCCACCTGGCTCACACACTGTGGCTGCTGCAGCGAGCACCAGGCAAGACTTTCATTATTCCAGTCCCAGTACAAATGACGATGAAATACACCTAGACTTGACTCCACTCTCTTGACGAGATGTGGGAAGGAACTGCAGATGCTGGTTTAAACCGAAGGTAGACTGGAGTTTAGAAGGATGAGGGGAAAATCTTATAGAAACATATAAAATTATAAAAGGACTGGACACGCTAGATGCAGGATAAATGTTCCCAATGTTGGGTGAGTCCAGAACCAGGGGCCACAGTCTTAGAATAAAGGGGAGGTCATTTAAGACTGAGGTGAGAAAAAATGTTTTTACCCAGAGAGTTGTGAATTTGTGGAATTCCCTGCCACAGAGGGCAGTGGAGGCCAAATCACTGGATGGATTTAAGAGAGAGTTAGATAGAGCTCTAGGGGCTAGTGGAGTCAAGGGATATGGGGAGAAGGCAGGCACGGTTTATTGATTGGGGACGATCAGCCATGATCACAATGAATGGCGGTGCTGGCTCGAAGGGCTGAATGGCCTCCTCCTGCACCTATTTTCTACGTTTCTAGACACGGAAAGTTGGAGTAACTCAAGCTGGAGAAACTCAGCGGGTGAGGCAGCATGTCTGGAGCGAAGGAATAGGTGATGTTTCGGGTTGAGACTCTTCTTCAGATGTCTCTGAAGTCTGAAGAAGGGTCTCGACCCGGAAACGTCACCTATTCCTTCGTTCTATAGATGCTGCCTCACCCGCTGCGTTTCTCCAGCATTTTTGTCTATTTTTGATTTTTCCAGCATCTGCAGTTCTTTCTTAAACAGTAACCCGTTGAGTTACTTTTAGCAGCTTTTGTAGCTTTTTGTGTCCATCTTCTCTTGGAGGTAGCAGTTTGTTAAAAAGTTGTAAAGCAAACAAGTTTCAGGCTAATACATGGGGAATTAGAATTGCCATGAGAGCTTCTATAAACTAGATGGGCTGAATAGGCTCCGATGCCAATCACAAATGAATAGATAATGGAGGTGATAATGGCAACACAGCTTTAACTTTTCAAATTTGCTGGCCATGGATTTAAGGATCCTCGGCTAAAAACCAATTGCTTGTTTCAACAGATTTTATTTTAATTCATTTTTAAAATTGGGCCATAAATATTAATTAGTTTGAACATTTCCAATACGAGCTGTGTAATAGTGCAACTGTTCCTATCTTAAATGTTTGAGTATAAAGTTCACTGTAGATTTTATCAGAGAGAGATTGATCGTCACGGTGGCGCCCAGAGACCCGGGCTCCATCCTGACTACGGGTGCTGTCTGTATGGAGTTTGTACGTTCTCCCCGTGACCTGCGTGGGTTTTCTCCGGGCGCTCCGGTTTCCTCCCGCACTCCAAAGACGTGTGGGTTTGTAGGTTAATTGGCTTTGGCAAAATTGTAAATTGTCCCCAGCATGTGTAGGATAGTGTAAAGGGCTGTCCCACTTGGGCGACCTAATCGTGAGTTCTGACGAGTTTGCCCTCGACTCATACTCACAGCATGGTCGACACGAGGGCCTACGGAGGTCTTTGTAATTCTCCTTCATGCTCGAGAGTGGTCCCCGCACACTCAAGGCCTCAGCTAGGTCGCGGTGTATTTTTCAACATGTTAAAAAATGCCCGCGAGTAAAAAAAGGTCGCTGTGGAAAAAATCGTCACTTTTTTTACCCGTATGTTTAGTCGTAGTAGGTCGTAGTGGGTCGGCATATTAGTCGTAGGTAGTCGAGGGTAGTCGTAGATAGTCTTCATCATAGTTGAAGGGAGGTCGAAGGAGGTCATCTTCACTCTCCACTATTCAGTCGGTGTCCAATTTTCCCGAAGTTAATCGTAGCTAGTCGAAGCTAGTCTTCTACATAGTTGAAGGAGGTCTTCAACATGACATTTTTTCAAACTCTCCTAAACTGTTCTAAACTCGGCAATTAGGTCGCCCAAGTGGGACAGCCCCTTTAGTGTTCGGGGATCGCTGGTCGGCACGGACCCGGTGGGCCGAAGGGCCTGTTTCCAAGCTGTACCTCTAAACTATAACTCAACTAAAGATACGTTGGCCTCTATCAAAACACAGAGTGCTGCATGAGGTCTTCCAGCACTTTATTTTTGCTCAAGATTCCAGTCTCTCTTGTGAAGATATGTTGTGTTTGAGTCTGAAAGGCATGTGTGAAAAAACACATTTGTTTGCTTTACAATGTAGACGCAAGGAACTGAATGTGCTGTTTTACAAAAGAAGACACAAAGTGTTGGAGTAACTCAGCAGGTCAGGCAGCATCTGTGGAGAACATGGATAGGTGACGTTTCACAGAGTGCTGGAGTAACTCAGCGGTCAGGCAGCATCTGTGGAGAACATGATAGGTGACGTTTCACAGAGTGCTGGAGTAACTCAGCGGGTCAGGCAGCATCTGTGGAGAAACATGGATAGGTGACGTTTCACAGAGTGCTGGAGTAACTCAGCGGGTCAGGCAGCATCTGTGGAGAACATGGATAGGTGACGTTTCACAGAGTGCTGGAGTAACTCAGTGGGTCTGGCAGCATCTGTGGAGAACATGGACACATGGTATTTCTGGTCACGACACTTCTTAAATCCTGACCTGAAATATCACCCGTTTGCTTCTGTCTGACGCTGAGGTACTCCAGCACCTTTTTGCAATATCGTTCATTCATTTGTTCAATATCTCTCTACATCACTGTCTAATTCCTCGTGTCCCTTTCTCCTGACTCTCAGAAGAAGGGTCTCGACCCAAAACGTCGCCCATACCTTTTCTCCACAGATGCTGCCCTTCACCGCCATTCACTGTGATCATGGCTGATCATCCCAATCAGTACCCCGTCCTGCCTTTCTCCCGTATCCCCTGACTCCGCTATCTTTAACAGCCCTATCTAGCTCTCTCTTGAAAGTATCCAGAGAACCGGCCTCTACCGCCCTTGAGGCAAGACTCACAGCCTCACACTTCTCTGTGAGGTAAAGCATTTCCTCGTCTCCGTTCTAAATGGCTTACCCCTTATTCTTAAACTGTGGCCCCTGGTTCTGGGGTAGAGAATGATGTAGAGAATGAAATTGTAAACATCATAGCAGCCCCAAGGTTCAAAGTTCACATAATTCAAAGACAAAGGGTGGTGGGTGTATGGAACGAGCTGCCAGAGGATGTAGTTGAGGCTGGGACTATCCCAATGTTTAAGAAGCAGTTGGACAGGTACATGGATCAGACAGTTAATCGTAGCTAGTCGAAGCTAGTCTTCTACATAGTTAACATTTTTTCAAACTCTCCTAAACTGTTCTAAACTCGGCAATTAGGTCGCCCAAGTGGGACAGCCCCTTTAGTGTTCGGGGATCGCTGGTCGGCACGGACCCGGTGGGCCGAAGGGCCTGTTTCCAAGCTGTACCTCTAAACTATAACTCAACTAAAGATACGTTGGCCTCTATCAAAACACAGAGTGCTGCATGAGGTCTTCCAGCACTTTATTTTTGCTCAAGATTCCAGTCTCTCTTGTGAAGATATGTTGTGTTTGAGTCTGAAAGGCATGTGTGAAAAAACACATTTGTTTGCTTTACAATGTAGACGCAAGGAACTGAATGTGCTGTTTTACAAAAGAAGACACAAAGTGTTGGAGTAACTCAGCAGGTCAGGCAGCATCTGTGGAGAACATGGATAGGTGACGTTTCACAGAGTGCTGGAGTAACTCAGCGGGTCAGGCAGCATCTGTGGAGAACATGGATAGGTGACGTTTCACAGAGTGCTGGAGTAACTCAGCGGGTCAGGCAGCATCTGTGGAGAACATGGATAGGTGACGTTTCACAGAGTGCTGGAGTAACTCAGCGGGTCAGGCAGCATCTGTGGAGATGGATAGGTGTCGTTTCACAGAGTGCTGGAGTAACTCAGTGGGTCTGGCAGCATCTGTGGAGAACATGGACACATGGTATTTCTGGTCACGACCCTTCTTAAATCCTGACCTGAAACATCACCCGTTTGCTTCTGTCTGACCCGCTGAGGTACTCCAGCACCTTTTTGCAATATCGTTCATTCATTTGTTCAATATCTCTCTACATCACTGTCTAAATCCCTCGTGTCCCTTTCTCCTGACTCTCAGAAGAAGGGTCTCGACCCAAAACGTCACCCATACCTTTTCTCCACAGATGCTGCCTGACCCGCTGAGTTACTTCAGTTTTTTTGTGTCTATCTTCGGTTTAAACCAGCATCTGCGGTTCCTCCCTACACATACCTGTCCAAATATTTCTTAAACGTTGGGATAGTCCCAGCCTCAACTACCTCCTCCGACAGCTTGTTCCATACACCCACCAGCCTTTCTGGGAAAAGGTTACCCTCAGGTTCCTAGTAAATCTTTTGCTTGCTCACCTTAAATATACGATCCAATTGTTTTTACACAAGGACAATGCAGGAGATATTTGAACAAAGGACTGTCTCCCTGGACCTCCGCAGTAATTTAAATGTATTGAACACACTGCCTATAACTGCACAGGGACTGGTTCAGCCCCCAGACAGCTAGCTGGCATTATCATCTATAATTCATTTTAATTTATCAAAACTTTTCAGGGAAATATTATATTTTCACCGATTAGGCAATTATTTGAGAAGACAATGCAAATTAAAATCCCTCTTGCGTTTCCAGAAAGTTCTGATCTCTGTTACAAGTTTTGGTCATTCAAATTTAAATAAGTATTTGCATATATAGTACCCTGTACCAAATCAGTACATCTAAAACATTTCATGTAATTAATTACTTTTTAAATGAAGTGACTATTGTTCTGTTTGAGAACATAATGGCTGTTCTATACAAAGAGCATCCAACAATAATAACAAGTATATGCAGACGTATGTTGAATAACGCTGGAAAACACACTGTGGTGGCACAAGGTCAGACGATAACTGAATAGACAATAGGAGTGGGCCATTCGGCCCTTCACCGCCATTCACTGTGATCATGGCTGATCATCCCCAATCAGTACCCCGTTCCTGCCTTCTCCCCATATCCCCTGACTCCGCTATCTTTAACAGCCCTATCTAGCTCTCTCTTGAAAGTATCCAGAGAACCGGCCTCCACCGCCCTCTGAGGCAGACTCACAGCCTCACACTTCTCTGTGAGGTAAAGCATTTCCTCGTCTCCGTTCTAAATGGCTTACCCCTTATTCTTAAACTGTGGCCCCTGGTTCTGGGGTAGAGAATGATGTAGAGAATGAAATTGTAACATCATAGCAGCCCCAAGGTTCAAAGTTCACATAATTCCAAAGACAAAGGGTGGTGGGTGTATGGAACGAGCTGCCAGAGGATGTAGTTGAGGCTGGGACTATCCCAATGTTTAAGAAGCAGTTGGACAGGTACATGGATCAGACAGGTTTGGAGGGATAGACAATAGACAATAGATGCAGGAGTAGGCCATTCAGCCCTTCGAGTCAGCACCGACATTCACTGTGATCACGGCTGATCATCCACAATCGGGATGATCAGCCATGATCACATTGAATGGCGGTGCTGGCTCAAAGTGCCGAATGGCCTACTCCTGCACCTATTGTCTATTGTATCAGTACCCCGTTCCTGCCTTCTCCCCATATCCCCTCACTCCGCTATGTTTAAGAGCCCTATCTAACTCTCTCTTGAAAGCATCCAGAGAACTGCCCTCCACCGCCCTCTGTGGCAGAGAATTCCACAGATTCACAAACCTCTGGGTGAAAACGTTTTTCCTCGCCTCATTCAGCATTGACCTGAATTCATCCACAAAATAGTGAAACTGGTTGCAACAAAAATGGAGGGGGTGAAAAAAAAAGGTTTTATCTGAAAACGATCATGTAGAACATTGCTTTTGCCTGGTTTTCCTCCCCCCACACAGTCAGCTCGTAGCTCCCTCAATATCAAAAGAAAACCCCAAAATGCAACCAACATCTAATATTTTACTCTGCTCAGCCGCATGAGGATGTCATTTTGATGACACACAATACTCTTCTGCAGGCCTGTGATAAGATAAAGAATAAAAGCATTCCATATTTAATCCATCACGCAAGACACCGTGATTTAGTAATTTTACAGTTGATGAAATTATTGGAATTCACCATCAACTCCACATTTCGCTCATTAGATTTTTTTTTTCTTTGAACTATGGACCTAGTCGTGAAGAAAGATCATTAATTCTGTCTTTTAAAATGTCACAGTCTAAAACAAAGGATGCATGTTATCAACTGTAAGGTGGCATAAAATTACAGCGCGGTTATGAAAGGAAGGAGAGCGCCGGCCTTGCGGGCAGCATTCATGTGTGAATGTGTTCCCCGATCTGGCAATGTCTCTAGATTAAGGACAGCGTTATCTTTGGAAGAGAAGTAATTTGAACAGAAGCGAAATTCTCAGGTGGAACCTTGAATGAAAGGCACAAGTTCGCTCGTTGACGGGAGCGTGCGGTAAATAGAACTTCAAACTGTGTAGGAAGGAACTGCAAGATGCTGGTTTAAACCGAAGATAGACACTAAATCTCCAAACTGAGCAGCACAAAACAGTATCCCATGAGGATCGATGGGAGTGTGTTGTGTTTAAAACTGCCAGGGACGGCAGGTATTCCACCCACCAGACATTATTGATCCCATCACCAGGGGCAGGGACAAGTTGTTGTCAGTGGGGACACTGATGTCAACAGTCAAAGAGAGCACTCACTGCCTTGTCAGCGTTCCCAGCAGATTCCACGCAAGGATGGACAAACGCCTGACAAAATAACACTCAGGTTCCTGCTGTGTTTATTTACGATGGATATTCGGATTCCAGGGTGGACACTTGGTGTGCTCTGAACTTGGAATGGGCGGCACGGTGGCGCAGCGGGTAGAGCTGCTGCCTCACAGCGCCAGAGACCCGGGTTCGATCCCGACCACGGGTGCTGTCTTTACAGAGTTTGTACGTTCTCCCCGTGACCTGCGTGGGTTTTCCCTGAGATTTTCGGTTTCCTCCCACACTCCAAAGGCGTGCAGATTTTTGTAGGTTAATTGGCTTTGGTACAAGGGTAACTTGTCCCTAGTGTGTGTAGGACACTGTTAATGTGCGGGGATTGCTGGTCCACGCAGACTCAGTGGGCCGAAGGGCCTGTTCCCGCGCTGTATCTCTAAACTAAAACTAAGTAACTCAGCGGCCCCAACCCAAAACGTCACCCACCCATTTTCTCCAGAGATGCTGCCTGACCCGCACTGGTTCGAACCTGCTCCGTGAACTTACAAACTTAAATGGCGGAAACTCATCTTACCGCAGTGATCCTTATTGTCAGGATGACGGTAGCCCAGTAAATGAGCTGAGGCGTGAGATTCAGCTCCCGATACCATTTTATCAGCGGGTGAATACCAACCGGTGTAATGCTCTGAATACTTTGCGTACGATTCTATATTTAAATCACAAAGTACTCATTAATTCACTGCTATGCGATGACCTTTACCTCCTCTCATCGCCCAGTGACATCGAGAACTTAAACTAAATGCCATCTTTCGGAAATCACAGGGCTAAGCTTGTAATGCATGAAACAAAATCAATCCACATTGCTGCTTAATTTTTAGAGATACAGCACGGAAACACCACCGACTCTGCGCTGACCAGCGATCGCCCGCTTACACCAGCTCCACTTTATCCCACTTTCTCATCCACTCCCGACACACTAGGGGCCAATGTACAGAAGGCCGGTTAACCGACAAACCCGCACGGCTTTGGGACGCGGGAGGAAACCGGAGCACCCGGAGGAAACCCACGTGGTCACAGGGAGAACGTGCAAACTCCACTTACAGACAGCACCCGAGGTCAGGATAGAACCCGAGTCGCTGGTGCTGTGAGCCAGCTACTCTACTGCTGCTGCCATTTCACAAACATGACATCCTTTGTGAGTGTCACGAGGTGGAGGGAGTCACTCAGTGCTTCCACACCTCAAAAATGTTCCTGCAGTAGAATCCCAAATTTCCTGGAATTTGATGGTATTTTCCAAAATTCCCCAACTGCTATGAGCGACTGCGCACGGGCGTATAACGGGCCCGCAGCGCACGCGCGGAGAGACGGCGTCGTTTTGCGTCACTGGCGCCATTTGCAATTGTGACGTGGCTGAGGGGCCCTCCCCCATATACTTATTTTCTCCAAATCATCCCAAGGGCCGGATGCGGAAATTTCCCCAAAATTTCCTGAAATTATTTAATTTCTCTAAAATTACCCGAAGACAACGAGAATTTCCCGAGTTTTCAAAGTGGAAACACAGGTGTCTCTGGCACGACATGCCTTGGTAATCAGGGTGTGTGCACCTGTACAAGAGGGGACACGGAGGTGAATCAGGTGTCGGCACCGTACCATCGCGCACAGACATCACCTGAGGTCAGTGTTGAACCTGGGTCTCTGCGCTGTGAGGCAGCGCCACCGTGACGTGTTTGTCAGTGTGGCTGGAATATTGTCCCTGAACACTTGCTTCCTGATCAGGATTATCCCACCCCGGCCATTCCCTCTCCTCCCCGCTCCCGTCCGGCAGAAGGTACAGAAGCTTGAACCCGCGCACCACCAGACTCAGGAACAGCTTCTTCCCCTCTGTTATTAGGCTTCTGAACGGCCCTTCCATAAGCCAGGGTACTGTCCGATTCACCTCTACCCCATTGCGGACATTGGACTCTGTCTGTGGAACTGATGCACTACAATGCTGAGAACTATATTCTGCACTCTGTATCTTCCCCTTTGCTCTGCCTGTTTAGTTCTGGTTTCAGTTTTTAAAGATACAGCGCGGAAACAGGCCCTTCGGCCCACCGGGTCCGCACCAACCAGCGATCCCGCACATTAACACTATCCCACACAAACTAGGGACAACTTTACATTGATACCAAGCCAATTAGCCTACAAACCTGCATGCCTTTGGAGTATGGGAGGTAACTGGAGCACCCGGAAAAAACCCCTCGCAGTCACAGGGAGAACGCAAAAACTCCGTACAAACTGCACCCGTAGTCGGGATTGAACCTGGGTCTCTGGCGCTATGAGGCAGCAACTCTACCGCTGCGCTGGACAGAAGGTACAGCAGGCAGTGAGGAAAGCTAATGGCATGTTGGCCTTCATTGCGAGAGGATTTGAGTTCAGGAGCAAGGAAATCCTATTGCAGTTGTACAGGGCCCTGGTGAGAACACACCTGGAGTACTGTGTGCAGTTTTGGTCCCTAATTTGAGGAAGGACATGCTAGCTATTGAGGGAGTGCAGCATAGGCTCACCAGGTTAATTCCCGGGATGGTGGGACTGTCATATGATGAGAGAATGGGTCGACTGGGCTTGTATTCAATGGAATTTTGAAGGATGAGAGGGGATCTTGTAGAAACATACAAAATTCTAAAAGGATTGGACAGGCTAGATGCAGGAAAAATGTTCCTGTTGTTGCGGGGAGTCCAGAACCAGGGGCCACAGTTTAAGAATAAGGGGTCGGCCATTTAGGATTGAGATGAGGAAAAACATCTTCACCCAGAGAGTTGTGAATCTGTGGAATTCCCTGCCTCAGAACATAGTGGAGGCCAATTCACTGGATGTTTTCAAGAGGGTTTTCTTGGGGCTAACAGAATCAAGGGATATGGGAAACAAGCAGGAACGGGGTACCGATTGTGGATGATCAGCCATGATCACATTGAATGGCGGTTCTGGCTCGAAGGGCCGAATGGCCTACTCCTGCACCTACTGTCTATGTTTCTGTGCCACCATGCCAGTATCGCACTGCTGTTTGGATCGCATGCACAGCAAAGCTTTGTACTGTACCTCGGAAGACGAGACAATAAAGGACCTAAACCTGTAAATGTGGTGTGGATGTGAAAGTGTGAATGGGTGATCAATGGTCAGCATCGAAGGTCATGTTTGACAAACCTTCTTGAATTTTTTGAAGCGGTAACTAGGGAGATTGATGAGGGTAAAGCAGTGGATGTTGTCTATATGGATTTCAGTAAGGCCTTTGACAAGGTTCCCCATGGAAGGTTGGTTAAGAAGGTTCAATCTTTGGGTGTTAATGGCGGAGTAGCAAGATGGATTCAACAGTGGCTGAATGGGAGATGTCAGAGAGTAATGGTGGATGGCTGTTTGTCAGGTTGGAAGCCGGTGACCAGTGGGGTGCCTCAGGGATCTGTGTTGGGTCCACTGTTGTTTGTCATGTACATCAATGATCTGGATGATGGGGTGGAAAATTGGATAAGTAAGTATGCAGATGATACTAAGATAGGTGGTGTTGTGGATAATGAAGTAGATTTTCAAAGTCTACAGAGAGATTTGGGCCATTTGGAAAAGTGGGCTGAAAGATGGCAGATGGAGTTTAATGCTGATAAGTGTGAAGTGCTACATCTTGGCAGGACAAATCAAAATAGGACGTACATGGTAAATGGTAGGGAATTGAGGAATGCTGTGGAACAGAGGGATCTAGGAATAACTGTGCATAGTTCCCTGAAGGTGGAATCGCATGTAGATAGGGTGGTAAAGAAAGCCTTTGGTGTGCTGGCCTTTATAAATCAGAGCATTGAATATAGGAGTAGGGAAGTAATGTTTAAAATTGTACAAGGCATTGGTAAGACCAATTCTGGAGTATGGTGTACAATTTTGGTCGCCTAATTATAGGAAGGATGTCAACAAAATAGAGAGAGTACAGAGGAGATTACTAGAATGTTGCCAGGGTTCCAGCAACTATGTTACAGAGAAAGGTTGAACAAGTTAGGTCTTTATTCTTTGGAGCGCAGAAGGTTAATGGGGGGACTTGATTGAGGTCTTTAAAATGATGAAAGGGATAGACAGAGTTGACGTGGATACGTTTTTCCCATTGAGGGTAGGGAAGATTCAAACAAGAGGGCATGACATGAGAATTAAGGGACAGAGGTTTTGGGGTAACGTGAGGGGGAACTTCTTTACTCAGAGGGTGGTGGCTGTGTGGAATGAGCTTCCAGCAGAAGTGGTGGAGGCAGGATCGATTTTAACATTTAAGAGTAAAGTGGATAGGTATATGGACGTGAAGGGAATGGAGGGGTATGGTCTGAGTGCAGGTAGATGGGACTAGGGAAAACAAATGGTCGGCACGGACTGGAAGGGCCGAGAGGGCCTGTTTCCGTGCTGTAATTGTTATATGGTTATATGGTTATCGATTCGACGGGCTGAAGGGCCTGTTTCCATGCTTCGTCTTTATCTGAAGAAGCCCCCTTTGTGGAGAGCGATTGGAAGTTACTTGTCCTCTGGGTGTGTTCAAACACAGATTGCTGTTCACTGACCTTGAATGGGAGGATTTTCTGGGGAGAAGTTACTTCAAAACCTTCATTTCAGTGGGGAAAAAAATCCATTTTCCAGACAAGCTGCCTAACCTTTCAGCGCGGGCCTAGTTATTCATGATTCAAACGTCTGCTCCCACTAGGTTGGAAGTAATGTTCTGAACGAGGAAACAGAGCAAACTCTTTAGAACTTTGATGTAAAAGTTGGGCAGCGACAGAGTCTCAGTGATTAGCTCTGACAGGCCGGGGAAGGGCAGAGAAATATCAAAGAATTCAGACCGTGCTTCATCTGCACCAAGCCTAATGGGACTTTACTCCAGCTTGAAGTGAAGACAGCGTCAAAACTCCGCACACGCACGCACCTCCAGTGACCGCAGAGGCAAACATCCTGCTGCTGGGTTGAGCAGAACATTTACCAGCTATGAGCGGCTCTATGGAAAAGCAGTTGACTCATTCTGTTATATAGTCACAGAGTCACCTCCAGATTCAGGGACAGTTTCTTTCCAGCTGTTATCAGGCCACACAATCATCCTACCACAACTAGTCTGAAGAAGGGTCTCGACCCGAAACGTCTCCCATTCCTTCCCTCCAGAGATGCTGCCTGTCCCGCTGAGTTACTCCAGCTATTTGTGTCTACCTTCGATTTAAACCAGCAACTGCAGTTCTTTCTTACACACACAGCGTGGTCTTGAGCTACTATCTACCACGTTGGAGACCCTGGGATTATCTTGATAGGACTTTACCTTGCGCTAAACAATATTCAAGTTATTCCCTTTATCCTGTATCTGTACAGTGTGGACCACACAATTGTAATCATGCATTGTCTTTCCGCAACAAAAGCTGTTTGCTGTACCTCAGTACACGTGACAATAAACTCAACTAGTAGAGTGAATCAGTATGGAAACAGGCCCTTCGGCCCAACTTGCCCACACTGACCAACATGCCCATCTACACTAGTCCCACCTGCCTGCGTCTGGCCCACATCCCTCCAAACCTGTCCTATCCATGTACCTGTCTAATTGTTTTTTAAATGATGCAGTAGTCCCTGCGTCAACTATCTCCTCCGACAGCTCGTTCCATACACCCACCACCCTCAGGTTCCTTGTAGATTTTGTAGAAATTCTCAGAAGGTGGCTGAGTTGCTGCCACACAGCGCTGGAGACCCGGGTTCGATCCTGACAAACGGTGTTGTCTGTACGGAGTTTGTACGCATGTTCTCCCCGTGACCTGCGCGGGTTTTCTCCGGGTGCTCCGGTTTCCTCCCACACTCCAAAGACGTGCAGGCTTGTAGGTTAATTGGCTTCGGTAAGTTGTAAAGAAATTGTCCGGAGTGCGTCCGAATATTGCTAGTCTACGATCGCTGGTCTGCACGGACTCGACGGGCCGAAGGGCCTGTTTCCACACTGTGTCTCTAAAGTCTAAAATTAATATTAGTTCACTCCTCGATTACTATACCAGCTTAAGTTTTAGTTCAATTGTTATTAGCCTTTAGCTTGCTTTGTTTATGGATGCCAATACAATCATTGATTGCAAAATGTCCACTTGTGTAATGTGGTAAGGCTTCCTAAAACTACGCTGCCTAAATCCATTTATTGATCATATTAATTTACCTCTCTACTCCAACACTCCAATATTCAGCAAAACACAGCGACTATGGAGATACTCAGCAGGTCAGGCAGCATCTGTGGAGGGAAATGGCCAGACAATGTTTCGGGTCGGGACCCTCCTTCAGTCTGAAGGACAGTGGGATGCTCGGATTCAAGAGCTTTAAATGCCATATATTCTGGAGGAAAAATCTATTGAAACCTCTAGTTAAACTCAAGAACAGTTTAGAGGAACTCTGTGGAAACAGGCCCTTCGGCCCACCGAGTCCGTGCCGACCAGCGATCCCCCCCGTACAATAGTTCTATCCAGCGCACCAAGGACAATTTAAGAAGCAAATTAACTTACAAACCCGCACGTCTGTGGGATGTGGGATGTGGGAGGAAACCGGAGCACCCGGAGAAAACCCACCCAGGTTCACGTTCACAAGTTATAGGAGTAGAATTAGGCCATTTGGCCCATCGAGTCCACTCCACCATTCAATCATGGCTGATCTCTGCCTCCTCATCCCATTTTCCTGCCTTCTCCCCATAACCCCTGACACCCGTTCTAATCAAGCATTTGTCTATCTCGGCCTTAGAAATGTCCACTGACTTGGCCTCCACTGCCCTCTGTGGCAATGAGATTCACCAGCCTCTGACGAAAGAAATTCCTCCTCACCTCCTTTCTAAAAGATCGCCCTTTAATTCTGAGGCTGTGACCTCTGGTCCGAGAGTCTCCCACCAGTGGAAACGCAGGTCACGGGGAGAACGGGCAAACTCTGTACAGACAGCACCCGTAGTCAGCATGGAACCCGGGTCTCTGTCGCTGTGAGGCAGCAGCTCTACCCGCTGCCCACCGTGTCGCCAACAGTCGCCAATAGGTGACGTTTCACAGAGTGCTGGAGTAACTCAGCGGGTCAGGCAGCATCTGTGGAGAACATGGATAGGTGACGTTTCACAGAGTGCTGGAGTAACTCAGCGGGTCAGGCAGCATCTGTGGAGAGAAGGAATAGGTGATGATTCGGGTCAAGACCCTCGGTCTGAGGAAGTGTCTCGACCCGAAATGTCACCTATTCCTTTTTTCCAGTCTGTCTGACCTGCTGAGTTACTCTAGATTTCTGTCTATCTTCGGTTTAAACCAGCATAGTCAGAGAGTGATACAGCGTGGAAACAGGCCCTTCGGCCCTACTTGCCCACTCCGGCCAACATGTCCCAGCTACACTAGTCCCACCTGCCCACGTTTGGACCATATCCCTCCAAACCCGTCCTATCCATGTACCTGTCTAACTATTTCTTAAACGATGCGATAGTCCCAGCCTCAACTACCTCCTCTGGCAGCTCGTTCCATACACCCACGACACTTTGTGTGAAAAAGTTACCCCTCAGAATAAAGGGGAGGTCATTTAAGACTGGGGTGAGAAAAAACTTTTTCGCCCAGAGAGTTGTGAATTTGTGGAATTCCCTGCCACAGAGGGCAGTGGAGGCCAAGTCACTGGAAGGATTTAAGAGAGAGTTAGATAGAGCTCTTGGGGCTAGTGGAGTCAAGGGATATGGGGAGAAGGCAGGCACGGGTTATTGATTGGGGACGAGCAGCCATGATCACAATGAATGGCGGTGCTGGCTCGAAGAGCCAAATGGCCTCCTCCTGCACCTATTTTCTATGTTCCTCAGATTCCTATTAAATCTTTTCCCCTTCACCTTGAACCTTTGTCCTCTGGTCCTCGATTCCCCTACTCTGGGCAAGAGACTCTGATCATGATTTTTCACTGCTCCATCCTACACTGTAGCCTGGCCTTATTGTCCACAAAACAAGCTGCTGCCAACTCTGTTTAAGAAGGAACTGCAGATGCTGGAAAATCGAAGGTAGACAAAAATGCTGGAGAAACTCAGCGGGTAAGGCAGCATCTATGGATGCTGCCTCACCCGCTGAGTTTCTCCAGCATTTTTGTCTACCTACTGCTAACTCTACCTCATTCAGTTATTACCTTAGTTATTACACTTTACTTGGTTTTGCATTCCCTCAGATTGTGCTTCAAACTTTGCACCATGCTGCTGTTCTGCATTTATGTTGCAGTTATTGCTGTCGCTGTCATTACTGTGTATACTGTTCCCTCTACAAGCTTCAGGCAAGCAAGGATTGTCATCGCTCCCTGGTGTACATCGCAATAAACCTACCTGAGTCTGAATAGGTCTTTGGGCAAATGCCGACTTGTTTTGAATCCAGGCTGCTTTTGTTAACCAGATCACTGCCCTAGCGCACTGATCTGCAGCTGGCAGCGAGAGTCTGGGCACAAAATGCTGGAGCAACTCAGCGGGACAGGCAGCATCTCTGGAGAGAAGGAATGGCTGACGTTTCTTCAGAAGTCTATTCCTTCTCTCCAGAGATGCTGCCTGTCCCGCTGAGTTGCTCCAGCATTTTGTGTCTGTCTTTGGCGTAAACCAGCATCTTCAGTTCCTTCCCACACAAGAATCTAGAACTCCTCCTTCTTAAGGGCCTGTCCCACTTGGGCGACCTAATTGGCGAGTTTAGAAGAGTTTTAAAAAAAATCACATGTTGAAGACATGTGGAGAGTGAAGACGATCTCCTTCGATCTCCCTCCGACTATGACGAAGACTATCCATGACGACCCTCGACTACCTACGACTAACATGCCAACCTACTACCATCAACTAAACCTACAAGTAAAAAAAGTATCGATTTTTTCCATGGCGACCTTTTGTTACTCGCGTGCATTTTTTAACATATTGAAAAAATACGCTGCGACCTAGCTGAGGCCTCGAGTACGCGGAGACCACTCTCGAGCATGAAGGAGAGTTACGAAGACCTCCTACGACCTCGTGTCGACCAGCTGCGAGTATGAGTCGAGGGCAAACTCACCAGAACTCGCGGATTAGGTCGCCCAAGTGGGACAGGCCCTTTAAGATATTCACCAATAGGACATATTGCATGAGATATTCATATATAAACTATAAGGTCAAAGTGCTTGAGTGCGTTAGGTTAAACCATTGCATCTTCATCTCATTCGACAATCAAATAGATGATACTTTTTACAATAGACAATAGGTGCAGGGGTAGGCCATTCAGCACTTCAAGCCAGCACCACCATTCAATGTGATCATGGCTGATCATCCCCAATCAGTACCCCACAGAGAATTACACAGACTCACAACTCTCTGGTGTGAAAAAGTGTTTCCTCATCTCCGTTCTAAATGGCTTACCCATTATTCTTAAACTGTGGCCCCTGGTTCTGGACTCCCCCAACATCGGGAACATGTTTCCTGCCTCAAGCGTGTCCAAACCCTTAATAATCTTATATGTTTCAATAAGATCCCCTCTCATCCTTCTAGACTCCAGAGTGTACAAGCCCAGCCGCTCCATTCCCTCAGCAAATGACAGTCCCCCCCATGGACAGTCCCGACAGGCTCGCTGGTTGGTGCGGACTCGATGGGCCAAAGGGCCTGTTTCCGCGCTGTATCTCTAAACTAAACTAAACATTCTCCAGTTCTTTGTGTCTATATTATGCCTTCAGTTTTACTGTCTGCCCAAAGAGCAAGAGGAGAGGGAAAGGAGAACTGGTTAAGTTGGCATTAATAAACTAAACTGAAACTGCACCACTGAGTCACTCCAGCACTTTGCGTCAACCTTTGGTGTGAAACAGCATCTGCAGTTCCTTCCTACACACAACCAATTATGCTGTCTGACTGGGAAAAGCCACAGAACAGGAAGATGAAACGTTTTTTGATTGAATTACATTATAATCGTTCATTCATAATCTGTTTTTTTTTTTGCAAATCGTCCATCTAAAAGGCTTCCATTTGAAACTGGCCTCCAATTCCCAGGCATTCCATTTTGTAGGTAAACTCCCTGAATCATTCAATTAGGCTGCAAGCTAATGCTCATTCCCACATATCAATTACTCTGTCATTACCAGCAGAACTTCCCCAAGGCTCCATCTCCCACCGGTGCTAACATTTAGAAACAAAAGAAGCTCATTTAACGCTTCTAATAACCTCCAAACATTGCCTGAACTCAGCAGGAAATTCTGTAGCGTTGATCATCTAATAACAGAACAGAATTCCACTCTGAACAACATAAGAGTTACAAAAGTCATGAAATAGAAAATGTCAATGTGAAGTTTAAAAGTGAAGCATTTTCTTTCCTTAGAACATGAAACAATAGACAATAGGTGCAGGAGTAGGCCATTCGGCCCTTCGAGCCGAGAGAATTCCACAGACTCACAACTCTCTGTGTGAAAAACATAGATCAATACAGCACAAGAACAGGCCCTTCGGCCCATAATGTCTGTGCTGAACATAGTGCCAAGACCCTCACTTATCTACCTGAACACGAGTCACATCCCTCCATTCCCTGCATATCCATGCACCTATGCAAAAGTCTCTTAAACGCCACTATTGCATCTGCCTCCAACACCACCCCTGGCAGCGCATTCCAGGCCCCCCACCACCCTCTGATCTTATTGAGGTGTGTAGAATCGCGAGGGGAAGAGGTCAGGTAGATGCACAGAGTCTCTTGCCCAGAGTAGGGGAATCGAGGACCAGAGGACATGGGTCTAAGGAGAACGGAAAAAGATTTAATAGGAATCTGAGGGGTAGCTTTTCCACACAAAGGGTGGTGTATGGAACAAGCTGCCAGATTTTGCAGTTGAGGCAGGGACTATCCCAACATTTAAGAAGCAGTTAGACAGGTACATGGCCAGGACGGGTTTGGAGGGATATGGACCAAACGCTGGCAGGTGGGATTTAGTGTAGCTGGGACATGTTGGCCGGTGTGGGCAAGTTGGGCCGAAGGGCCTGTTTCCACAGTATATCACTCAGGGCAAGGGAATTTAGAACCATAGGACATAGGTCTAAGGTGAGAGGGGCAAGGGACCTAATGTAGGCAGCTTTTTCACTTAGAGGACGGTGGGTATATGGAACGAGATGCCACAGGAGGTAGTTGTGGTAGGGACTATATCAACATTTAAGAGACACTCGGAAAAGGTTGAGGCATATGGGCTAAATACGGGTAAATGGGGCTAGATTGGACATGGCATCTCAGTTGGTACGGATGAGATGGGCTGAAGGGCCTGATTCCATGCTGTATGATCATGTATACACATATCGTTAGATGACTAGCAGGACGAGTGCACCCATTTTAATACAGTTTTGTCTTTATTATAGCAAGACTATGGAAAATTATTGCTGAAGAAATGAAAACAGCGCAGAAAAGCGTTTAGAAAAATGATCACTAGTTTGTAACAAAAATTGCTATTCCTATAGTTTAGTTTGGAGATACAGAGTAGAAACAGGCCCTTCGGCCTACCGAGTCCGCGACGACTAGCGATCACCTGTACACCAGCTCTATCCGACACACCAGGGACAATTTACAGAAGCCAATTAACCTACAAACCTGCACGACTTTGGAGAGGAAGTCCAACGAGATCTGGGTGTCCTTGTACATCAGTCACTGAAAGTAAGCATGCAGGTACAGCAGGCAGTGAGGAAAGCCAATGGCATGTTGGCCTTCTTGGCGAGAGGATTTGAGTTAAGGAGCAAGGAAGTCATTCTGCAGTTGTACAGGGCCCTGCTGAGACCACACCTGGAGTATTGTGTGCAGTTTTGGTCTCCTAATTTGAGGAAGGACATTCTTGCTATTGAGGGAGTGCAGCGTGGGTGCACCAGGTTAATTCCCGGGATGGCGGGACTGACATATGATGAAAGAATGGGTCGAATGGGCTATTCATTGGAATTTAGAAGGATGAGAAGGGATCTTATAGAAACATACTAATTTCTTAAGGGATTGGATAGTGCGAGATGCAGGAAAAATGTTCCTGATGTTGGGGGAGTCCAGAAGCAGGGGCCACAGTGTAAGAATAAGGGGTCGGCCATTTAGGACTGAGATGAGGAAAAACGTTTTCACCCAGAGAGTTGTGAATCTATGGAATTCCCTGCCTCAGAAGGCAGTGGAGGCCAACTAATTGGATGGTTTCAAGAGAGAGTTCGGTAGAGCTCTTAGGGCAAAGGGAATCAAGGGATATAGGGAAAAAGCAGGATTTTAGACGATCAGCCATGATCATATTGAATGGCGGTGTGAACTTGAAGGGCCGAATGGCCTGCTCCTACACCTATTTTGCTATGTTTCTAAATCGGAGCACCCGGAGACAACCCACGTGGTCACGGCGAGAACGTACAAACTCAGCACAGACAGTACCTGACGTCAGGATCCGAACTCGTGTCACTGGCGCCGTGAGGCAGCAACTCTACCACTGCGCCACCGTGCCGTCTACGGCACTCCTGTTACTGACTGATAGAAACATAGAAATTAGGTGCAGGAGTAGGCCATTCACCCCTTAGCCACAAGGGCCACATCTAACTCCCTCTTAAATATAGCCAATGAACTGGCCTCAACTACCCTCTGTGGCAGAGAATTCCAGAGACTCACCACTCTCTGTGTGAAAAAAGTCTTTCTCATCTCGGTCTTAAAGGATTTCCCCCTTATCCTTAAGCTGTGACGCCTTGTCCTGGACTTCCCCAACATCGGGAACAATCTTCCTGCATCTAGCCTGTCCAACCCCTTAAGAATTTTGTAAGTTTCTATAAGATCCCCTCTCAATCACCTAAATTCTAGAGAGTATCAATCGAGTCTATCCAGTCTTTCTTCATAAGACAGTCCTGACATCCCAGGAATCAGTCTGGTGAACCTTCTCTGCACTCCCTCTATGGCAATCATATCCTTCCTCAGATTTGGAGACCAAAACTGTACGCAATACTCCAGGTGTGGTCTCACCAAGACCCTGTACAACAGCAGTAGAACCTCCCTGCTCCAATACTCAAATCCTCTTGCTATGAAAGCTAACATACCATTCGCTTTCTTCACTGCCTGCTGCACCTGCATGCCTACTTTCAATAACTGGTGTACCATGACACCCAGGTCTCGCTGCATCTCCCCTTTTCCTAATCGGCCACCATTTAGATAATAGTCTGCTTTCCTGTTTTTGCCACCAAAGTGGATAACCTCACATTTATCCACATTATACTGCATCTGCCAAACATTTGCCCACTCACCCAGCCTATCCAAGTCACCTTGCAGTCTCCTAGCATCCTCCTCACAGCTAACACTGCCCCCCAGCTTAGTGGCATCCGCAAACCTGGAGATATTGCCTTCAATTCCCTCATCCAGATCATTAATATAAATTGTAAATAGCTGGGGTCCCAGCACTGAGCCCTGCGGTACCCCACTAGTCACTGCCTGCCATTGTGAAAATGACCCGTTTACTCCTACTCTTTGCTTCCTGTCTGCCAGCCAGTTCTCTATCCACATCAATACTGAACCCCCAATGCCATATGCTTTAAATTTGTATACTAATCTCTTATGTGGGACCTTGTCGAAAGCCTTCTGGAAGTCCAGATATAACACATCCACTGGTTCTCCCCTATCCACGCTACTAGTTACATCCTCGAAAAATTCCACAAGATTCGTCAGACATGATTTACCTTTCGTAAATCCATGCTGACTTTGTCCAATGATTTCACCGCTTTCCAAATGTGCTGCTATCCCATCTTTAATAACTGACTCTAGCAGTTTCCCCACTACCGATGTTAGACTAACTGGTCTGTAATTCCCCATTTTCTCTCTCCCTCTCTTCTTAAAAAAAGGGGTTACATTAGCTACCCTCCAATCCTCAGGAACTACTCCAGAATCTAAAGAGTTTTGAAAGATTATCACTAATGCATCCACTATTTCCGGAGCTACTTCCTTAAGTACTCTGGGATGCAGCCTATCTGGCCCTGGGGATTTATCAGCCTTTAATCCATTCAATTTACCCAACACCAATCCCGACTAACCTGGATTTCACTCAATTCCTCCTTTGACCCGCAGTCCCCGGCTATTTCCGGCAGATTATTTATGTCTTCCTTAGTGAAGACGGAACCAAAGTAGTTATTCAATTGGTCTGCCATGTCCTTGTTCCCCATGATCAACTCACCTGTTTCTGACTGCAAGGGACCTACATTTGTTTTAACTCATCTCTTTCTCTTCACATTTCTATAAAAACTTTTGCAGTCAGTTTTTATGTTCCCTGCCAGTTTTCTTTCATAATCTATTTTTCCTTTCCTAATTAAGCCCTTTGTCCTCCTCTGTTGGACTCTGAATTTCTCCCAGTCCTCTGGTATGCTGCTTTTTCTGGCTACTTTGTATGCATCATCCTTTGCTTTGATACTATCCCTGATTTCCCTTGTTATCCACTGATGCACTATCTTCCCCAATTTATTTTTTTGCCAAACTGGGATGAACAATTTTTGTAGTTCATCCATGCAGTCTTTAAATGTCTTCCATTGTATATCCACCGTCAACCCTTTTAGAATTAATTGGCAGTCAATCTTGGCCAATTCACGTCTCATACCCTCAATGTTACCTTTCTTTAAGTTCAGGCAAGATGTCTTATATTTAATTCTCCTTTCAAGAATGTTGCCAAATAGGCTTGCTATTGACTGCAGTAATCTCAGTTGGGGAACCTACCATCCTAATTAACTGTAGACAAAAATGCTGGAGAAACTCAGCGGGTGAGGCAGCATCTATGGAGCGAAGGAATAGGCAACGTTTTGGGTGACCCGAAGCATCACCTATCACTTCGCTCCATAGATGCTGCCTCACCCGCTGAGTTTCTCCAGCATTTTTGTCTACTTCCATTCTTCCAGCATCTGCAGTTCCTTCTTAAACATTCTGCTCTACTGAATCTGATGAAGTTGTTTTGTCTTAGCGGATAATACTTTCTGTGGTCTTTCCACGGGTAAAACTGACCTCCATGAGGCTGTCGTCAAACACTCAATAATTATTTGCTTGTCAAACAAATTCTCTGTTTGGCCTTTACCGAGAACAACTGGAATTTTAAAAGCCGATCCCCACATTTGTTTTCATTAACTATGGGACGCGGTTTAAATCACACGATGACGGCAGGCGCAGTGAAATCTGAAAAAAATAAACAACCAACGCCATAAACACGCAACAGATCGGGCAGCATCTGCGGAGTTGCCATTCCAGAGCACCGTACAGCACAACAGGCCCTTTGGTTAATTCCCGGGATGGCGGGACTGTCATATGCTGAGAGGAATGGAGCAGCTGGGCTTGTACACTCTGGAGTTTAGAAGGATGAGAAGATATCTTACTGAAACATATAAGATTGTTAAGGGTTTGGACACGCTAGAGGCAGGAGACATGTTCCCGATGTTGGTGGAGTCCAGAACCAGGGGCCAAAGTTTAAGAATAAGGGGTAAGCCATTTAGAACGGAGACGAGGAAAAACTGTTTCTCACAGAGAGTGGTGAGTCTGTGGAATTCTCTGCCTGACTCCTTGGAAATAAACTGTTTCAGAACCGGGTGAGGGGTACGAAGCAGGTGTAAAGATATGAAGCAGGTGTATCCCTTTTAATTTTTGTTATTATTTTTCTTTTATATCTCCTTTTTTTTTCCTTTCTCGTGCTTTACATCTTTATGGGCTCTCTCTTTCTACTTTCTCACGATGTCACTACCTTACCTAACTTTCTCTTTCGCTCTTTTTCTTGCTTCTGCAATTTTTTTATTATTAAATTTTAAAACAAGAAGTTGAACATGAAATGTATTATGTTATTCTTGGGTTATACAATAATACTGTAGATGACTTCTAATAAAAATATATATTTTTAAAAGAATGTAGACATGGAAACACTTTTTCTCACGGAGACTGGTGAGTCTGTGGAATTCTCTGCCTCAGAGGGCGGTGGAGGCCGGTTCTCTGGATACTTTCAAGAGAGAGCTAGATAGGGCTCTTAAAGATAGCGGAGTCAGGGGATATGGGGAGAAGGCAGGAACGGGGTACTGATTGGGGATGATCCCATTGAATGGCGGTGCTGGCTCGAAGCCTATTGTAGCTATTGTATATTGTCAAACATGATGCCAAGACCACCTAGTATCTGCTGCACATTATCCATATCCCTCCGCTCCCTGCACATCCATGTGCCTATCTAAAACTCTCTTAAACACCACTGTTGCATCTGCCTCCACCACCACTCCTGGCAGCACGTTCCAGCCCCCTGCCAGAATAAACATAGTACTCTGTAAACATGATAATAAACAGCAAAATGTTATATTATGTGTATGTAAGCGCATATATACAGTATATATATACACTTACATACACGCATATACATTTATGCACACACGCATATGCAGACACACCTGTATGGGTATATAGACAGACAGACAGACAGACAGACAGACAGACAGACAGACAGACAGACAGACAGACAGACAGACAGACAGACAGACAGACGGACAGACAGACAGACGGACAGACGGACAGACAATGGTGCAAAGGCAAAAACAATGTCCCCAAGTCCATGTAGTTCAGAATCAGAATTTCATAATAAACATAAAAACATCCCCCCACGATGGTTCCCACTGTGGGGGAAGGCATCAAAAGTCCAGTCCCATCCCCTGTCCACCCATAGTCGGGCCTATTGAGGCCTCCACAGTCGCCGCTACGGCAGCCCGATGCTTCAGGTCCTCTGGCGTCGGGTGAACACTCTCAGCGGCCCGGAATGTCTGGATCGGCGGCTTCCTCCCCGGAGTTCGCAGCTCCCGAAGTCCACGGGCCGCGCTGGTCGGAGCTCCAGCACTGACGATCTCGTCGTGAGATCCCAGGCTCCATGGTGTTTAAAGCTCAGCGCCGCCCGCCCGCGGCTGGAAGCTCCACGGATGGCAGACCGCAACTCCGCGATGTTGGAGTCGGCGGTCCCAGACCTCCGGAGCCCACCGCACGGCGACCCGGGCAAGGCATCGCCCGCTCCATGATGGTGCCGCCGAAGCTGACGTCCCAGCCAGTCCCGGCAGGAACACGCCGCTCCAGACTGCCCGCAGGCCGCGAGGAAGGGGCGAAGATACGGCCCGGAGAAAAGCCGCATTTCTGACCAGGTAGGGACTAAGAAAAATTGGTTCCCCCTTACCCCCCCCCCCCCACCCACATAAAAAGACTAGAAGACCTCCAACACAAACACTTTTTACTAACTAAAATTTTTTAAAAAGGATGAAGGGACTACCAGCTGCTGGCAGGGCAGCCATACTCGACGCCGCCCCCTCCTACCCGGCATATGGACACCGTGATATGATCTATATATATGCCTACCATATTCTGTTGTGCTGCAGCAAGCAAGAATGTCATTGTCCTATCTAGGGCACGTGACAATATACTCTCTTGACTCGAGGTGCAGCCCTGTGTAGGCACTGCTTGCCGTGAGTGATCTCAACAACGTGACATTCCCACTAATATGATGACGTCTCAAGAACGGACTGACTGAGATCCAAGGAATTTGGTGGGCGCCAAAGCCCAGCGTTCTGCTGAAGGACCCACACCATCCTGGCCACGCTCTGAAAGGTGCAGGAGCCTGAAAACTGTAACGTCCAGGTTCAGGAGCAGCTTCTTCCCCACAGCCATTCGGCGATTAAACACTACAACCTCCAAATAACCTCCGAATAAGGGAGGGACTTGACATTTTTGTTTCGCCTTCCATCACAGTGAGGAATGTGTAGGAGTCACAGTGGTGGATGTTCGTGTTAAAATGTGTTTTTGAGTGATCTGTTGCCTTTAATTGTATGATTGACCTGGCCAATGTAATTCCTCATATGTTGCAAAACATACTTGGCCAATAAAGTGTGGTTCTGATTCTTTAGTGTTGTGTCTTATCTTTATTTGTGTGGTGCATGGAAAGTCAAATTTCACTGCACATTATTATGTGATAATAAATGTCCTTTGTATCCTTGTAGAATATATACATATATATATATACACACACATCAATAAACAGATAAAGTGCAATAGGCTGTTATAGTTCAGAGTTTGTTTGAAGTTGTGTTTAATAGTCTGATGGCTGTGCGGAAGAACCTGTTCGTGAACCTGGATGTTGCAGATTTCAGGCTCCTGTACCTTCTACCCGATGGCAACGGGAGATGAGTGTGTGGCCAGGATGGTGTGGGTCCTTGATGATGCTGCCAGCCTTTTTGAGGCAGCAACTGCGATAGATCCCCTCGATGGTGGGGAAGTCAGAACCGATGATGGACTTGGCAGTGGTTACAACTTTTTGCAGCCTTTTCTGCTCCTGGACGCTCAGGTTGCCGTGCCGTTCCAATACCTCTGATATTGGAGTGCCACTGAGGAGATCAATGTCCGAGTTGGCTACCTCTCTTCACCTCGCTCAGACAACCATCCGACTAGGATCCGAGCATCAGAACTCCAGACACATTCTAAAGGGCTGAGTTGAGCTTCCAGCCCATGGAAAGGTTGCACAAATATGGAACTGCGCAAGGTACACATCAGATTTGGGCAACCAGATTTGCCCAGAAGCAACTCTTTGTATCAATGCAACATTACTGTACAACCGAGGAGTCCCACGGCCAAGCGAGAAGGTTTGCAAAGGAACATCTAAATTCCACATTTCAAAATAAAAAATGATGCGTTTCTTAAACATTTCATTTAACATTTAACATTTAATGTTTAAAAAATAGCTGCAGATGCTGGAAAAATCGAAGGTAGGAAATAAATGCTGGAGAAACTCAGCGGGTGAGGCCGCAACCATGGAGCGAAGGAATAGGTGACGTTTCGACCTTTCGCTCCACAGATACTGCCTCACCCGCGGAGTTTCCCCATTTCTTAAACATAATAACATGGTTTATGTATTATGTATCATTCCTAACTGTCACTGTATGTCATGTTGTCACTTGCGGGCAGAGCACCAATGCAAATTCCTTGTATGTGAATGCTTGGCCAATAAACTTATTCATTCATTCATTGAGGGCAGTGAATTGAGTAACATAACACAAACTGTGCATTTTTACCTCAGTCGTATATACAACTTCCCACAGAAAGCATCTCCCATGACATTATGCACCAGTAACATTCAGAGACTGCTTTAATACACCAGTTCCAGCACTTACATCAAAGCCAGGCTGTGAATGAGACCAAGTGTTTCTTTGTCTGGGAGACCTGAAAGAGAGAGAATAGATCGGTGTTACTCAGCCCTCGTCTCCACGTACACCTGGCGTCAGCATGTCAAACGCGCGACACAGCACAAGTTTACGCTTCTGGCCGATGCGTAGTTGACAGGTCCCCTCCATTGTCAGAGTGGGGCTAAACACAAATTGGAGGAACAGCATCCCATATTTCGCTTGGGCAGCTTACAGCCCTGTGGTATGAAACATAGAAACATAGATAAATCAACATGAATATTGATTTCTCTCACTTCAGGTAGCCCCGGCATTCCCCGCACTATCGCCGCTGGGTCCTCTCTGGACATCTTCGTGGCGCCAACCCCGACCCCAGCTTTCCAGAGAGAGCAAGATAGGGCTAAACAGCGGAGTCAGGGGATATGGGGAGAAGGCAGGAACGGGGTACTGATTGTGGATGATCAGCCATGATCAAATTGAATGGCGGTGCTGGCTCAAAGGGCCAAATGGCCTACTGCACCTATTGCCTATTGTCTATTGAACCCGGCCCCAGCTACGGGCTCCACCGACCAGGCCCCTGTCATGGGCCCCACCGACCCAGGCCCCACGGACCCCGGCCCCAGCCCCAGGCCCCACAAACTTAGGCCCCAGTCATGGGCTCCATCGACCCAGGCCCCACGGACCCCGGCCCCAGCCCCAGGCCCCACAAACTTAGGCCCCAGTCATGGGCTCCATCGACCCAGGCCCCAGCTGTAGGCCCCACCGACCCCAGGCCCCACAGGCCCCACAGACCCAAGCCCCAGTCATGGGCTCCTCAGACCCAGGACCCGATGGCCGCCGGCTTTGTCAACCCGCGAGGCTCTGGCCTCAGCTTCTCAGCGGCCCTCCAGAATGCGTCACAGACTGGGCAACCTATCTACACAACCTGGACGATTAATGCGGGGGAATTCTTCTCATTTAGCCTGCGATTCGAAATCCATTAATTACACTCAAACTAATGTAGTACACAAATGACTCTTGTAGCATTCCTCCAATCTTATCAAGTACACTGTCTCATTACATTCACTTGCACCATTAATTAAACCACTGGTCACTGGTGTTATTGATGGAGTCTCTGCAGAAACAGCCCATGTCCTCTTTCTTTCATTTCCAGTCTACCTTTCATTTTGTGCACTTTTTCTAATATTCAAGTTAAGTTTAAAAATCAGGTTCTGAGATGGATGTTTCTTTGGGTTAAGGGGACAGCACGGTGGTAGGGTTTCTGCCTCACAGCGCCAGAGACCCGGGATCCAACCTGGCTACGGGCCCTGCTTGTACGGAGTTTGTACGTTCTCCCCTTGACCTGTGTGGGTTTTCTCCGGGTGCTCCAGTTTCCTCCTGCATTCTGCAGAAAACATGTTGGGGGAGTCCAGAACCAGGGGCCACTGTTCAAGAATAAGGGGTAAGCCATTTAGAACGGAGATGAGGAAACACATTTCACACAGAGAGTGGTGAGACGGTGGAATTCTCTGCCTCAGAGGGCGGTGGAGGCTGGTTCTCTGGAAACTTTCAAGAGAGAGCTAGACAGGGCTCTTAAAGATAGCAGAGTCAGGGGATATGGGGAGAAGGCAGGAACGGGGTACTGATTGGGGATGATCAGCCATGATCACATTGAATGTCGGTGCTGGCTCGAAGGGCCGAATGGCCTCCTCCTGCACCTGTTGTCTATTGGTACAGGTTTATTGATTAATTGGCTTCTGTAAATTGTCCTTATTGTGTGCAGGATAGTGCTTGTGTACAGGGTGATCGCTGGTCGGCGCGGACAAGGCGGGCCAGCGTTTCCGCGCTGTATCTCTAACGCCTAAGGTAACACTCACTTCTTTGGACACTGTGTCCATTCTGATCTGGACAACATCTTTGACAATAAGGGGATGACACACAATGCTGAGAAGGTGTATGCAACAGAGCTTTATCAGAAGCTGATAAATGTGTGAGGGCGGAGACAGAGGAACTGCAGATGCTGGTTTACCAAAAAAAAAACACAGAGTGCTGGAGTAACTCAGCGGATCAGGCAGCATCTGTGGAGAACATGGATAGGTGACGTTTCACAGAGTGCTGGAGTAACTCAGCGGGTCAGGCAGCATCTGTGGAGAACATGGATAGGTGACGTTTCACAGAGTGCTGGAGTAACTCAGCGGGTCAGGCAGCATCTGTGGAGAATGTGGATAGGTGACGTTTCAGGTCGGGTCACTTCTTAAGACTGATTGCAGAAGAGGGGAGAAAGCCGGAAGAGGTTGGGGGTGGGATGAAGCCTGGCAAGTGATAAGTGGCTACAGGTGGAGGGGGGGGAATTGGCCGTGGGCGAGAAAGGAGACCAAAAGGAATCAGAGGAGGATTGTCACGCCGGAAAGAGGGATGTAGGTGTGGAAATTATAAATTCGGTATTTACTTGAGACTTTAGAGATTCAGTGTGGGAGATTGATTAGTGTGGGTGCCAGGGGTTATGGGGAGAAGGCAGGAGAATGGACTTGAGAGGGAAAGATAGATCAGCCATGATTGAATGGCGGAGTAGACTCGATGGGCCGAATGGCCAAATTCAGCTCCTGTGTCTTATGAACTCAATTGGAGATTGCTGTAGGAATTCAGCAGGTAATACAACATCTGTGGAGTGAAATGGGCAGGTGACGTCTCCGGTCGGGACAGTAATGGAACAGAGATTGGTTTGTTATGGTCACGTGTTCAGAGAGACTGTGAAAGACTTTAGTTTGCCGACGCTATAGTCACAATACGCCGTGCACGAGTATTATCAAGCCTTGCACAAGTACACGGGTCGTGCAAAAACCTTACACGATAAATATACCAGAGTGCAGACTATGGTGTTATGGGCCTGTCCCACTTGGGCGATTTTTTGGCAACATGTTGAAAGATTTTCGGTGACAGTGGCGACAATGTTTGCTGTTATAGGTTGTCGCCAGATGTCATAGGTGAATTCTATTAAAACTAGTCCCTGGCAGTTGTCTAAAAGGGCCTGTCCCACTTGCCGATTTTTTCGGCAACTGCCGGCGTCATATCAGTGTCGCCAAAAGATTTTGAACATTTCAACATCCAGCGGCGACAAAAAAATTGTTGCAACACTTGAAAAAACACCGCGCGTCAATACGTCGTCACGCCGCGGACGTTTCGATCAAGAATGCCGGCAGTTGGCGAAACAAATCGGCAAGTGGGACAGGCGCTTAAAGAGTTGCCTTATGCCCCTGTCCCACTTAGGAAACCTGAACAGAAACCTCTGGAGACTTTGCGCCCCACCCAAGGTTTCCGTGCGGTTCCTGGAGGTTTTTGTCCTCAGGCAACCACCTCCAACTAGCATCGTAACCGGCTTTGACTAAAAAAAAAATTACCGATTATTAAAACGGAAACCACTATCGACCATTAGGGAGACAGACAAAAAGTGGGCATAAGTGGGACAGATCCACTCAGGCGACTCTTTAGGCGACTGCCAGGGACAGTGTTTGTCGTGTTAAGAAATATATTGGACCAGCATTCACAAACACAAATACACATGCTTACACATTTTTATAATTGAAAATAACATCTCCTGCTCACAAATAAACTGGATTATAATCTGTCACATGAATTTTTCAGAAGCTCTATATCCGCTGTTGAGAAATCGCAACAGCACTCAGTGAATGAATTGAAAATCAAGCAGGGTTTCGCACAAAGATGAATCAGAATACTTTGCTTTAAGAGAAATGAACCCTTGGATTCTTTGCTTGTCGCTTCATGCCACTGAGTGAATCTTTGGAAGCTAATAAACTAAAACGATTCAGACAGATTTTTCCGCTCTGGGTTATATTATTTTTGCACTGACATTTAATATGAACACATACATACTGGTAAATTAAACTCTGCACGATATCCAGCACATCTGGACCTGCTTGTGGGTGAAGATCCATGGTTGTCCTAACCCCCACACAAACCTTGGCAGACATCTGCAAATCATCCAAATCTTGGATCAAGTCCGAAGAAGGGTCTCGACCCGAAACAACGCCTGCCTACTTCTTTCTCCAGAGATGCTGCCTCACCCGCTGAGTTTCTCCAGCATTTTATTTTAATCTACTTTCGATTTTTCCAGCATCTGCAGTTCCTTCTCAACCAAACCATTCACGATATTTAACAGGGATTTACATTTACAGGAGGAACTCCACGGGTCAGGCAGCCTCCGTGGAGCAAATGGACGGGCGACGTTTCGGGTCGGGACACTTCTTCAGACTGATTCGGTCTGTTGGAGGGCCCTGACCCGATTGGATCATCTGTCCATTGCCTCCACAGATGCTGCCTGACCCGCTGAGTTCCTCCAGCACTTTGTGTCTTGCCCAAGACTCCAGCATCTGCAGTTCCTTGTACCTCTTACAAAATCTACTTTCTGGAGTTCAGGAGAGCCAATACTAATCTTGCATATCCACCCTGTCATTACCAATGTGTAGGCTGGTGGGAGTCACCATTTAAATCATAGAAGCTTAGAAAATAGGTGCAGGAGGAGGCCATTCGGCCCTTCGAGCCAGCACCGCCATTCATTGTGATCATGGCTGATCGTCCCCAATCAATAACCCGTGCCTGCCTTCTCCCCATATCCCCTGACTCCACTAGCCCCTAGAGCTCTATCTAACTCTCTCTTAAATCCATACATCCTCTCTCTTAAATCTCTTACATCCTCAAAACATTTAATCGCTTGGTCAAGTTACGTTTGATTTTCCAGGCCTGGGTAAATAAGCACAGCCCCTCTATCCACCAAATAATGATGTCAAAATGTTCACACACACACATCTGCTTCATAATTAACAACAGGTATAGATGTCTCTCAAAGTCAAAGGGCGTAGCTTTAAGGTGAGAGGGGCAAAGTTTAAGGCAATGTGCGGGGCAGGTATATTTTACGCAGAGGGTGGTGGGTGCCTGGAACGCACTGCCAAGGGTGGTGGTGGAGGCTGATTCTATACTAGTGTTTAAGAGGCTTTTGGACAGGCACATTTATATGCAGGGAATGACAATAGACAATAGGTGCAGGAGTAGGCCAATTAGGCCCTACATGCCAATGTGATCGTGGCTGATCATCCCCAATCAGTACCCCGTCCCTGCCTTCTCCCCATATCCCCCGACTCCGCTATCTTTAAGAGGAGGGATATGGATCAGTTAAGAGTTGGTCTTGGCATCGTGAGCAGCACGGACATTGTGGGCCCAAGGGCCGGCTCCTGTGCTGTCCTGTTCTATGTTCTGAAGACAGAAGTGACCTCCGTTCACTGTGGTCTTTGAGGAGTGGTGCGGGAGTTCACAGCAGCTCCAGGAGGGGCAGAGTAACACTCCCTGCGGCCGCTGCACGCTGAGGTGGGAAGATCCGCCCACACCTTCCATTCCACTCAAAAAGCTGGAGCAACTCAGCGGGACAAGCAGCCTTATCCCGAACCAGTCTGAAGAAGGGTCTCAACCCGAAACGTCAGCCATTCCTTCTCCCCAGAGATGCTGCCCAGTTACTCCAGCTTTTTGTGTCTATCTTCGGTTTAAACCAGCATCTGCAATTCCTAGGTCGACAAAAATGCTGGAGAAACTCAGCGGGTGAGGCAGCAACTATGGAGCGAAGGAATAGGTGATGTTTCCGGTCGAGACCCTTCTGCAGACCCGACACGTCACCTATTCCATCGCTCCATAGATGCTGCCTCACCCGCTGAGTTTCTCCAGCATTTTTGCCTACCTTCGATTTTTCCAGCATCTGTGGTTCTTTCTTAAACATCTTCCATTACATTGGTCCTCTGAGGCACAAACCAAGCCTCCACTTGGAATCATTGCAGCCTGAAGATCACAATCAGGTCTTTATGGAATTCAGTCAATTCCACTTTGCACAGCTCCTGATAAGGCTTCTTTTCTGCTAAGGCATTAAAAACGGTAAATCCAAAGCCATTTCTCTATCTATAAATCTCTCTCTCTCACTCAGTCTGAATTAATGTGTGGAGCAGTGAATCAGTTGTAAATGTTGAGGAGAAGGCAAATTCTACTGGGTTTACACCCAGGTTATATACTCTCGTTTACTCAGGCAACTAGTTACATTAGGAGTGCAATAATGGGATTACATTTCAAAAGTTCCTTCATTGAACTCAAAGGAATTGCTGAAGCGATTATTGTCGGACATAACTTCTTATTAATTGCCTGATACAATTCAAAGTATTGCATAGGTTATACTACTCAAAGACCAAATTGAATAAGATTTTCCCAACTGTCTCCCCTCTCTGTGATAAAGGTCACCTCCAAGAAGCTACCCTAAACCCATTCTTTTGCATCCTGTATAAAAATACAACATTTCTGGATGGGAATATTCAATACCATTTCTAAAACACTTAAAATTCAAGTGGAGTCAGATGCAAAACTAATAATATTAGGGATGTCAGAGGGCTGCCCTAAGTTAACGATATTCCAAAGACGCCTGCTTGACTACGGTTTAATAACTGCGAAGAAACTTATACTTAAATTCTGGAAAAAGATAACAGTCCCCACAGTGAAGATGTGGACCACAGAAATGACCGAGGCACTACATCTAGAAAAAATAAGGTTTGTTTTGTCTGATAAACCAGATCAATTTTCCAAACTATGGTCTCCTTTCATTGAATTTCTTCAACAGAAAGGTTGAACACAAATTCAAAACCGACGCTAGGGTGGGGTGAGCGGGCGTAGGGAAGGGTAGTGGGGTATATCTCCACTTCTTCTTTTATTTTTCTCACTTCTTTGTTAGTTCAGGGGTTTTTTCTTCTTTCTTTTTTGTATTTATCTTCGACCTCTTCATTCCTTCCTTTTCACTTTTTTCCGATTCATTTATCAGTTTATAAAATGTTAAAACTGAAGCTGTACGAAAATTGTGTAATTGTTATGTCGATTTATTTCTTCTTGTACAATTGCTTCTAATAAAATAAACATTAAAAAAAAACGTCTTGTTAATTCACTGGTGGACAAAATGCTGGAGAAACCCAGCGGGTGAGGCAGCATCTGTGGAGTGAAGGAATGGTCGAGACCCTTCGACCCAAAACGTCGCCCATTCCTTCGCTCCATAGATGCTAGATACCTCGCTCCATAGATGCTGCCTCGCCCGCTGAGTTTCTCCAGCTTTTTGTCAACCTTCGATCTTTCCAGCATCTGCAGTTCTTTCTTAAACGCTAATTCACTGGGAATACCTAACAAAATATCTCTTCAAAATAGTTGAATATAATCTCCAAATACATCGGAATAAGTCTCTTTATTAGAATCAATGAAAAGCACTTTGGTCAACGAGAGTTGTTTTTTAAATGTGCTGTAGAAATAAAAGTGACTTGACTTGATAATGTAACCACATACCACCGTAAAATCGAGAACAATAGACAATAGGTGCAGGAGTAGGCCATTCGGCCCTTCGAGCCAGCACCGCAGAACCCGACAAAATAGGTTTAAGGTGCAAGGGGAAAGGTTTAATCGGATCCTGAGGGGTAACTTTTTTTTACACAGAGGGTGGTGGGTGTATGGAACGAGCTGCTTGGTGGTAGTTGCGGAAGATGCAATTACAATGTCACTAATTTAGTTTAGTTTTGATATAGTTTAGAGATACAGCGACAAATAGGTGCCGGCCAGCGATCCCCACACATTCGCACCACCCTGCACACACTTGGGACAATTTACGTTGATATCAAGCCAATTAACCTACATACCTGTTTGTCATTGGAGTGTGGGAGGAAACGGAAGGTCTCGGAGAAAACCCACGCAGGTCACGGGGAGAACGTGCAAACTCCGTGCAGACAGCGCCCGCAGCCGGGATTGAACCAGAGTCAAGGGCGGCAAGGCAGCAACTCTGCCGCTGCGCCACCGTGCCGACCTATCAGCCATTCACAATATCACAAGAAACATGCAGACAGGTACGATAGGACAGGTTTAAAGGGTTATGGGCCCAAGGCAGGCAGGTTGGGCTAGTATAGATGGGCCATGTTGTCCGGTGTGGGCAATTTGGGCTGAAGGGCCTGCTTCCACATTGTATCACTATGACTAGGACTCTAAAGTCATAAGACTAAGTTCATGCAACCTGGAGTGTAAACCCAGTAATATGTGCAATTACTGGTCAATTTCGGAGCATTGAATGGTACTCTCTGGCTTTCCATGAACCTTCTATGAACCATCTCTCATGCAGGCACAGAGAATACACGAGGACATTGAAACCATCAGAAGTCCAGTTATGGTCTCACCAGTAGATGGGAAGACACTTGCAGCTCACAGAGTCACACAGCGTGAAAACAGGCCCTTCAGACCAACTTGCCCACACCAGCCAACATGTCCCATCTACACTAGTCCCACCTGCCTGCTCTTGGTCCATATCCCACCAAACCTGTCCTATCCATTGTACCCGTCTCACTGTTTCTTAAATGTTGGGATAGTCCCTGCCTCAACTACCTCCTATAACCATATAACAATTACAGCACGGAAACAGGCCCTCTCGGCCCTTCCAGTCTGTGCCGACCATTTGTTTTCCCCTAGTCCCATCTACCTGCACTCCTCTGGCAGCTTGTTCCATACACCCACCACCCTCTGTGTGAAAATGTTACCCGTCAGGTTCCTATTATACCTTTTCCCCTTCACCTTAAACCTATGTCCTCTGGTCCTCGATTCCCCCACTCTGGGCAAGAGACTGGGCATCTACCCGATCTATTCCTCTCATGATGTTGTACCTCCTCCAACCTCATCTACTGGGTGTTCTCAGTCTACACTAGTCCCACCTGCCGGCGTTTGGTCCATATCTCTTCAAACCAGTCCTATCCATGTACCTGTCTAACTGTTTCTTAAACAGATTCTATTCCCTTCCCACTGAAGCACAACATCTTGTTTCCTCTCATTACTCCAACTGCATGGTTTTCCTTGATCAATTAACTTATCCACAGGTATCAGGGGTTATGGGGAGAAGGCAGGAGAATGGGGTTGAGAGGGAGAGATAGATCAGCCGTGATTGAATGGCAGAGTAGACTACCTGGGCCAAATGGCTTAATTCTGCTCCTATCACTTATCATATTATACCATTTTGAAGACTTTTAGCGTCCTTAAACTTTCTCTTCCTTCTCGTAGAGGATCTTGTAGAAACTCATGAGAGGATTAGATAGGGTGGATGCACAGAATCTTTTAATCATAGTAAGGGAATAAAGAACCAGAGGAACTATCTGCCACAGAAGGCAGTGGAGGCCAATTCACTGGCTGTTTTCAAGAGAGTTACATTTAGCTCTTCGGGCTAACAGAATCTAGGGATATGGGGAGAAGGCAGGAACGGAGTACTGATTCTGGATGGTCAGCCATGATCATATTGAATGGTGGTGCTGACTCGAAGGGCCGAATGGCCTTTTCCTGCACCTATGTTTCTAGAGGACGCAGGTTTAAGGTGAGAGAGGAAAGATTTAATAGGAATCCAAACTGATTGGGGATACTGATTGGGGATGATCAGCCATGATCACATTGAATGGCGGTGCTGGCTCGAAGGGCCAAAAGGCCTACTCCTGCACCTATTGTCTATAGTCTATAGTCAAAAGGCAACTTTTCACACACAGAGAGGTGGGTTTAGAGGTGGCGCCTATTGTTCTATGTTCTAGGTCCAATTCCACTAGTGTTTGACTCGGGTAGTAATCCAAATCTCCGTTCTGGTGTTCAGTTTAGTACATAGCTGCTTCCACAAGCTCAGCAGATCTCATCGCTCCCCTCCATGTCACAGGTACTGACATGGAGCTCGACAATGCCTCTTCGCTCGCTCGCATGTCAAGATTCCTCCTGGGATGCGTCTCCTGATTCGACTAATTAACTTTATCCTGTCATCAGCAGAAACCCCTCGGCAGAAGTGCTGCACTTAGCGGCCAAACAGGACGTGCGTATGAAAGAGAGGTGGACTCGTCTGACCGGGTCGACTGGGATTGTATTCACTGGAATTTAGATGAGAGGCGGATCTTATGGAAACACATCAAATTTTTAAGGGATTGGAAGGCTAGATGCAGGAAAAATGTTCCCGATGTTGGGGGAGTCCAGAACCAGGGGGTCACACAGTTTAAGAATAAGGGGCAAGGCCATCTAGGACTGAGATGAGGAAAAACTTTTTCACCCAGAGAGTTGTGAATCTGTGCAATTCTCTGCCACAGAAGGCAGTGGAGGCCAATTCACTGGATGTTTTCAAGAGAGAGTAGGATATAGCTCTTAGGGCTAACGGAACCAAGGGGAGAAGGCAGGAATGCGGTACTGATTTTGGTTCAGCCAATGATTACATTGAACGGCGGTGCTGGCTCGAAGGGCCGAATGGCCTACTCCTGCATCTACTTTCTATGTTTCTATTTCAGAGCTTAAAGTTTCAAGGAGATGTGCACACTAGTTTTTTTTTATACACAGTGGGTGGTAAGGACCAGGGAACCTCTGCCTGGGGTGTTGGTGGAGGCAGATGGTGTCATGGCATTCGAAGCTTTTAGATGGATATGCGGGGAGTGGATCACGAGGAAGCGAGGGGACTCGTTTGGATTGGCATCACGCATGGTCATTGTGGGTCGAAGGGCCTGTTCTTCTGCTGAATTTTAGAAACTTTAGATACAGCGCGTAAACAGGCCCTTCAGCCCCCCAAGTCCATGCCGACCACTGATCACCCCGGACATTAACACTATCCTATACACTCGGGACAATTTACAATGTTACCAACGCCACTTAACCCCCAAGCCAATACATCTTTGGAGTGTGGGAGGAAACTGGAGCACCTGGAGAAAACCCACAAGGTCACGGGGAAAACGTCCAATCTCCTTATAGATGGCACCCGTAGTCAGGATCGAACCTGGGTCTCTGGCGCTGTCAGGCAGCAACTCTGTGCCACTGCGCTGCTCGTACTATCTTGCAGAGTCATAGAGTCTTACAGCGCGGAAACAGGCCCAACTTGCCCAGGCCGGCCAACATGTCCCAGCTACACTGGTCCCACCTGCCTGCATTTGACCCATATCCCTCTAAACCTGTCCTATCCATACACTTGTCTAAGTGATTGTTAAACATTGCAAATAGTCCCAGCCTCAACTACCTCCTCCAGCAGCTCGTTCCATACACCCACCACCCTTTGTGTGGAGAAGGTTACCCCTCAGATTCCTGTAACGTTCTACGAAGTCTGTGCCATGTTCAGCATGGAAACCAGCGTTGCACATGAGATCAGAGCCCAAACATTCCATGGACAACCTCATCCCATCCCTTCTCTGCAGAGATGCTGCCTGTCCCGCTGACTTACTCCAGCAGCGTGTGTCTATCTTCAGTTGATTATCAATTTAATATTCTCACTGGCAGCCCCTCATTTACTTCCAGTGGGAATGTGGGGAGACTCAAGGGCCTGTCCCACTCACATGATTTTTTTTCCGTCATAGTCGCAGCGGGTTGCCGAACCTTTTCGTCATGTCGTGAGTAGTCGCCCAAAGAGTCGTTCCTTTTTCTGGTCGCCGCTGGATTTTCAGCGTGTTGGAAATTGTCGGCGCCCTGCCACGGGTGCCGGCAAGTCGCCGGAAAATAAATCGCGTAAGCGGGACAGGCCGTTAAGGCCTGTTACTCCAGCATTTTGTGTCTAACTTCGGTTGAAACCAGCGTCCGCAGTCCCTTCCTTCTCAACCGATATCTGCCGCTCTCCAAACTGTTTCCAGCGTGTCTCTCAGGAGGTCAGAGCGAACGGACCAACAAACAGCGACTGTTGCTTAAGATGCTGGAAAATCGAAGGTAGACAAAACTGCTGGAGAAACTCAGCGGGTGTGGCAGCAACGGTGGAGCGAAGGAAATAGGCAACGTTTCGGGCCTAAACGTTTCCTATTTCCTTCAGGGTTTCGGCCCGAAACGTTGCCTATTTCCTTCGCTCCACAGATGCTGCCACACCCGCCGAGTTTCTCCAGCACTTTTGTCTGCCAGCGACTGTTTGCAGCCTTTGCTTCCTGCAGTGTTACATTATGCATTCCCATCACGGGACTCTTGAAAGCTGAACCCAGTGCCAGCTCCAGAACTGGGCCAGGAATGTGTCACGCGCTGCTAAAATCAATAGCAGCGCACAAATAATTCCATAATTTTAAGAAGAATCTGCCTTCGACGCTACACTAGTTTCCTCAGCCCTTTGTGGCCTTTGTGATTTTTCAATGTTGTGTTAGAGACAGGTCTAACTGATTGGCCGCCTCCCTGGAGGGGAATTCATCAGAATTAGGAGATTATGCTAATTGTTCTCATCTGCAAGTCTTCAGGTAGGTTTTTAAAAAATTAAGCTGATTATTTCGGGAGCACGAACACGAACAAGACATATTTAATAGGTTTCCCGATGTGATACCAACACGAAAACGTCGACCAACGATCTCCGATATTTGTCAAGTAATTTGCGTTATAAGTCTCAGACGTTGAAGAAGTTGGAGTCATGGAGTGATACAGCGTGGAAACAGGCCCTTCGGCCCAACTTGCCCAGGCTGGCCAACATGTCCCAGCTACACTAGGCGTAGAAGTTGGAGTCATGGAGTGATACAGCGTGAAAACAGGCCCTTCGGCCCAACTTGCCCAGGCTGGCCAACATGTCCCAGCTACACTAGTCATAGTCATGGAGCGATACAGCAGCCAACATGTTCCATCCACACTAGTCCCACCTGTCCATATCCCTCCAAACCTATCCTATTCATGTACTTGTTTAACAGTTTCTTACACATTGGGATAGTCCCAGCCTCAACTACCACCTCTGGCAGCTCGTTCCATGCACCCACCACCCTCAGTGTGAAAAAGTTACCCCTCGGATTCCTATTAAATCTTTTCCCCTTCACCTTGAACCCGTGTCCTCTGGTTCTCGATTCCCTTACTCTGGGCCAGAGACTCTGTGATTCTGCCCGATCTATTCCTCTCATGATTTTGTATACAAGTTATTTTTAAAACGTTTTTATCAATCCTCACTTCGGAGTTCATGTTAGAAAACATGTCTAAAGCAAATTTAAAAGCAAACAGATGTTACATTGTTACCTGTTTCTCAACAGATTTTGCATAACTTGATATGATAACACATGATAACACAGATGCTGCCTGACCCGCTGAGTTACTCCAGCACTCTGTGTCTATCTTTAGTATAACCCAGCACCTGCTGTTCCTTGTTATCATAGAATCATCTTCTATGTTTATATAACATCTAGATAGACACAGAGTGCTGGAGTAACTCAGCGGGTCATAGAAACATAGAAAATAGGTGCAGGAGTAGGCCATTTAGCCCTTCAAGCCAGCAACGCCATTCAATATGATCATGGCTGATCATCCAAAATCAGTACCCCGTTCCTGCTTTCTCCCCATATCCCTTGATTCCTTTAGCCCTACGAGCTAAATCTAACTCTCTTGAAAACATCCAGTGAATTGGCCTCCACTGCCCTCTGTGGCAGAGAATTCCACAGATTCACAACTCTCTGGGTGAAAAGGTTTATTCCTCATCGCAGTCCTAAATGGCCGACCCCTTATTCTTAAACTGTGACCCCTAGAACATTTTATATGTTTCTATAAGACCTCCTCTCATCCTTCTAAATTCCAGCAAATACAAGCCCAGTCAACCTGTTCTTTCATCATACATCAGTCCCACTATCCCGGCAATTAACCTGGTGAATTTACGCTGCACTCCCTCAATCGCAAGATTGTCCTTCCTCAAATTAGGAGACCAAGACTGCACACAATACTCCACAATCTCACCAGGGCCCTGTACAACTGCAGTAGGACCTCACTGCTCCTAAACTCAAATCCTCTCGCAATGAAGCCCAACATGGCATTGGCTTTCTTCACTGCCTGCTGTACCTGCATACTTACTTTCAGTGACTGATGTACAAGAACACCCAGGTCTCGTTGCACCTCCCCTTCTCCTAATCTGACACCATTCAGATGATAATCTGCCTTCCTGTTCCTGCCTCACATTTATCCATATTATACTGCATCTGCCATGCTCCTGTCTACTCTCCCAACCTGTCCAGGTCACCCTGCAGCCTCATAGCATACTCCACGCAGCTCACACTGCCACCCACCCACCCAACTTGGAGATATTACATTTAATTCCCTTGTCTAAATTGTGAATACATATTGTAAATAACTGGGATCCCAGCACCGAGCCTTGCGGCATCCCACTAGTCACTGCCTGCCATTGTGAAAAGGACCCGTTAATTCCTATTTTTTGCATCCTGTCTGCCAACCAGTTCTCTATCCATGTCAATACCCTACTCCCAATATCATGTGCTCTAATTTTGCCCACTAATCTCTTGTGTGGAACGTTGTCAAAGGCTTTCTGAAAGTCCAGCTAAACCACATCCACTGGCTCTCCCTTATCCATTCTACTTGTTACATCCTCAAAAATTCCAGAAGATTAGTCAAGCATGGTTTCCCCTTCATAAATCCATGCTGACTTTGACCGATCCTGTCACGGGTCAGGCAGCATCCCTGGAGAACATGGACAGGTGACCATTCAGCTCGTGTCTGAAGAAGGGTCCTCAAGGAGGGCTCGTGCCGGAAGAGATGCTGCCTGACCCGCTGAGTTACTCCAGCATTTTGCGTCTTTCTTTACCTAACTTGATCTTGTGCAGAAACTCAATTTGAGTCATGTCCAAGGAACCCATGTACGCAAACAAACAAACACATAAACGGTCCAAGGATTGTGCAAGACTGTAAAAAGAAAAGCCGGCGAAACAAATGACATTGGTCCAAAAATACATTGAGAAAAAATAAATATATCTGCGGAAGTGCAAGAGGGGGTTTGGAGAAGGAAGGAACTGCAGATGCTGGCTTACGCCAAAGATGGCCACAAAGTGCTGGAGTAACTCAGTGGGCCAGGCAGTAACTCTGGGGAACGGGATAGGTGATGTTTCGGGTCGAGGCAGTTCAGTCTGAAGAAGGGTCTCGACCCGAAATGTCACCCATTCCTTTTCTCTAGAGATGCTGCCTGTCCCACTGAGTCACTCAAGCATTTTGTGTCTGTCTTCATGTGGTCTGTAGTGAGGTCTTTCAAGAGAGAGCTAGATAGGGTTCTTGAAGATAGCGGAGTCAGGGGATATGGGGAGAAGGCAGGAACGGGGTACTGATTAGGGATGATCAGCCATGAACACATTGAATGGCGGTGCTGGCTCGAAGGCCCGAATGGCCTACTCCTGCACCTATTGTCTACAGTGTTTAGTTATCAAGGTAGGAATAGGATTGCGGGGGCCTGTTCAAGACCCTGATGGCTGCGGGGAAGTAGCTGTTCCTGAACCTAGTGGTGGGGACTTTAGGCTTCCGTACCACCTGCCCTACGGAGGCAGTGAGAAGCGGGCGCGACCCGGATGGTGGCCGTCCTCGATGATCGATGCCGCCGTCTTGAGTTAGCACGAAGACATTTGCAAAAGGAAAGCAACTTGCTAACGTCGTCAAAACGGTGTCTGACACGGGATGTCGGAGTCAGGATAGCATAGCTCGTTATGAAGATTGATAAGTTACTCACAAATACGTGGACATTCTGGCATTTCTGCGCAGCCCTGTCACTTCTAAGTAAATGAAAGACTCCATATCCTGGAACATCACGCACTCTCAGTTACGGACACCAAGATTGTCTCTGCTGTGACTGATTCCAACATCCCAACTCTGACAGAAGCTCCATAAAAATCAAATCAAAACTTCTAATGAATAGCTGAACTCCAAGGTTGATTAAATGGGTTGGAAATCCTCCTAATAACCATTTAGACTCACAGTCTTCCAGTTACAGACATTGGGAGACAGACAGTAAATGAAAAGCACTTTATTGATATAGCTGTATGAAAACAACATCATTTCAACTGCTGTCATCTTGTTGGGAACTACTCAATGTTCACAATCTGACCTGCCTGGTGATTTGAGCAACTGTGTCGTGCATTCACTGCCAGAGTCACAACGCTGTCAATCACTAATCCTGCCGCAGATTAGTACGGCAGGGAAACTGAGGCCGGGGACCCTGCGTGTAGCAAGGAGCTGATTGCAAAATCTTGCTTGCCCCATACAGGCGCATAAACCCAGACAAACACAACAACACATAAATCGGACAAGAATTCTGCAAGACTGTACAAAGTTAAAGCCTGCAAAACAAATGACATTGATGCAAAAGTAAGTAAGTTTATTGGCCAAGTATTCACATACAAGGAATTTGCCTTGGCGCTCCGCCCACAAGTAACAACATGACATACATTACATTGCTAAACATTAATAATAATAAGACATTGATGATAAAACGTTTACTGCCGCTCCTTGTACTTAATGGGTCCTGTGAGAGGGCAGTGAAGAATGTCATATGGTTGGAGTTTTCAGCGTCACACTGAGCCAGTCTAGACAGGGACTGGAGATCCTCTTTCCTAAATAATATTAGTGAGCAGGAAGGTGTCAATGTGCACCATTTGTCATCCACTTCCCACCCATGCCTGGCAGTCAGAGCTGATGAACAGAGAGGCTGTGATTTTTCCCCATCGCTGCCAGAATTTGTGGTGTAAAATTACATCAATTCACTGGATGTTCAGTTTGCACGCTCAACTCATCAATAGTCTGAATCTATACGGTTCCTCAAAAAGGTTGTCAGCATCATCAAGGACCCACACCATCCTGGCCACACACACATCTCTCCGCTGCCATCGGGTAGAAGGTACAGGAGCCTGAAATCTGCAACATCCAGGTTCAGGAACAGCTGCTTCCCACAGCCATCAGACTATTAAACACAACTTCAAACAAACTCTGAACTATAACGTCTATTGCACTTTATTTATTTATTTATTTATGTGTGTGTGTGTGTGTGTGTGTGTGTGTGTGTGTGTGTGTGTATTCTATGGTATCTATGGTATCTGGACACACTGATCTGCTCCGTATTTATGCTTACTATACTCTGTGGTGCTGCAGCAAGCAAGAATTTCATTGTCCTATCTGGGACACATGACCATAAACTCTCTTCACTTTACTTCCTTTTCATATAAAATACCTCAGAGCAGCAGCACTAAACTATAGGGAAGTGCAGATGCTGGTTTCAACCAAAAGTGCTGGAGTAACTCAGCGGGACAGGCAGCATCTCTAGAGAAAAAGAATGGGTGACGTCTCGGGTCGAGACCCTTCTTCAACTCTATCTAGAACTAAAAAACACATGGCTGTGAACTACGAAAATATACCGTGAAATATGTCCACCAGAGCCAGACTGGAGAGCTGGGTGTAAAACAGGAGACAAATGGGCCTGTTCCACTTAGGCAATTTTTTAGGCGACTGTCATAGTTGTAGCAGGTCGCTGAAAAAATGGCGACTGGACCCCCCCCGACGACAATGTCTACGACAACCTACCACCTAGTTGATGTCCAGCTACGGCCAGCTACCGACAACCGGCGACCCATTAGGACGTCCACCTACGATCACACCTACGACAACCTACGTCCACCCGTGACAAGCTACGTCTCTGTCGGCGACAACTGAAGACAATTCAGTCACCGGTACCTGTCGCCGGTTGACGTAGGTTGCCGTAGGTAGTCGCCAACGGAATCAGCTAAGTCACCGCGACAACCAACGTCATCCTGGCGACAACCTACGACAGCACCTATCCCAGGAGAAGTCAAGCTATGCTCATTGGTGTCAAGCCCACTGTCGCCAACTGTCGCCAAAAAGTTTTAAACATTTGAAAATCCAGCGGCGACCAGACAAATCGCTATGATTAAGAAAGAACTGCAGATGCTGGAAAAAAATCAAAGGTAGGCAAAAATGCTGGAGTAACTCAGCGGGTGAAGCAGCATCGGCGGAGCAAAGGGATAGGTGACGTTTCAGGTCGAGACCCTTCTTCAGAAAATTGCTACGACTCTTTGGGCGGCTGAGGAGACGACTCATGACCATACAGGCGACACCCCGACGACAGCCTAGTCGCCTGTAGTCGCCTAAAAAATCAAAATGTGGGACAGGGGCCTAAGTATAATTGGATTCTTCTTATATAATATATTATTCAATTTTATCGGGGAGAAGAGGATCGCTCCTAAATCATGAGGAAAACAATCCTCTTTTTCCATTCTTATCCATTCCATCTGTTGAGAAGGACAATCCAACCAATAAATAATATTCTTAATATGCACTGCCCAATAATAATATAAGAAATTAGGCAGTGCAAGTCCCCCTACATCGTTAGGTTTACACAAATGATTTCTTTTAATTCTATGTGCTTTGTACTCCCATATAAAATTAATAATATTAGACTCTAGTTTTTTTTTAAATATTTTGGTATATATATTGGTATGGATTGAAATAAATATATTATTTGTGGTAGCACTATCATTTTTATAGCATTTATTCTGCCAATTAATGATAGTGGGAGCTTTTTCTAAAATGTAATCAAAGCGTTCAATTTATTTAACAGAAGACTAAAATTAGTGTTAAATAATAATAGAATATTGACTGGCCTTGAGGGGGATACGACATATATTGCCTGAAGTAGATTCATATTGCCCGAGTCGAAGACGAGGGCAATATGGATCTAGTGAGGGCAATATATGTCGTATCCCCCGAAAGAGGACAGTCAATATTGTTATTATTACCCATTATCAGACATCTAGAGGAAAATCTGAACATCTCAGCTCGGCGGACTTCCACGTAAAATTTAACCAAAATGGACGCGGCAGTCTTCCTGTCTGCCGTTTGAATATTCTAAATTTCCCACGCAGCGTCACGTTGCCAAGTTCCCGGATGTGAGACCAGGGGAATATAAGACTATATTTACCGCTGTTTTAACACGTAAAGTCCATAGGCGTTCGCAAGAAAGGGGAATACAAGAAAATATTCCCCTGTTAACCCTGCTGGCACTCAAAACGAAGGGAATACAATTTTGTAAAAGCATAGCTCAGATGTGTGATATGGGTAATAATGATTTATATCTTCTGGTAACTTGAATACCTAAATACTTAAATTTTTCCGTTGCAATTTTAAATGGAAATTTTAATAGATGATTCGCATTCTGAGGATGTAATGACATAATTTCACTTTTATTCCAATTTATTTTATATCCAGAAAAGGAACCAAATTCCTCTATTACATTTAATACGTTCGGGATACTCGTTTCTGAATTTCTAATATATAAAAGTATATCATCCGCGTATAATGAAATTTTTTTATTAGAGTCCTTAGAATTATATCCCTGAATATTCGGATGAGTTCTTATCCTTTCAACCAGTGGCTCTATCATAAGGGCAAATAGCAGGGGTGATAAAACACATCCCTGCCTATTGCCCCGTGATAGTTGGAATTTTTGAGACAACGTATTATTAGTTAATATTCTTGCTGTTGGTTTATCGTATAATAATTTTACCTAATAAAATTATCTCCCATATTAAATTTTTGGAGTACTATGTATAAATACTGCCACTCTACCTGATCAAATGCTTTTTCTGCATCCAAAGATATAACTGATAAGTCTTCCTTTTCCCCTTTATGTGAATACATTATATTATAAAGTCGTCTCAAATTTTTAAATGATTGTCTTTTGGGTATAAACCCCGTTTGGTCCTGGTTTATCAATTTATTAATATATTTGCTCAATCTTCTTGCTAAAATCTTTGCTAAAATTTTTTGGTCTGTATTTAAAAGTGATATAACTCTATACGAGCCCAGATCTTCTAGATCTTTATCTTTTTTTGGTATAAGCGTAATTGTAGATACTGCTAAAGTTTCTGGTAATTTCTTATCAGTAAAAGCATACATGTATAATTTAAGTAATCGTGGGACCATTAACTCCTGAAATCTTTTATAAAATTCATTATTAAAACCATCAGGCCCTGGAGTCTTCCCATTTTTCAATTATTTTATTGTTTCTCTTATTTCTTCACTTGTAATCTGGGCTCCTAATTCCTCTTGTTCTAAGATATCCAATTTTGGCAAGTTACACTTATCTAAAAAATTTATAATTTTATTGTCTTCAATGTTAGTTTTAGATGTATATAAATTTTGATAAAATTGAGCAAACCTTTTGTTAATGTCCTTAGGTAAAGTTAATAGTTCCCCGTTCTCTGATTTGATTTTACTAATTGTTTTTTCCTTTTCTTGTTTCTTCAATTGTCGTGCTAGAAGTTTATGTGGTTTATCCCGAAATTCAAATTGTACTTGTTTTGTGATCTGAAATAATCTTATTACTCTTGCCGATAACATTCGATTAAGTTTAAATTTCAGTAATGTCATCTTATTATGTTTATCTATGTTTGGGTCTTTTGCGTTTCCTAATTCTAATAGTTTAATTTCCTTTTCTAACATCCCTTGTTCTGTCCTGTTTTTTTTATTTAGAAAACTTTGATACGAAATTATACCTCCACCGGCGACAACCTACGACAGCACCTATCCCAGGAGAAGTCAAGCTACGCTCATTGGTGTCAAGCACACAGTCGCCAACTGTCGGCAAAAAGTTTTAAACATTTGAAAATCCAGCAGCGACCAGACAAATCGCTATGATTAAGAAAGAACTGCAGATGCTGGAAAAAAAATCAAAGGTAGACAAAAATGCTGGAGAAACTCAGCGGGTGAGGCAGCATCAGCGGAGCGAAGGGATAGGTGACGTTTCAGGTCGAGACCCTTCTTCAGAAAATTGCTACGACTCTTTGGGCAGCTGAGGAGACGACTCATAACCATACAGGCGACACCCGACGACCATGTGTTGACAGCCTAGTCGCCTGTAGTCGCCTAAAAAATCAAAATGTGGGACAGGGGCATAAGTACAAATAAAAGGGGGGAATTTTCTTTCCGATTAATAAGACATTATTTTCGTTAATGTTTTATGATGTTAAAGAGGTAATATAAGTGGAAATTGGAGATAGAAGAAACTGCAGATGCTGTTTTTAAAAAGGACACAGAGTGCTGGAGTAACTGAGCAGGTCAGGCAGCATCTGTGGAGAACATGGATAGGTGACTATTGAGTGAGTGCTGCTATTGAGGGAGTGCAGCGTAGGTTTACAAGGTTAATTCCCGGGATGGCGGGACTGTCATATGCTGAGAGAATGGAGCGAAAGGGCTTGTACACTCTAGAGTTTAGAAGGATGAGAGGGGATATTGTTGAAACATATAAGATTGTTAAGAGTTGGGACACGCTAGAGGCAGGAAACATGTTCCCGATGTTGGGGGAGTCCAGAACCAGGGGCCACAGTTTAAGAATAAGGGGTAAGCCATTTAGAATGGAGACGGGAAAACACTTTATCTCACAGAGTTGTGAGTCTGTGGAATTCTCTGCCTCAGAGGGCGGTGGAGGCTGGTTCTCTGAATGCTTTCAAGAGAGAGCTAGATCGGGCTCTTAGAGATAGCGGAGTCAGGGGATATGGGGAGAAGGCAGGAATGGGGTACTGGGTGTGGATGATCAGTGATGATCACATTGAATGGTGGTGCTGGCTCGAAGGGCCGAATGGCCTACTCCTGCACTTATTGTCTATTGTGACAGGACTGTACCTTGGTAGTAGGCCCCTCTCGGTCATGACTGACCATGGGTGATGCATCCTGGTCAGATGCAAGCCTGGGCGATGTCACACGGAGGACAGGCTGTTGCCCACGCAGCGCGTCCCCCCCCCTCTCCACGTCTCTGATCGATCCAAAGGAACAGCAGGGCCGTTACAGTTTGGCACCAGCGCCGTCGCAGGAGCTGCCAGAGCGAGGTTGTAGACAACGACGAACTGCCTTAGGGGCTCCGACTCCGGATTTTCTTGAGGTTTACTCCTGGAGCCTTTTCCATGACTGGATATGGCCACAAGGCAGTGGAGGGTTTAAATCAGAGTTTTCCCTCTCCTAGATGGACTGCCTTCCCAGGCTGACGCGCCCCATCTGCCCGAGACTGGTGGGGGCGGGAGCGTCTAGCTTCCCTGCAGGTCTATAGCACCTGCCCACTGCCCACTGCCCCTTGGTACACGTGACAATAAACTACACTAATCTGAAATGTAACACAACATCCCAAAGTTGATCTTTAAATGCATTATGCTTATTATACTTCTGCTGCTGTTTTCTGCCACTGTATTTCTGTATTTTTTCACCATTTGACTCTGCTTATCAACTGGATCACTGAATCTAGCACCGTATGTAAAGCAGACCCCAGCAATTTCCCTTATTTATACTATCAACCATCACTTGACACACATCACTGGCTCAAAAATGAGCGCAGGCAGGTAAATCCTACCTCCATAATACGCTGCTAAATGGGGCAGAAACCATGTAATGCAAAACTTTACAAACTGAACATCCAGTGAATTGATGTAATTTTACACAAGGAATTCTGGCAGCGATGGAAAAAAAAAATCACAGCTGCTCTTTAAAGAACAACTTCCCTCGTTAGAAACCGCTTACATGTGTGAACCTTTCCGTCGGTGTTTTTTCTGAAGCAGGGAATCTATCCCTGGTGAGTCTTTTAAAGAGAAATCAAGAAATTAAAAAAACCCTGCGGGGATTAATATTCAAAGACAAGAGACAAGAGACATTTATTTCTCACATGTACCAATCGGTACAGTGAAGTGTGTGGTCACCATGCAGCCATACGAATAAAAGAGCACAGAACACGACAGTCTTTAACATGGACATCCCCACACAGCGGAATCAAAGTTTCCCACTGTGAGGAAAGGCACCAAACTTGCAGACAATAGATAAAAGACAATAGGTGCAGGAGAAGGCCATTCGGCCCTTCGAGCCAGCACCACCATTCAATGTGATCATGGCTGATCATCCACAATCAGTACCCCGTTCCTGCCTTATCCCCATATCCCCTGACTCCACTATTTCTAAGAGTCCTATATAACTCTCTCTTGAAAGTATCCAGAGAACCGGCCTCCACCGCCCTCTGAGGCAGAGAATTCCACATCCCCCTCGGTTGTCGTCTGTCCAAAGGAGTTACCTGCAGAACTCGTTTTCTATTGCAAGACGTCAATGCAAGACGTCTATTAAAATCAAAATCGAATGGGATTGTTGGAAATTAATGATATAATTGGGCAGTGTGGTGATGAAGGCAGATATTAATACACACAATCTTGTTTCAATCAATGCTGAAGTTGACCTAATGACCATCACCACTAACGGCAACTCAGCTACATCATATTGGGCTCAGTAAATGTCCAACTATCTCAGCAGCACTTTTAGTTCAGTTTATTTAAACATCCAGAGAACCGGCCTCCACTGCCTTCTGTGGCAGAGAATTCCACAGATTCACAACTCTCTGGGTGAAAAAGTGTTTCCTCATCTCAGTCCTAAATGGCCGACCCCTTGTTCTTAAACTGTAACCTCTAATTCTGGACTCCCCCAACATCGGGAACATTGTTCCTGCATCTAGCCTGTCCAATCCTTTAAGAATGTTATATATTTCTAATTCGATCCCCTCTCATCTAAATTCCAGTGAATACAAGCCCAGTCGACCGATTCTTTCATCATATGTCAGACCCGCCATACCGGGAATTAACCTTGTAAACCTTCACTGCACTTCCTCAATAGCAAGATTGTCTTTCCTCAAAATAGGAGACCAAAACTGCACACAATACTCCATGGCCAGAGTGAGGCCCAGCGCAAATTGGAGGAGCAGCACCTCATATTTCGCTTGGGCAGTTTACACCCCAGCGGTATGAACATTGACTTCTCCATTTCAGGTAGTCCTTGCTTTCTCCTTCCTTCCCCTCCCCTTCCCAGCTCTCCCTCAGCCCGCTGTCTCCGCTTCTTCCTTTCTTCTTCCCACCCACCCCCCCCCCCCCTGACATCAGTCTGAAAAGGGTTTCGACCCGAAACGTCACCTATTCCTTCTCTCCATTGATGCTGCCTCACCCGCTGAGTTTCTCCAGTATTTTTGTCTACCTTCGATTTTCCCAGCATCTGCAGTTCCTTCTTAAACACTTCCTCATTACACAATGCCCAGTCTAGGATGACCTGCCCTCTAGTCGGTTCCTCTACACATTGGCTTAAAAAAAATCTGTATACATTCCAGGAAATCCTCCTCCTCTGCACTGCTACCAATGTGGTTGGCCCAATCTATATGTGGATTAAAGTCACCCATGATAACTGCTGCACCTTTGCTACATGCATCCCTCACTTCCTGCTTGATGCAATCCCCAACCTCCTTACTGCTGTTTGGTGGTCTGTACAAAACTCCAACAAGCGTTTTCTGCCCTCGGCTATTTTCAGAGGTTATTTACTGGTCACATACACCAATTGGCAGTGAAATGCTTCTTGCCAATGCAGAACATAAAAAAAAATACAGACATAACGATAATAAAGAGATTTAAACATAAAAAACATATTTTGCAGATCTACCCATACAGATTCTACAGCATCCAAGATAATGTCTCTCCTTGCTATTGCATTAATCTCCTCTTTAACCAGCAATGCCACCCCACCTCCCCTTCCTTTCTGGCTATCCTTCCTGAACATTGAATATCCCTGCATGTTGAGCTCCCAGCCTTGGTCACCCTGGAGCCATGTCTCTGTAATCCCAATTATATCAAATCACTTAACTACTAACTGTGCATTCAATTCATCCATCTTATTACGAATGCTCGTCGCATTGAGGCCAGGTTAGTTTTTCTTACCTCCCTTCTACCTTTTGCTTCTGTCCTCGTGTTGTGGCCCTCTGTCTCCATGCATTGTTCCCATCCCCCTGCCCTGTTAGTTTAAATGTGACCTCACCGACACTCTCTCCCCAGTTAACTGCAGGCATCCGCTTCTACAGTTGTTGACCCAACCCGCTGACTGGAGAGCACACAACAAAAACTCCTCACAGTACCTTGCTACACGTGCCAATGAACTGAAACCCACACAGGTGTGTTTAGTTGTCCTCACCTGCGAGCCTTGAATTCCATTTGTTATCTCTTGCGTCCTAAATTTTAAATCAGCAGCTTATTGAGAGCCTGCTTCAGGAATTCACACCTAATTACACTTCACTAACGACCTCCGAGTCTTGCTCGCTTCTCTGGAGTGTGACAATTATGATAAAAGGAGTCCATAATCTACGGGCTGCACTAAAACAACAACAATGGCAGCGTGTGTGTTGTGTACCCCCGCGCTGTGATAATTACCGCACAATAAGACAACGGCAGAAGCGACACACACACACCGCCTGCCAAACTCATTTAGAATATTCTCCGCTCCCGCGAGCTCCCACTTTGTATTCAAAGGATAATTAAGTCTTTCATTGTATTTAGACAAAGCAATCGGAAGGAGAAACGCACAAGGACGAGTCAAACACAACGAACACCAAAACCATGCGGGCTCGGGGAACGCTGATAAGCAACGGCAATAATAAACTCAGCAGACAGCGCAGCGAAGACATTTCAAATAGTTTTGTCCTTTAAATGAAAATATCAGGAAGAAGTTGACTTCAAGCAGCTTAATAATGGAATTAGTGATGAACTCGGTAATGCGAGGGGAAAGGAGGTCACGTCAATGAAGAATGCAGTTGAATCATCACCAGAAGTGGAATAATAAAATGTAGAAACAGTCAGCTATTCATTTAAGAGCCACGCTCTCATCTCACCCCTGTCATTGGGAAGAAGGTGGTACAGGAGACTGAAAACTGATGTCCAGGTTCAGGAGCAGCTTCTTCCCACAAACATCAGGCTCTTAAACACCACACACCACTAACCACAAGTGTGACCTCCAACGAACTGTCCTTAGTTGCACCGCAGACTTTTATTTTGCATTATTGTTGTGGCTATCAACGAATCAAGTAGTTTGTTGTTGTATAGGATGTAGGTATATTGTGCTTACACACCTGTTATGCTGCTGGAAGCATGAATCCCATTGTCAGAATAGTTGAACGGGTTCAGTTCGCTGTCACTTGGAGCAGGGTACAGTGAAAAGCTTTTGTTGAGTGATATCCAGTCAGCGGAAAGCCTGTACGTGATTACAATCCAACAGGTCGCCATTCACCAGCCATGATCACATTGAATGGCGGTGCAGGCTCGAAGGGCCAAATGGCCTCCTCCTGCACCTATTTTCTATGTTTCTATGAGACAATTAATTGTTCTTGACTCTGAAGGGTCTGTCCCACTTCTGCGACATTTTAGGTGACAGCCTGAAAAGAGGGTGTTGCGTCGTGGTCGGGTCGTGTCGCGGTCGTGACGCGTGTGGTGGCGCACGGTGTCACCCCGCCGCTCCAGGATTTTGGAATGTTCAAAATCCTCACTCGGCATCTGCGTGTCTTATCAGTTTGTGCGCCCTTTCACACGATGACGTACGAGCGACGCACCGTCATTGCCTACGCTAATTCATTTTGCGTCACCATGCGTCACCACGTGTCGCCCGTACATCATCGTGTATCAAGATGCATCGCGGCACATCCCCTTTTTATAGGGAAAGTGGCCAATCAAATTATGTCACGCGCCCCAGATGACGCAACCTGTCGTGTCTTGCCGAATCGTGTCGCGGGTGGACGTACATTGACGCCGATTGACGGTTGTGACATCACAGGTGCTGTCCTAAGGTGACGCACGGTGACACGCTGCCGTATGCTGTCCTAAGGTGACGCACGGTGACGCGCGCCCTGTCCCCGGGTGACGCGTGGTAATTGGTGACGTACCTTGAACCATCCTGTCGTACCACTTGACTGTTTTCAGGCGACATCGGGTGTCAGTCACTGATGGCTGTCGCCGCCCATAAAATCGTAAAGTGGGACTGGCCCTTTAAAGTCTTGAGTTCTCTGCCTGCCCCTCGGGATTTATTTTTTAAAGTTGAGGACCCTTCTATTTTTGAGGTGCTGCAAATATCATCAGAGACCCACACCACCCTGGCCACGCTCTCATCTCGCTGCTACCATGTGCCAGGAGCCTGCAAACCAGGTTCAGGAACAGCTTCTTCCCAACAACCAACAGGCTCTTGAACACTGCACGACACTGACCTCAGCGACTGTGGCCTTCTGTGGACTGTGGCTTTGTGCACTGTGTGGTTGCATTGTTATGGTTACCTCGTATTAATTATGTTATTGTGAACGTCTTATGATGTTTGTTATTTTGTTTGCACTTTTATTGTGGTCACTTACGTATGGGTTAGTTTCATATATGTTCTAGACGCATTGTGTTTACAGGCCTGTCATGCAGCTGGAGGCAAGAATGTCATTGTTCCAAGGCTGGTAAACGTGACAAGTACAGTCTCTTAATCCATTCTTCATATTATGCCTTTAAGTTATTTGTAGATTTGAAGAAGAATCTGCTTCTGGTCCCAGCTAAGCAGTCATTTCGCCCTCTGAGTTTAATCAAGTGATTTCCACATGACAAAGAAATGACTGGTTGTGAAGTGTTGATTTAGATGGGCTGGTCAAACAATAGACAATAGGTGCAGGAGTAGGCCATTCGGCCCTTCAAACCAGCACAGCAATTCAATGTAATCATGGCTGATCATTCCCAATCAGTACCCCGTTCCTGCCTTCTCCCCATATCCCCTGACTTCGCTATCTTTAAGAGCTGTATCTAAATCTCTCTTGAAAGCCTCCAGAGAATTGGCCTCCACTGCCTTCTGAAGCAGAGAATTCCACAGATTCACAACTCTCTGTGTGAAAACGTTTTTCCTCATCGCCGTTCTAAATGGCTTACCCTTTATTCTTAAACTCTGGCCCCTGGTTCTGGGCTCTCCCAACATCGGGAACATGCTTCCAAACCCCAGATAGACGGAGAAACGAGGGGGACAACTCTCGAGCAGGAAGGAACTGCAGAAGCTGGATTACACCAAGGATAGACACAAAATGCTGGAGTAACTCACGGGACAGGCAGCATCTCTGGAGAGGAATAGGTGACGTTCTTCAGACTAAGTCTTGTCCCGAAACATCACCCATCCTTTGGGGCTGTCCCACTGTGGCGACCTAATCTGCGAGTTCAGACGAGTTTGCCCTCGACTCATACTCGCAGCATGGTCGACACGAAGGCCTAGGAGGTCTTTGTAACTCTCCTTCATGCTCAAGGGTAGTCCCCGCGTACTCTTTTTTACTCGTAGGTTTAGTCGAAGTAGGTCATAGTAGGTCGGCATGTTAGTCGTAGGTAATCGAGGACAGTCGAGGGTAGTCGTAGATAGTCTTCATCATAGTCGAAGGGAGGTTGAAGGAGGTCGTCTTCACTCTCCACTATTCGGTCTCCAATTTTCCCGAAGCTAGTCGTAGCTGGTCTTCAACATGCACTTTTTCAAACTCTCCTAAACTCGCCAATTAGGTCACCGTAGTGGGACGGGTCCTTTACTTCATCATCTTGTGTATCTCTTCAGTGACAATTTGTGACATGGTTACCTCCACACTACCTGGACCCTGACCAGGGACACCTTGAACCTTGAACAGCTTTCATTACAATCAATTTACATTCATCTCTTTTATATTTTAGGATTGAATTCATCGTCCTCTATCAGCAAGCTCTCAATCTCGATCTGAAGAGGAGTCCGGCCCTGAAACGTCTCCGTCCCAGAGAGAACAAAGGGGGACCTGGTGCAGAATACTTCGTAAGTGTCCTTTATGTGGCCACTATTGGCATACCTTGCGTACACAAGCAAAGAATTTCACTGTGACACGTCACATGACAATAATGTATTCAAATCAATTCATGTCAATTCTCTCTACAGACGCTGCCTGAGCCGCTGAGTTCCTCCAGCACTCTGCTTTGCTCAAGATACCAGCGCACGTCTCTAACTGTTTCTAGAACCTCAGAACAACATCTAATTGGCTCTTTGTAAATTGTCCCCTAGTTGGTAGAGAATGGGATAACATAGAATATGGGGTGGCATTTATTTCACCTTTTGAGAATAAGATAAGAAGAAAGCCATTTAGAACGGAGACGAGGAAACACTTTTTCCACGCAGAGTTGTGAGTCTGTGGAATTCTCTGCCTCAGAGGGCGGTGGAGGCCGGTTCTCTGGATACTTTCAAGAGAGAGCTAGATAGGGCTCTTAAAGATAGCGGAGTCAGGGGATATGGGGAGAAGGCAGGAACGGGGTACTGATTCGGGATGATCAGCCATGATCAAGAGTTGAAGAGAGTTTTATTGTCATGTGTCCCTGATAGGACAATGAAATTCTCGCTTTGCTTTAGCACACCAGAACATAGTAGGCACGAATACAGAACAGATCAGTGTGTCCATATACCATTGTATAAATATGTACACACATGAATAAATAAACTGATAAAGTGCAAATAACAGATTATGGGATATTAATGTTCAGAGTTTTGTCCGAGCCGAGTTTAATAGCCTGATGGCTATTGGGAAGTAGCTATTCCTGAACCTGGTCGTTGCAGTCTTCAGGCTCCTGTACCTTCTACCTGAAGGTAGCGGGGAGATGAGTGTGTGGCCAGGGTGGTGTGGGTCCTTGATGATGCTGCCAGCCTTTTTGAGGCAGCGACTGCGATAGATCCCCTCGATGGTAGGGTGGTCAGAGCCGATGATGGACTGGGCAGTGTTTACTACTTTGTGTAGTCTTTTCCGCTCCCGGGCGCTCAAGTTGCCGAACCAAGCCACGATACAACTGCGATGAATGGCAGTGCTGGCTCGAAGGGCTGAATGGCCTCCTCCTGCACCTATTGTCTATAGAACTAGTGTGAACGGGCGATCGATGGTCAGCATGGACTCAGTGGGCCAAAGGGCCCGTTTCCGAATACTAATAAGGACTTTCACGAATGACGGCGGGCACAGATGAGATCTTGAAGCTCAGGCCAGGGGCGAGGAACAAACAGCACCATCTCCTGGTGAAATAAATACTGCATTGAAATTAAATTGCTAATTTTCAGTCTGAGTTCTTTTAAGACTTACTTTGGAGTCTTTAAAGTGGCACATTAAATATGATGGAGAGAGAGATATGCTACTGAGGGCAGAGGGCGTCTATCTTCATGTTAGTCCAGTTACAATCCAGTTGTCGTGTGAAAACGCACACCTCCAGATTCAGGGACAGTTTCTTCCCAGCTGTTATCAGGCAACTGAGCCATCCTACCACATGCAGAGAACAGTCCTGAACTACTATCTACCACATTGGTGACCCTCGGATTATCCTTGATCGCACTTTACTAGCTTCACCTTGCACTAAAGGTTATTCCCTTTATCATGTATCTGCACACTGTGAACGGCTCGATTGTAATTTGATTAAAGAAGGAACTGCAGATGCTGGAAAATCGTAGGTAGACAAAAGTGCTGGAGAAACGCAGCGGGTGCGGCAGCATCTATGGAGCGAAGGAAATAGGCGACGTTTCGGGCCGAAACCCTTCAGCGGGTCGGGTAGCTTCTGTGCAGGAATGAACAGGCAAGGTTTTGTGTTTGAACACGTCATAAGCATCTGTCAAGAGGGGGCCAGTGTTAGCACCAACCCGATTGCACGCTCCTCTACACTTGTTGCCACCTGTCACATCCCCTGTCAGGGTGCGGGTTGCAACCTTCACGTGGTCCACCCTGTTTTGACGAATGCAATAAACCTGGCGTGCATAAACAAAAGATCAAACAGAACGCGTTGTCTGACAACTTTAGGCTGTGCACGCCATACGCAAGAAGAAGACCTGACCTGTTTACTGCTTCCACCAACATTTAAAAGACACTTGAACGGGTAATTCCATTTGTGGAATTCTTTGCCACAGACGGCTGTAGAGGCCAAATATCTAAGTAGATATTTTCAGACAGAGATTGACAGATTCATGGTTAGTGCGGGTGTCAGGGGTTATGGGGAGAAGGCAGGAGAATGGGGTTAGGAGGGAGAGATAGATCAGCCATGATTGAATGGTGGAGTAGACTTGATGGGCCGAATGGCCTAATTCTGCTCCTAGAACATGAATAGGAAAGATTTGGATGGATATGGGGCAAACACGAGCAGACGCGACTAATGTAGATGGGGCATCTTTGCCGGCGTGGATAAGTTGGGTCGAAGGTCCTGTTTCCATGTTGTGTGACTCAGAGTTTGTATCTTGAACAAATCAAGAATCATCATCATCATTGTTGAAAACATCAGTGGGCTCGGTGCCTTACAACCCTGTGTACGACAGTGATCGCAACTTCTACTGAAGTGTGGATGGCCGTTGGCTCACTAGGAGCTCATCCGCCCTTTGACAGGTCTTGTTTGTGGTCCTGCTGGGGGTCCACAGCCCCCTCCTCACCTGGCAATCCAGGTGGGGGAGACAGTTTAGTCGCCGAAATAGTGGAGCGGCTGGGCTTGTACACTCTGGAGTTTAGAAGGATGAGAGGGGATCTTATTGAAACATAAGATTATTAAGGGTTTAGACACACCAGAGGCAGGAAACAAGAAGTGCTGGAGTAACTCAGCAGGTCAGGCAGCATCTGTGGAGAGAATGGACAGGCACCATTTTGGGTCGGGTGTCTCTACTTTGGATTCTCCAGCATCGGAAGCATTTTGTTTTTCGCAAAGTTCTAAACGCATATCCCTTCTATTGTTTAAGAGAGAACTCTGTTAAATATTTTTTATTGTAGAAACATATTAATGAAAAATACATTATTAGATACATTCATAATATTATTAATATTAATATTAAGATTTAAGACTTTATGCTTCTATACACTTTTTTAATTCTTTTATAAAGTAGGAAAAGATAGAGAAAAATAATATAGAAAATAAGGAAGTGAATGGAGTATTAATCAATAATCCGTCATTGGAGATATAAGCATTATTTATTATGTATAATTCTTCATCCATTCTATTATTCAGGCCTCAGTCAAGCCCTCGCACTGAGCCACTTTGACCCTGTAAATATTCAATATATGGAGACCATATCCCTCTGAAGAGATCCAACCTGTCCATTAGGACAAGCCTCAATCTCTCCAGATGGAGTGTCTCCGACATTTCTGTATTCCACATTTTGATTGTGGGGGATGTAGGACCTTTCCAGAATTTTAGTATTAATTTTTTCCCAATTATTAAACCATAATCAATAAAGATTATTTGATTTGTTGTTATTAATTGGTCTGTTTCCAGTATTGTTAACTTTGAATCAGGGGTCAAAGTTATATTGACAACATTCAAAATTATCCTAAATATTTCTATCCAGAATTTTGTAATTTTTACACAATTTGTAAATGAATGTGACAGATTAGCTTCTAAATGTTGACATTTATCACATATGGGAGATACTTTTGGAAAGATGTTATGTAGTTTGGATTTTGAATAATGTAGTCTATGTAGTATTTTAAACTGTATAAGAGAGTGTTTAGCATTTAACGAACAATGGTGTATATGTTGTGAACTTTCGTCCCATACTTCTGGTCTGATAATTTGACCTAGTTTGTTTTCCCAAGATTGTCTATATATTTCTGTTGATGGGACATCACTTTCCAATAAGGTGTTATATATATATATATGAAAGAGAGAAATATATATTTAAGAGAGAACTGCAGATGCTGGAAAAATCAACAGTAGATAAAAATGCTGGAGTAACTCAACGGGTGAGGCAGCATCTGTGGAGAACATGGATAGGTGACGTTTCACAGAGTGCTGGAGTAACTCAGCGGGTCACATAACATCTCTGGAGAGAAGGAATAGGTGACGTTTCGGGTCGAGACCCTTCTGGGTCTCGACCCGAAACATCACCTATTCCTTCGGGGTCTCGACCCGAAACATCACCCATTTCTTCTCTCCACAGATGCTGCCTGTCCCGCTGAGTTACTCCAGCACTCTGTGAAACGTCACCTATCCATGCTCTCCACAGATGCTGCCTGTCCCGCTGAGTTACTCCAGCGTTTTTATCTCCCTTCCCTTCTATTGTTGGCTGTGGATGGAGCCGAGCCCATGGAAAGGATTCCGACTTTGACTCGAGATCCTCCACATTTCGTGCCAGGCTTGCACGCTTTGAATTGCAAATGAAATATGAATCGTTAGCCCCACAGTCTGTGGATCTGGTCGCAAGTCGCAATCTGACGAGGCGCCCGCGAAGACTTCAGTCTGCCTGCAGTGATCAATTAAAGAAAGATTTGCAGGTAATTGCTGTTAAATGCACTGATTGAAATCCCACCACCCAGGAGGGGTGGGGACGACAATTAGTATCCGTTCTAATATCTTGATGACCCGAAAGGCAGCACACAAGTGCAGGACAGGTTGGGGATGTATTAAGAAAATGAAATAACCTCAAATTATATTTGAGATTGGGAGATTGCAAATCATTATAAGAGCTTCTATTGGAAAGCAGTAACGCTGAAATCACAGCGGGTGGATCAGTTAAAAAACAGCCTAATTAATCATCCACTTATAGTTACCAGTACCAGTCACATAAATTTGCATGTTAATTCCGCTTTTGTTTTATTAATTCAAGTCTCCTAAGATCAGTGTTTATTATCTATAAATCACCCTGTCACTCTGGCGTAATTGAGACTGGCGTTTGCTCACAGAGACGGGTGTCACCGAATGCCGATTTAATTCTCGTCTGATGGAACTAGTGGATTGCCAGCAGAGGTGCTTGCAGCCTAGCCTGTCACACTGCAGCTCCTGCACTGGTTTCAATGCTGAAGGCTGCATCTCCCATTGATTGAAATGAATTGATTATAGTTTATAGACAATAGACAACAGGTGCAGGAGTAGGCCATTCGGCCCTTCGAGCCAGCACCGCAATTCAATGTGATCATGGCTGATCATCCCCAATCAGTACCCCGTTCCTGCCTTCTCCCCATATCCCCTGATTCCCATATTTTTAAGAGCCCTATCCAACTCTCTCTTGAAAGCATCCAGAGAACCGGCCTCCACCGCCCTCAGAGGCAGAGAATTCCACAGACTCACCACTCTCTGTGAGAAAAAGTGTTTCCTCATCTCCGTTCTAAATGGCTTACTCCTTATTCTTAAACTGTGGTGGGTACACAAAAGGCTGGAGAAACTCAGCGGGTGCAGCAGCATCTAAGATCTTGTGAAATGATTTGGCACAAAAGTCCACTGTGTAGTTGAGAATATGCACACTGTGTGATGCATGCATTAAACTGTGGCCCCTGGTTCTGGACTCCCCCAACATCGGGAACATGTTTCCTGCCTCTAGCGTGTCCAAACCTTTAACAATCTTATATGTTTCAATGAGATCCACTCTCAGCCTTCTAAACTTGGGTCACGACCCGAAACGTCGCCTATTCCTTCTCTCCAGAGATGCTGCCTCACCCACTGAGTTACTCGAACTTAAATCCCAGGTCTGAAAGGTAGGTGAAGGTGGATTATCTGACGTCAGGGACAAAGGCAGCGGACTGTAAAGTACAATAATAGTCGCACATGACAATTTGGCCGCAAGTGACAAGTGTAACATTGTCTGTCTCTGCTACTCCAGCAGGATCCAAGCCCATGCTTCCCCGTTGAGAGAGAGAGTGCACGCGGAACTCATCGACAAGCGGTGGAGCTCTGGCGGGTGTGGGTGTCAGGAGAGGGCAGCACCAGGGTCAACTTCAAGGCAGATTCACACGTCACGAGTACATAGACGGTCACCTAGTGCTGGAGTGCAAACACTGTGTAGCAAGGAACTGCAGATGCTGGTTACACTGAAGTAGGACACAAAATGCTGGAGTAACTCAGGGGGTCAGGCAGCATCTCTGGAGAGAAGGAATAGGTGACAGTCCTTCGTGTCTGAATATGGGTCCCCACCCAAAACATCATCCATCCATGTTCTCCGCAGATGCTGCCTGACCCGCTGAGTTACTCCAGCACTCTGTGAAACGTCACCTATCCCTTTTCTCCAGAGATGTTATGTGACCTGCTGAGTTACTCCAGCACTCTGTGAAACGTCACCTATCCATGTTCCCCACAGATGCTGCCTGACCCGCTGAGTTACTCCAGCACTCTGTGAAACGTCACCTATCCATGTTCTCCACAGATGCTGCCTGACCCGCTGAGTTACTCCAGCACTCTGTGAAACGTCACCTATCCATGTTCTCCACAGATGCTGCCTGACCCGCTGAGTTACTCCAGCTCCGTCGTCTCCAGAACTGTACAGAACCTTACTGAGTGGCAGCGATGTGGTTTCAGAACTTGCATTGCTCTAACCTTCATGAATTATGATAAATTACGATTATGTTGCTCCATCTGCTCCCTTCATTGTTCTCCAGTCTGTCCCAGTTGTCTACAAGCTTCAGAAGGTAGACAATAGGTGCAGGAGTAGGCCATTTTGTGCCGAATCACTTCACAAGATCTCTATGAGAATGGTGTGTCTACTTTAGGGAGCCACACAGTAGCGGGGATTGTGAGGCTTTAGACAGATAACATCTCAGCTTCTCTAAGATATTCCCAGGCATGAAGAATGCAGACAGCAAAAATATTGTTTAGAAGGTCAGGTGTCAAATTTAGTTTTGTTCAGTTTAGAGATATATGGCGGGGAAAGAGGACCTTCGCCCACCGGGTCTGCGCCGACCAGCGATCCCTGCACACTAACACTGTCCTACACACAATGTTTACAGTTACACCAAGCCAATTAACCGACATACCTGCACGTCTTTGGCGTGCGGGAGGAAACCGAAGATCTCGGAGAAAACCCACGCAGGTCACGGGGAGAACGTGCAAACTCCGTACAGACAGCACCCGTAGTCGGGATGGAACCCGGGTCTCCGGCGCAGCATTCGCTGTAAGGCGACAAGTCTACCGCTGCGCCAGCGTGACCATAAATTCATAATTTAGATTCTATTCTTTAATACATTATTTCAGTTCTCTCAATAGGTATTGCAGGTGTGGTTTCACTAGAGCCCTGTACAACTGCAGAAGGACCTCTGCTCCTATACTCAACTCCTTGTGTTAGAAATGCCAACATGCCATCCGCTTTCTTCACTGCCTGCTGTACCTGCATGTTTACTTTCAGTGACTGATGAACCTCTCAGATTCAAATTAAATCTTTTCCCTTTCACCTTAAACCTTTGTCCTCTGGTCCTCGATTCCCCTACTCCGGGCACGAGACTCTGAGCATCTACCTGATCTATTCTTCTCATGATTTTATACACAAATTTGGATAGCATGCAAAACAAAGCTTTTCACTGTACCTCTGCACAAGTGACAACAATCCACCCAAACCCAACAATACTGTGTTTACTCAGAAATCACTGCCATGCAAAGATAATTTGCTGAAAGTAAGCATGCAGGTACAGCAGGCAGTGAAGGAAGCCATGTTGGCCTTCGTAACAAGAGGAGTTGAGTTTAGGAGCAAAGAGGTCCTTCTGCAGTTGGAGTATTGTGTGCAGTTTTGGTCTCCAAATTTGAGGAAAGACATTCTTGCTATTGAGGGAGTGCAGCGTAGGTTCACCAGGTTAATTCCCGGGATGGTGGGACTGTCATATGCTGATAGAACGGAGCGGCTGGGCTTGTACACTCTGGAGTTTAGAAGGATGAGAGGGGATCTTATTGAAACATAAGTTTATTAAGGGTTTGGACAGGCTAGAGGCAGGAAACATGTTCCTGATGTTGGGGGAGTCCAGAACCAGGGGCCACAGTTTAAGAATAAGGGGTAAGGCATTTAGAATGGGGATGAGGAAAAACTTTTCACAGAGAGTTCCGAGTCTGTGGAATTCTCTGCATCAGAGGACGGTGGAGGCCAGTTCTCTGGATACTTTCAAGAGAGAGCTAGATAAAGATAGCGGTATCTTTATAATTTTATAATTTTATATGTTTCTATAAGATTCCCCTTCATCCTTCTAAACTCCAGTGAATACAAGCCTAGTCTTTTCAATCTTTCCTCATATGACAGTCCCGCCATCCCAGGGATCAATCTCGTGAACCTACGCTGCACTGCCTCAATCACAAGGATGTCCTTCCTCAAATTAGGAGACCAAATCTGTACACAATACTCCAGATGTGGTCTCACCAGAGCCCTATACATCTGCAGAAGAACCTCTTTATTCCTATACTGAAATCCTCTTGTTATAAAGGCCAACATTCCATTAGCTTTCTTCACTGCCTGCTGTACCTGCACGCCAACTTTTAGTGACTGGTGTACAAGGACACACAGGTCTCGCTGTACCTCCCCCTGACCTAACCTAACCCCATTGAGATAATAATCTGCCCCCTTGTTTTTGCCACCAAAGTGGATAACCTGACATTTATCTGTATTATACTGCATCTGCCACCTCACTCAACCTGTCCAGATCACCCTGCAACCTCCTAACATCCTCTTCGCAGTTCACACTGCCACCCAGCTTTGTGTCATCTGCAAACTTGCTAGTGTTGCTCCTAATTCCCTCTTCCAAATCATTAATATATATGGTAAACAGTTTCGGCCCCAACACCGAGCCTTGAGGCACTCCACTCGCCACTGCCTGCCATTCTGAAAAGGACCCGTTCACTCCTACTCTTTGCCTCCGGTCTGCCAACCAATTTTCTATCCTTGTCAACACCCTACCCCCAATACCATGTGCTCTAATTTTAGTCACCAGTCTCCCATACGGGACCTTATCAAAGGCTTTCGGAAAGTCTAGATACACTACATCCACTGGCACCCCTTCATCCATTTTACTTGTCACATCCTCAAAAAATTCCAGAAGATTAATCAAGCATGATTTCCCTTTCATAAATCCATGTTGACTTGAACTAATCCTTTTACTGCTATCCAAATGTCCCATTATTACCTCTTTAATAATTGACTCCAGCATCTTTCCCACCACCGAAGTCAGGCTAACTGGTCTGTAATTCCCCATTTTCTCTCTCGCTCGTTTTTTGAAAAGTGGGATAACATTAGCTATCCTCCAATCCAAAGGAACTGATCCTGAATCTATTGAACATTGGAAAATGATCTCCAATGCGTCCACTATTTCTAGAGCCACCTCCTTGAGGACCCTGGGATGCAGACCATCAGGCCCAGGGGATTTATCATCCTTCAGTCCCATTAGCCTACCCAATACTATTTCTCGCCCAATGAAAATTTCTTTCAGTTCCTCTACCCCCTTAGATCCTCTGTCCTCCAGTACATCTGGGAGATTGTTTGTGTCCTCCTTAGTGAAGACAGATCCGAAGTACCTATTCAACTTCTGCCATTTCCTTGTTGCCCATAATAATTTCACCCGTGTCTGCCTTCAAGGGACCCACATTTGACTTTGCTATTCTTTTTCCCTTAACATATCTAAAGAAGCTTTTACTGTCCTTCTTTATATTCCTGGCCAGCTTCCCCTCGTACTTCATCTTTTCAGCCCGTATTGTCCGTTTTGTTTCCTTCTGTTGTCCTATGAAAGTTTCCCAATCCTCTGGCTTCTGGCTACTCTTTGCTGTGTTATACATCTTTTCTTTTAGTTTTATTCTATCCCTAACTTCTCTTGTCAGCCACGGTTGCCTCCTACTCCCCTTAGAATCTTTCTTCCTTTTTGGAATGAAATGATCCTGCGTCTTCCGGATTATTCCCAGAAATTCCTGCCATTAGGGATATGGGGAGAAGGCAGGAATGGGCTACTGATTGTGGATGAATGGCGGTGCTGGCTCGAAGGGCCGAATGGCCTACTCCTGCACCTATTGTAAACCACTGAGCTACTGGGTGGGATTGTCAACTCTGCTGCTCCTATGTTTCATGTTATTTTTACATTACTTCCAAAGAGGATCAGAATGTGCAGAAAATAATTGATATTTTTTGCGATGTGAGAATGTTCCTCCAAAAATCTATCATCAATCCCTTTAAAATGAGATTAGTATTCGGATTAACTGAAGCATTCCCCTAGTCCTTTGTCTGAAGGTTTTAAAATGTATGTATTCATGGGGAAACATTGGAAATAAACCCAATCTCATGATTTGCCGAGAAGAGCTTCAATAAAGAAATACAAAGTCGTAGAAAAAAATACACAAAAACCTGGAGTAACTCAGCGGAACAGGCAGCATCTCTGGAGAGAAGGAATGGGTGGCCTTTCGGGTCGAGACCCTTCTTCAGACAGAAAGTCATGGGACTTTAAATACAGTCTGTGCCACAAAGGCCTCCACAGCCGTCTGTGGCAAAGAATTCCACAGATTCACCGCCCTCTGACTCCTTAATGGCCCTGTCTCACTGTGCGAGTTGACCCACGAGGTACCCCGAGTGACAGACTCGTGGCTGTGCACGAGACTGCAAGTTTATGATCAAGTGTGTAATACGAGTTCCCACGGGTATGTAATTGCTGCGATGTTCCTAGTTCCTCTCCCGAGTTAGCAAGTTCCTCTCCCGTTACTCTTGAGCCAACCGTGAATGAAGGTATGTTTTAATAAAGCAACAATGTTAAAATACATCTCCATCCTGTGGTTTTGAGTTATTTCAGCGCGGCGGCATCTATTGATATGACCTACAATGGGAAAATGCGCATCCTCCAGTAACCAAGCATTTCTTGTTGTTTTATGTTTTTAAATACTTTTTTGCAATGGATCTCTATTTTAAATAATTTTAAAAAAGGAAGCAGCCCGGGTGACTGACATTGAGCGGCCGCCGGGACCCGACAGCAGACACACACACACACACACACACACACACACACACACACACACACACACACACACACACACACACACACACACACACACACACACACACACACACACAGATACACACAGACAGCAGCTGGCCACCACTTCAGAGGAATGAAGCAGCTCGGGTGACTGAGCGGCCGCCGGGACCCGACAGTACACACACACACACACACACACACACACACACACACACACACACACACACACACACACACACACACAGATACACACAGATAGACAGAGAGGGAGAGAGAGAGACACACACACACACACACACACACACACACACACACACACAGAGAGAGAGAGAGATACACACAGACAGCAGCTGGCCACTACTTCAGAGGAATGAAGCAGCTCGGGTGACTTTGAGCGGCCACCGGGACCCGACAGCAGACACACACACAGATACACACAGATAGACAGAGAGGGAGAGAGAGAGACACACACACACACACACATAGAGAGAGAGATACACACAGACAGCAGCTGGCCACCACTTCGGAGGAATGCAAGCAGCTCGGGTGACTTTGAGCGGCCACCGGGACCCGACATCAGACACACACACAGATACACACAGATAGACAGAGAGGGAGAGAGACACACACACACAACTCAGCGGACCAGGCAGCATCTCTGGAGAGAAGGAATAGAGTCGAGACCCTTCTTCAGACTTACCCGAAATGCCACCCATTCCTTCGCTCCAGAGATGCAGCCTGTCCCTCGGAGTTACTCCAGCATGTGTGTATGGAGCATCACACGTGGACACATCCCACCCACCACCCCAGACTTGCCCCTTCGGCAGGTCTTTAAGCCGTTCATTGAGACAGAGTGAAGCCACGGGGCAGGCGCCTCAGTAATAAAGGACAAGTGGCAGAAAGGCCGAAGATAGACACAAAATGCTGGAGTAACTCGGCGGGACAGGCTGCATCTCTGGAGCGAAGGAATGGGTGGCATTTCGGGTAAGTCTGAAGAAGGGTCTCGACTCTATTCCTTCTCTCCAGAGATGCTGCCTGGTCCGCTGAGTTACTCCAGCATTTTGTGTCTATCTTTGGTTCAGTCTTTACTCGAGCAAAAGAACAGATTATTAAAGTTCCCACGGTAGACTCACGAGACACTAAGATAAACGCACGGGGCCACTACGTTATTACAACGAGTTTAAATGTTTCCATTTTTAACTTGAACAGTTAATTTGACTCGTGGAAAAAATCAAACATGTTTGATTTTTTTCACGAGTTAACAAGTTTCCCGAGTACCTGCCGTTAGCGCCACGAGTCGATAAGTTGCTCGTGCGAGTTCCGACGTTCCCGCTACGCGATCACCACGAGTGAAAACTCGGGGTCACTCGTGGGCCAACTCGCACAGTGAGACAGGGGTTTAAGCAGCCAACATAAAGACTTGTCCCATCCTGGTCATTCCCTCTTCTCCCCGCTCCCGTCCGGCTGAAGGCACAGAAGCTTGAAAGCCCGCACCACCAGACTCAGGAACAGCTTCCTCCCCTCTGTTATCAGGCTTCTGAACGGCCCTTCCATAAGCTAGGGCACTGTCCGATTCACCTCTACCCCATTGCGGACATTGGACTTTGTCTCCGGAACTGATGCGCTACAATGCTGAGAACTCTATTCCTCCTCATCTCCTTCCTGAAGGTGCGTCCTTTCATCCCAAGGCCGTGCCCTCTGGTCCTAGACTCTCCCACTGGTGGAAACATCCTCTCCACATCCACCTCTTTTTATTATTTGGTAAGTTTCAATGAGGTTCCCCCCTCATCATCTCAAACTCCAGCGAGTACCGGCCCAGAGATGGAAAGTTGGAGGCTGGGGAAGAAAAACAGAATCTAAACTAGGAATAAAGTTTTTTTTTTGTTTTGTTTTTTTAAATCGCCCGAGCACCTGAAACAAACATGTTTGTTGGTTTGCGTTCTTTGTACCAGGCAACATCTTTGCGAGCCTGGTTTGTTATCTCTAACACCTCAAAATCCCAACTGTGGCATGGTTCCCAAATGCAAGCACAGCAGATGATTTTAATACAAACGATTGGTTTGTAAACGGACAACAGAAGATAATGCACCGAGGACAATTCTAGCTCGGAGGTAGTCGGCAGCTGGAGAAAGATAGCTGGCATTAAACATTAATGGTTGGTGGAGGCTACTCCACAGGGCTGGGACATGCCAGCTCCAAGAACACACTTTCCCCACACACAGCTCTCCGTTCTCTCAAACTCTTCTGGGAAGAGTTGCTTCAAGATGACTATCAGACACCTCTGAGCAGCCTGGAGAATTCTCACAATAACCTGCACTGCATGCCTTCAGCAGCTGGTGCCCAAGTTATGCATTATCTTTTTCCCCCCCATTGTTGAAGAAACATGGCATAAAATCTCAATATTGTAAAAGGCTGGTCATTTTGGCACTTGCTTACTCGGAATTCTACGCAGTCGGTTTAGGTTTGTTATTATCAATGCGCACCGCGATACAGAGAAAAGATTTATCTTGCACACTATTCGGTGGAGGCCGGTTCTCTGGATACTTTCAAGAGAGAGCTAGATAGAGCTCTTAAAGATAGCGGAATCAGGGGATATGGGGAGAAGGCAGGAACGGGGTACTGATTGGGGATGATCAGCCATGATCACATTGAATGGTGGTGCTAGTTTGAAGGGCTGAATGGCCTACTCCTGCACCTATTGTCTATTGTTAATGAATGAATAAGTTTATTGGCCAAGTATTCACATACAAGGAATTTGCCTTAGTGCTCCGCCTGCAAGTGACAACATGAGATAGTGACCGCTGGAATGACGCATAAAACATTAAACATTAATAATACAACATTATCAATTAAACATGTGAATTAAATAAAATACCAGAGCAAAAGGAGGCGACAGATTTTTGGCTGTTGAGTAGAGCTACTGCTCGTGGGGAAAAGCTGTGTTTATGTCTGGCTGTGGCAGCTTTGACAGTCCGGAGTCGCCTTCCAGAGGGAAGTGATTCAACGAGTTTGTGGCCAGGGTGAGAGGGGTCAGAGATGATCTTGCCCCCTGACACACAATACATAGATTATACATGGGCGAGACCAAACGTAGACTGAACACCTTCGCTCAGTCTGCCAGGAATTGCCTGATGTCCCGGTTGCCAAACACTTTAACGCCCCTTCCCATTCCCACATTGACAATGGAGGAGGCCCAGGACAGGAAGGTCAGAGTGAGGCCCAGCGCATACTGGAGGAACAGCATCTCATATTTCGCTTGAGCAGCTTACAGCCCAGTGGTGTGAATATTGATTCCTCTCACTTCAGGTAGCCCCGGCATTCCCCTCTCTCTATCCCTCCCCCACCCAAGTCGCACCAGCTTCTCATTTCCACCCAACAAACAGCTAACAACGGCCCGTTTTCCTTTCTCATTGTTATTTTTGCACATCTTTCATTCATTGTTCGATATGTTTCTACATCACCGTCTATATATATATCGATCTTTCTTTTCCCTTTCACCCGAAAAGTCCGACAGTCTCGACACAAAACATCACCCATACCTTCTCTCCAGGGATGCTGCCTGTCCCGCTGAGTTACTCCAGCTCTTTGTATCTATCTTCCACACATAAACACCTGGAGCTCAAACTCCAGTACAACGGGCAGAGCAAAGGGGAAGATACGGAGTGCAGAATATAGTTCTCAGCATTGTAGCGCATCAGTTCCAGAGACAAAGTCCAATGTCCGCAATGGGGTAGAGGTGAATCGGACAGTGCCCTAGCTTGTGGAAGGACCGTTCAGTGTTGTAATGACGGTCTTACACATGGTGAAGGCTGACTGACACGGGAGAAAATTCATATCGAGTGACCTCAGTCTGTATAACACCAGCTCTTGTTCCCACTCCCACCCGTCAGTTCTCTGCCTTCTCCACTGCATTGCTGAGGACAAACGCGAACTAAAGAGTAACATCCCCTTCTGCTTGGGTGCAGCGTGAAGTGTAAATGGAGTTAATGGCAGTAGCTCATCACAGCCACTTTTATTTAAGAAGAAATAACCTGTGCTAAATGAAACCAGACAAAGGATAGCTAAAAACCCACAGCCGCTCTGGCACACACAGACTGCCCAGGGAATGAATAACCCTTGGGAACAAAAACTAATACTGCAGAGTCGAGGAACTGTGGATTCAAAAGTGGTAATTAATTTAAAAATAGGTGGAGATACAAAATACAGATCGATTATTAATTTGTCTGGCAGTAATTACATTACACAAAACCATGACGAATCCAAAGCATGTCAGATATTACCGAGAGCCCACCCTGCCAATTCACAGTGGGGTAAGGAACAATGGAACGCACTGGATACAACACAGACTTTCCACGGTGTACGGAGCGCCAGGAAACTGTGCTAACACCAGATCCAAACTCAATCACCGTTCCTGCAAAGACAACCGTGACTGCTCGTGTGGCTGCAATTGACTGCGCCGTATTCATTTATGCAATCACATTCCCTACTGGACCTACACTCACCTTTTCCAATGCATCCTCATTGTAATTATTGCTGTCCAAGGTACTGTGGGGAGCTCAGCCTGAAGAAGGGTCTCCACCATAGACCTCACCCATTCCTTCTCTCCACAGATGATGCCTGTCCCACTGAGTTACTCCAGCAATGGACCGATGGAAACATGGTCCTCACCAGAAAACATCACCTATCCATGTTCTCTGACCCATCAAGTTACTCCAGCATTTTGTCTCTTTTTTTTAAATGTGAGCCTGTATCTGCAGTTCCTGGTTTCTTCAGTAACAAGGGAGCCTGGGACTAGAACACTACGACCTTTCTGCCCCGGGCCTCCTCCATGGCCAGAGTTAGTCCCACCGCAAATTGGAGGAGCAGCACCTCATATTTCGCCTGGGCAGTTTACACCCCAGCGGTACGAACATTGACTTCTCCAATTTCAGGTAGTCCTTGCTTTCTCCCTCCTTCCCCTCCACTTCCCAGCTCTCCCACAGCCCACTGTCTCAGTCTCTTCCTTTCTTCATCCCTCCCCCATCCCCCCCCATCAGCCTGAAGAAGGGTGTCGACCCGAAACGTCACCTATTCCTTCGATCCATAGATGCTGCCTCTCCCGCTGAGTTTCTCCAGCATTTTTGTCTACCTTCGATTTTTCCACCATCTGCAGTTCCTTCTTAAACACTGGGAATAGAACCCATCAACTCGGTCAGATTGACCACAACACAGGGCTACCCTGGCCATGTTATGTTTACGTTTATTGAGGTACAGTGAAAAGCGTTGCTTTGCATGCTATCTTGCGGCACACCAGTAGAGTTGCTGCCTCGCAGCGCCAGAGACCCGGGCTCGAACCCGACTACGGGTGCTGACTACGAACGTAACCCTTGTTCTATTTGATCTTCTGTTTGTGCACGTCGAGTTGATTGCATTAGTCGAAACAGGGCGGACCACGTGAAGGTTGCAATCTCCCAGCCCGAGTGTGGCCTGTAGTGGGTGGACAGAGGGGGAGGGAGGGGGTTGACGGTTGGACAAAGGCCAGAGATGTGAAAAATGAGATCTCAAAGAATTGAAGAGTTGCAATTTGTCAATCCGGATGGGGATTGGAGGGGAGGGGAGAAATAGGTGTGAGTCCAGGCCGGGGGGGGGGGTTTAAGGTCACCTGAAATTGTTGAGTTCAATGTAGCTACCGTCGGGTGTAAACTACCCAAGTGGACTATCTTCGTCTGAAGAGTCCCAACCCAAAACGGCCCCCACCCATTTTCTCCAGTGATGCTGCCTGACACGTTGAGCTACTCCAGCATTTTGTGTCTACCGTCTTGTTATTATTTGTTATGACTGCATATTCTGTTGTGCTGCAGCAAGTCAGAATGTCATCGTTCTATCTGGGGGACACATGACAATAAAACTCTCTTCACTCTGACTAAACAGATTTCTCCTCATCTCCTTCCTAAAAGAATGTCCTTTAAGTCTGCTGTGCCCTCTGGCCCTAGGCTCTCCCACTAGTGGAAACATCCTCTCCACATCCACTCTATCCAGGCCTTTCACTAGTCGATATGTCCCAATGAGGTTCCCCCCCCCCCCCTCATCCTTCGAAGCTCCAGCGAGTACAGGCCTAGTGCTGGCAAACGTTCGCCGTACGTTAACCCACTCGTTCCTGGGGAGTTATGACTGGGGAATAAATAAATTGCTCACTTTCTCCAACAGCAAGGCTATAGACTATCAAGCCCACTGCCATATTTTAACGACTTTGCTGCAACTGATGTATATTATCTCAACGATATACAGTGTTTTTCAAAAAGAAAAATCCAGGTTAATGAAGCAGTGATTTGCTCTGGCTGCCGACATTTTGAAACATGCGGCTCGTGAGAGAAGAGTTGTATTAACAGCAATGAAAAATCACCACTTAATCATAGCACCGTTAGAGCAATACATCTCCAGCATTTAGAAAGTTACTTAACCAGTCTGAGTTTTGGAAATCCTGGTTATACATTGAGCTGTTGTTACAGCCGCAGGGAGTATGTACAGTCAAGGCAATATTTAGCTTTAAGCTTCAGTGTACTCATATTCCTTGATTGATGAAAACACAGGGTTTACAGATTTCCTCACCCCCGCCTCTGGTCCTTGGAGGCTTGCTTCCATGTACAATGTCACTTACTACACCCCCCCCCCCCCCCCCCGCATGCAATCTATCTGTAGCATTACCGCCATGCTCCAGTCTCAGAGTCTGAAGAAGGGTCTCAACCCAAAACGTCCCCTATCCATGTTCTCCACAGATGCTGCCTGACCCGCTGAGTTACTCCAGCACTCTGTGAAACGTCACCTATCCATGTTCTCCACAGATGCTGCCTGACCCGCTGAGTTACTCCAGCACTCTGTGTCAGTCTTCACCATGCTGTCTGTATTCATGTGTAAGACCGTCATTACAACACTGAACGGTCCTTCCATAAGCCAGGGCACTGTCCGATTCACCTCGACCCCATTGCGGACATTGGACTTTGTCTGTGGAACTGATGCGCTACAATGCTGAGAACTATATTCTGCACTCTGTATCTTCCCCTCTGCTCCACCTGTTGGACTGGAGATTGGCGAGATTGTGTTTATGTGTGGTATATCTGACCTGTTTAGTGAAACAGGCCCTTCGGCCCACCGAGCCAGTGCTAAGCAGCGATCACCCCATATACGAACACCATCCTACACACTAGGGTCAATTTTACCACCGCCAATTAACCTACAAACCTGCACGTCTTTGGAGTGTGGGTGGAAACCGGAGCACCCGGAGAAAACCCACGCGGTCACGGGGAGAACGTGCAACACCCTCTTTAGAAGGGTCTCGACCCAAAACGTCGCCCATCTCCTTCGCTCCTTAGATGCTGCTGCACCCGCTGAGTTTCTCCAGCTTTTTGTGTAACCCTCGATTCTCCAGCATCTGCAGTTCCTTCTTTAACATCAAATAGAACAAGTTGTCCAACAACGCCACCCGAAAGAAGAAGGCGGCCAACACTTTCTTCACCTTCCTCTCATCTAGCTTTGGAACAATCACATTTACCCCCCCCCCCATCCCAAAGACATGCAAGTTTGTAAGTTAATTGGCCCTCTGTAAATTGCTGCCAGAGGGTCTTTAACACAAGGTTTTGCACGGCACGGTACCAATCCCAGTGGAGGAGACGGCGGTATCAGTGCCTCGTAGCACACTCACCTTCCTTTGTTATTCTGGATTTTAAATCATGTTTACGCCCCAGTGGTATGAACATTGACTTCTCCAATTTCAGGTAGTCCCTGCTTTCTCCTCCCCTTCCCAGCTCTCCCTCAGCCCACTGTCTCCGCCTCTTCCTTTCTTCTCTCCCCCCCCCCCCCCCCACCCTCACATCACTCTGAAGAAGGGTCTCGACCGGAAGCGTCACCTATTTCCTTCGCTCCGTAGATGCTGCCTCACCCGCTGAGTTTCCCCAGCATTTTGGTCTACCGTTGATTTTCCAGCATCTGCAGTTCCTTCTTAAACAAGACTAAGATGTTATATGTATTTCATGGTGTTATTATAGGCAATGTATTTTTCTGTAATGTTGTCCCTTGGCTGGACCTCGAGTCCAAAGTAAAATTTATTATTATTATTTAAGAATTAGATATTTTTAGGTGAGTTGGGGAGGGGGGGGGAAGAACAGATTTAACAGGTAACTTTTTCACACAGAGGGCGGTGGGTGTATGGAACGAGCTGCCAGAGGAGGTAGTCGGGGCAATAGCATTAGACATGTACAAGGGATATGGACCAATTGGGACTAGTGCAACGGGGCATTTTGGACGGCATTGGCGAGTTGGCCCGGATTCCTTGCTGTGCAACATGGCTGGTGTGTAGAGAGTGGATGATAGGGACGGGTGTGAATGGGTGATCCATGGACGGCTCGGACCTGGTGGGCTGAAGGGCCTGTTTCCATGTTGTGTCTTTAATCAATTATCCAAGCTGGTCGATAACCTACCAGGGCCTTACGACGTACATCCCTGCGTTTTCACTTTATCCTCCCCCGCTCTCTCTCTCTCTCGTGGTATTTTTCTCATATAATAGCTTAACTTCCCGACCTCATTAGCTTCTGATGATCTTCATTAATAGATTAATTTGACGTAACCCTCCTGGATTTGTACGTCTGGCTTCCGCCCGCGCTCTGGGTTTATCTCTTCATCCACTTCGCCCCATTACTGTGTCATCTTCAGCTTTCTTTAGTCTTTTAAAAAAAGCACATTACCTCCTTTTCATTCTTAATTTCCAATGCCTGATCCCACTTCATCCTGACATCCGGCCTTTGAAATATTTCCAAAGCTCTATATTTTGCCTGCTTCAATTAAAATCATCAGTTTAAGAACTGACTCCACTTTAAAAAAAAGTTACCCATCGGATCATTCTCCGATTGCTAATCATAATTAACAGCGGTGGCGCAGCAGTAGAGTTGCGATGTCTTGCAGCGCCAGAGGCCCGGGTTCAATCCTGACTACGGGTGCTGTCTGTGTGGAGTTTGCACGTTCTCCCCGTGGCCCGCGTGGGTTTTCTTCGGTTTCCTCCCACGTTCCAAAGACGTGCAGGTTTGTAGGTTAATTGGTTTGGGTATAAATATAAATTGTCTCTAGTGCGCGTAGGATAGTGTTAACGTGTGGGGATCGCTGGTCGGCGCGGACCTGGTGAAGGTTGGGGGTGGACCTGGATCTTTTTGGTCTAACCCACTACGCACATCTTGCTCTTTCTGTTGGTTTTCACTCTCTTTGTCGCAACACAGGAGACAATGGCTGTTATCTGCAGCTCCCCAATAATAATTCCACTCTCTGCTCCTCACCTCCATGGTGGGCCTTCAAGCGCCCACTGTTCATTAAAGTTATTAACTACACATCTGCTACAGGGCAAAATACTCCCTTTTCAATTTTCAGTTGCTCAAAGACATCCTCTAATGATATTACAAGGGGAAAAAAAATGTCCATTTTTAAAACCAGTCTTGTTGTTACATGCTTCAATCCATTTAACGAGAGAAGGGTATTGTCAAGACAAAGTTAAACCCAAAATAGCCTCTCTCTCTCTCTCTCTCTCTCTCTCGTAAAACTTTGCTGCACCTTAAAGGGCCTGTCCCACTTAGGCGATTTTTTTTGGCGACTAGGCTGTCGCCAGGTGTCGCCTGTACGGTCGTGAGTCGTCCCCTCAGTCGCCCAAAGAGTCGTGGCGTCTTTCTGGTCGCCGCTGGATTTTGAGATGTTCAAAACATTTCGGCGCCATTTGGCGACCGTGGGCTTGACGTAGCTTGGCTTCTCCTGACGTGGGTGCTGGCGTAGGTTGTCGCCGGTGCCGATTCAATTAATTCCATTGTCGTAGTCACCGGCAGTCACCTTAAAAAAATAAAATCGCCCGAGTGGGACAGGCCCGTTAGTCCAGTCGCCGGTTTTTCAGCGACCTGCTACGACTATGACAGTCATCGGCAGTCGCCTAAAGGACTCGCCGAGTGGGACAGGCCCTTACCACTCAAAGTAATCTATTCCAGTGACTGAAAGCTTGAAGCAAGAAAGGCAAACGCTAGTTCTCCCACTAGCTTCACTGTCCTCCTGATTAATTGCACAGATATTTTCCTGATCGTTAACCTCGTTGCCACCGCAGCTAACAATGTACCAGTCCACATTTCCTTGACAGTGTCCCCTTTGATCTCTCGTTTTCACACCCTACCCTTCCATATCTCTGGTCTCCCTCTCCCCCGACATCAGTCTGAAGAAGGGTCTCGACCCTAAACGTCACCCATTCCTTCTTGGATGTGGCCCTTGTGGCTAAGGGGATCAGAGGGTATGGAGAGAAGGCAGGTACAGGATACTGAGTTGGATGATCAGCCATGATCATATTGAATGGCGGTGCAGGCTCGAAGGGCTGAATGGCCTACTCCTGCACCTAATTTCTATGTTTCTATGTTTCTATGTTTCTCTCTAGGGATGCTGCCTGTCTCACTGAGCTACTCCAGCATTTTGTGTCGACCTTTGGTGTAAACCAGCGTCTGCAGTTCCTTCCGACACATCAAGATAAACTTTGCCTAAAAGGTACAAAACAGCAACTGCTCTTTAAAACTAAATATTTTTATGTAAAACATAATGGTAAATGTGATAAAAGACGGGGAACCAGTGAGACGAATAAATACAAATTGTTTTGACAGTGTTCTCCCAAATGACTGTTCATGTTTTCTGTGTCTGAAAGATCTTGCAAATTAGTTTCCTCCCTCAGCCTCTGCTTACAACCATAGACAATAGACGCAGGAGTAGGCCATTCGGCCCTTCGAGCCATTCAATGTGATCATGGCTGATCATCCCCAATCAGTACCCCGTTCCTGCCTTCTCCCCATATCCCCTGACTCCACTATCTTTAAGAACCCTATCTAGCTCTCTCTTGAAAGTCTCCAGAGAACCGGCCTCTGAGGCAGAGAATTCCACAGACTCACTATTCTGTGTGAAAAAAATAGATAGACATTCAGAGCCTGTCCCCACCCCCAGGGTGGAAATATCCAACATGAAAGGGCAGAGCTGAAAGGTGAGAGGGGGCAAAGTTTAAAGGAGATGCGTGGGGCAGGTTTTTGCACACAGAGGGTGGTGAGAGCCTGGAATGCGCTGCCAGGGGTAGTGGTGGCGATAGTGGTGTGTAATAGGTTCTTGGATAGACGCAAGGGGGTGCAGGGAATAGAGGGACACGGACCACGCACAGACAGAGGAGATCAGAAAGGTATTCCTCAATTTACTTCAGGACGTGAATGAATTAAGTTTGTTGGCCAAGTATTCACATACAAGGAATTTGCCTTGGTGCTCCGCCCGCAAGTGACAACGACATACAGCGACAGTTCTCAAGACATACCACCCATATCACAATATCTCACTGCATTAAAAACTAGGCTCAATTTCTTACGTAGACAAGCACAGCACGGGAACAGGCCCTTCAGCCCACAATGTGCCAAGACCATCTGCATGTAAATAACCCGCATCACGTCGCTCCCTGCATATCCACGCGCCTATCCAAAAGTCCCTAAAATGCCACTGTCACGTCTACTTAACCACCCCTGACCCTCTCCATCCTCTGAAATAATAACCTGCCCACGCACTCTCGTCCTCAGAGTTTTGATGGCCTCTAGTTTTGATATTTCACCCTTGGGTGGGGGGAAGGTTGTGACTGTCTAACCTATCTACGCCTCTCATAATCTTACACACTTCTAGCAGGTTTCCCCCACAACTTCCAGCAGTCGAGAGAAAGCAACCCAACTCAGCCCAACCTCGCCTTGCAGCTGAAAGCCTCCAACCCAGGCAGCATTCTGGTAAACCTCTGCATCTCCTCCAAAGGCTCGCAACATCCTGCCCCCAATGGGCGACCAGAAACGCATGCAATATTCCAAATGCGTCCAGACCAAAGTTGGTACAAGGTGCTTACCGAGTCTCTTGCAGAAGGGGCCACCTCAGAAAGCAATCACCTGAGAAGAAATAGAACGCAACACTTAATTTTCATTTAATAGACAATATTTATCAGACAATAGGTGTAGGAGTAGGCCATTCGGCCCATCGAGCCAGCAGCACCATTCACTGTGATCATGGCGGATTTAAACGTTGTTTATTTTACACATACGTAAGAGATGATCATACTGAACGGTGGGCAGGTTTGAGGGGGAACAATAACCTACTCTTCTGATGAGATACAGCACGGAAACATGCCCTTTGGCCCATCACGTCCGCGCCCCACCCCATACACTGACTCCATCTTACACACTAGGGACTATTTACAGATGCCAATGGCCTTACAAACCTACGTAGGAAGGAACTGCAGATGCTGGTTTCGACCGAAGAGAGACTTGGAGTGCTAGAGTAACTCAGCACGGACAGGCAGCATCTCTGGAGAAAAGGAATGGGTGACATTTCAGGTCGAGACCCTTCAGACACAAACGTCACCTATCCATGTTCTCCACAGATGCTGCCTGACCCGCTGAGTTACTCCAGCACTCTGTGAAACGTCACCTATCCATGTTCTCCACAGATGCTGCCTGACCCGCTGAGTTACTCCAGCACTCTGTGAAACGTCACCTATCCATGTTCTCCACAGATGCTGCCTGACCCGCTGAGTTACTCCAGCACTCTGTGAAACGTCACCTATCCATGTTCTCCACAGATGCTGCCTGACCTGCTGAGTTACTCCAGCACTCTGTGAAACGTCACCTATCCATGTTCTCCACAGATGCTGCCTGACCCGCTGAGTTACTCCAGCACTCTGTGAAACGTCACCTATCCATATTCTCCACAGATGCTGCCTGACCCGCTGAGTTACTCCGGCATTTGGTCGCTGCTGTGGTTCAGGGAGGCAATCTGACTACGTCAAAGACAGAGACAAAGTGGTGGAGTAACTCAGCGGGACAGGCAGCATCACTGGAGAGAAAGAATGGGTAACGTTTTGGGCAAAGGGGATCCGAGTTACTCCAGCATTTCACATACAATACAATACCGTTTATTGTCATTTGAACCTCAAATGAAGTTCAAACTAAATTTGGTTTCAGCAGTCATACAACAAGAAAAAAAAAACCAAGACACACAATTAACACAGACTATTGTGTGTCCATCATCAGTGTAAACCCGCTTCTGCAGTTCCTGTCCGTTCATTGGCAAGTCTGTGATGTTTTTTTGAGACAAGCAGCGCATGAGCACATGTTCTGAATGTTGCTACACGGAGCAGCTTTAAACCTGTCTGTGTGTGTGGGAGTAAACAAACAAAATTGATGTCTCTTACTGCAAGCTGTTCTTTTATTTAATACAGTAGTTGGTTTGCTATTTTAAACTACTGACTTCCCTCCAGTTCCGCAGTGAATGAAAGGCACCAAGACAATCTCGACACAGGAAAGTAAACTGCCCTTATCTAAACGCCAACACGCAGTTAACGGAACACACTGGCGTGTTGCACCAACCGGCACCTCCACAAACTTACACATTACATTGGTAAAGGATTCATTTTAAACAATTTGTTAATTAAATCAGGTGGTCCAGGCCCTTCAGCAGCTGATAAGATGCCATTGCCACCGACATCGGCGAGACCAAGCGCAGGCCCGGCCATCGTTTCACTGAACACCTCCATGGCCAGAGTGAGTCCCACTGTAAATTGGAGGAGCAGCACCTCATATTACACTTGGGCAGCTCACACCCCAGCGGTATAGGAGTAGGGAAGTAATGTTAAAATTGTACAAGGCATTGGTAAGACCAATTCTGGAGTATGGTGTACAATTTTGGTCACCTAGTTATAGGAAGGATGTCAACAAAATAGAGAGAGTACAGAGGAGATTTACTAGAATGTTGCCAGGGTTCCAGCAACTATGTTACAGAGAAAGGTTGAACAAGTTAGGTCTTTATTCTTTGGAGCGCAGAAGGTTAAGGGGGGACTTGATTGAGGTCTTTAAAATGATGAAAGGGATAGACAGAGTTGACGTGGATACGTTTTTCCCATTGAAGTTAGGGAAGATTCAAACAAGAGGGCATGACATGAGAATTAAGGGAGAGAGGTTTCGGGGTAACGTGAGGGGGAACTTCTTTACTCAGAGGGTGGTGGCTGTGTGGAATCAGCTTCCAGCAGAAGTGGTGGAGGCAGGATCGATTTTAACATTTAAGAGTAAAGTGGATAGGTATATGGACGTGAAGGGAATGGAGGGGAATGGTCTGAGTGCAGGTAGATGGGACTAGGGGAAAACAAATGGTCGGCACGGACTGGAAGGGCCGAGAGGGCCTGTTTCCGTGCTGTAATTGTTATATGGTTATATGGTTATATGGTTATATGGTATGAACATTGACTTCTCTAACTTCAGATAGTCCTTGCTTTCCCTCTCTCTCCATCCCCTCCCCCTTCCCAGTTCTCCCACCAGTTTTACTGTCTCCGACCACATTCTTTCTCTGTCCCACCCCCTCCCCTGACATCAATCTGAAGAAGGGTCTCGACCCAAAACGTCACCAATTCCTTCTCTCCAGAAATGCTAGATGACCCGCTGAGTTACTCCAGCACTCTGTGAAACGTCACCTATCCATGTTCTCCACAGATGCTGCCTGACCCGCTGAGTTACTCCAGCACTCTGTGAAACGTCACCTATCCATGTTCTCCACAGATGCTGCCTGACTGACTGAGCCACTGAAAGTAAACATGCAAGGACAGGAGGCAGTGAAGAAAGCTAATGGCATGTTGGCCGTTATAACAAGAGGAGTTGAGTATAGGAGCAAAGAGGTCCTTCTGCAGTTGTACAGGGCCCTAGTGAGACCACACCAGGAGTATTGTGTGCAGTTTTGGTATCCATATTTGAGGAAGGACATTCTTGCTATTGAGGGAGTGCAGCGTAGGTTCACCAGGTTAATTCCCGGGGTGGCGGGACTGTCATATGTTGATAGAATGGAGCGGCTGGGCTTGTATACTCTGGAATTTAGAAGTAATGAGAGGGGATCTTATTGAAACATAAGGTTATTAAGGGTTTGGACACGCTAGAGGCAGGAAACATATTCCCGATGTTGGGGGGAGTCCAGAACCAGGGGCCACAGTTTAAGAATAAGGGGTAGGCCATTTAGAACGGAGACGAGGAAACACATTTTCACCCAGAGAGTTGTGCTTTGGTGAATTCTCTGCCTAATAAGGCGGTGGAGGCCAATTCACTGGATACTTTCAAGAGAGAGCTAGATAGGGCTCTTAAAGATAGCGGAGTCAGGGGATATGGGGAGAAGGCAGGAACGGGGTACTGATTGGGGGTGATCAGCCATGATCACAGTGAATGGCAGTGCTGGCTCGAAGGGCCGAATGGCCTACTCCTGCACCTATTGTCCCGAGTTACTCCAGCACTTTGTGCCCATCTTAAAACTAGCATCTGCAGTTCCTTCCAACATAATTGATGCAGCATTTGTTTTCCTGCTCAATAAGTAATGTGGAAAATAACAGAGTTTTGTTGTGATATTAATATATTCAGCAAAATTGCTAATGTAACCAAAATAATGGAAATTAATCAAACCTGCTCGACCTGTTGAGGGCATTTAATTGCAACACTATTACTGAGGCTACATTGAAATAGTGTTGGATATGGGAATATATTCTTGGCATATATTAGAGAGCTCGGTGATTCATTTGAGATGTTAGCATGCGAGCAAATTTTGACCACCAACCCTGAGGAAGGATGTGCCGGCTCTGGAGAGGGTCCAGAGGAGGTTTACAAGAACGATCCCAGGAATGAGTGGGTTAACCTAGGATGAACGTTTGTGAGGACTGGGCCTGTACTCGCTGGAGTTTAGAAGGATGAGGGGGGACCTCATTGAAACTTACAGAATAGTGAAAGTCCTGGATAGAGTGGATGTGGAGAGGATGTTTCCACTGGTTGGAGTGTCTAGGACCAGAGGGCACAGCCTCAGAATTAAAGGGTGCTCTTTTAGAAAGGAGGTGAGGAGGAACTTCTTTAATCAGAGGGTGGTGAATCTGTGGAATTCTTTGCCACATAGGGCTGTGGAGGCCCAGTCAGTCGATATTTTTAAGGCAGAGATGGATGGATTCTGGATTTGAACGGGTATCAGGGGTTACGGGGAGAAGGCAGGAGAATGGGGTTGGGAGGCAGAGATCAGCCATGATTGAACGGCGGAGTGGACTTGATGGGCCGAATGGCCTAATTCTACTCCTATCACTTGTGAAGGTGTGAGCTGGGGGTTGAGAGAGACTGGGGTGCAGGAGTGACAGAGCAGGTCAGGCGGTATCTGTGGACGGTCCCGAGGGGACGTATCTCGACCACACACACATTTCTCCCGCCATCTCCGGGTGGACGGACTCGGTGGGCTGAGCTATATCTCTAAACTAAATCTCCACCAACCCAGACACCCTGGTTATTTCCACACCTATGTACGTAAACGTCACATCCACAAATCTCTTGGTTCCCTTCTATTCCCCCCCTCTATCCCCTCCCCATCCACTTCCACCTCTAACCCCGCCCCTCCAACATTACACTCTTCCTCAGACACGCTTTGTCTCCTTTTCACCCCCAGCCTTCGTTACTTCCTCCACCCTTCTGTCCAATCCTCCCCTCCCCCTGTATCCACCCATCACTCTCGAGTCTGAAGGGTCTCGACCCAAAACATCACCCATTCCGTTCTCTCCAGTGATGCTGCCTGACCCAGTGAGCTATTCCAGCAATAGGCAATAGACAATAGGCGCAGGAGTGGGCCATTCGGCCCCTCGAGCCAGCACCGCCATGCAATGTGATCATGACTGATCAGACACAATACAGAGATCTTCTGTATCTCTCGTTTTCCTTTCCCCCTGACTCTGTCTGAGGAAGGGTCTCCAGCCGAAACGTCGCCCATTCCTTCTCTCCAGAGACACTGCCCCTCCCGCTGAGTTACTCCAGCACTTTGCGTCTATCTTCAGTTTAAAGCAGCACCTGCAGTTCCTTCCTACACAAGGATTTTGGGCTGATTTTGAACTCAATGTCTGGTTGAAGCTGGAGGCGAATTCTAGCCACAGAAGAGAAAATGGGTCCGATTCTTCATCCGGAACCGATACAGAGTTTAAGATTAAAAGTAGTTTTGGAAAGGGGTGAAAGGTCGAGGACTGTTTTATATCGGAGATTCGCTTTTTGAATCGAAGGCTCAGTTGCAAAGCTCAGAACAAATCCCTCATTTATTCCTGTGGAAAGATAAAGGAGCGAAGCAGCAAATGACGTTTAGAAGCTGGAAGTGTGTCTCTGTGGGTCTTGTTATCCACGTCTTTCACACTCAAAGCTGAAAAACACCAGTCAATGGGGAAGACTGGCTCCACATTCTATTTACCATTGTTATCCCCCGAGCTGAACGCGTGGCAGATCATAGTTAGCTCCTCTCCATCACAGAGACTTCCTTCATCGGTGTTAATCCTCTCCAGTTCAGCTCCGCGCCATGGTTGCAATGCAGAACGCGCGAATCTGGCAGCCACTGTAGTTCCACCAACACAGGCGTCCCCACTACTGTTACAAGTTTAGAACTTTAGAAATACAGCATGGAGACAGGCCCTTCGGCCCATCGAGTCCGCACCGCCCAGCGATCACCCTCACACTAACACTATCCTACAACATCGCTATCCGACACACTAGGGACAATACACTTTCATTTTACAGACCCGGCCATCAAACCTGCACGTGTTTGGTGCGAGGGGAGAGCAGAGCACTCGGAGAAAACCCACGCGGTCACGGGGAGAACGCACAAACTCGGCACAGACAGCACCCGCAGTCGGGATCGAACCAACGTCTCTGGCGCTGTGAGGTAGCAACTCTACCGCTGCACCACCCTGTGATAGACAACTTTAGCATCATTTCTTTAATAAGAAAGCGAATGGCACGTTGGCCTTCACAGCAAGAGGAGTCGAGTATAGGAGCAAAGAGGTCCTTCTGCAGTTGTACAGAGCCCTAGTGAGACCACACCTGGAGTATTGTGTGCAGTTTTGGTCCCCTAATTTGAGGAAGGACATTCTTGCTATTGAGGGAGTGCAGCGTAGGTTCACCAGGTTAATTCCCGGGATGGCGGGACTGTCATATGCTGAGAGAATGGAGCGGCTGGGCTTGTACACTCTGGACTTTAGAAGGATGAGAGGGCATCTCATTGAAACATAAGATTATTAAGGGTTTGGAAAGAGGTAGGAAACATGTTCCCGATGTTGGGGGAGTCCAGCACCAGGGGCCACAGTTTAAGAATAAGGGGTAAGCCATTTAGAACGGAGATGAGGAAACACTTTTTCTCACAGAGAGATGTGAGTCTGTGGAATTCTCTGCCTCAGAAGGCGATAGAGGCCGGTTCTCTGGATGCTTTCAAGAGAGAGCTAGATAGGGCTCTTAAAGATAGCGGAGTCAGGGGATATGGGGAGAAGGCAGGAATGGGGTACTGATTGGGGATGATCAGCCATGAATACATTGAATGGCGGTGCTGGCTCGAAGGGCCGGATGGCCTACTCCTGCATCTATTGTCTATTGTCTAATGTGTAACCAAGCAACAGACATTCAGGTAAAATTCCAAGTCAAGAAACTCGCATGTCGAGAGTTGTCGTCATATGAACCGGCCACAGAACAATGCGATTCCTGCTTGCTGCAGCTGTAACATGCCGAGAAACACAATGTCACACAGATAATACAATGATCATCAAAACAATCAATTAATAACCAGTTGCGCAACAGAATGGGAAACTGAAAAAGTCAGACAAATCTTCCCGGATAACAACTGTAGGCATGAAACTGTCTAATTTAGACAGATCAAAATAAAGATTGAAGAGTGTTTTATTGTCATATGTCTCGGATAGATTAATGACATTCTTCCTTGAAGCAGCACAATAGAATCTGTAAACATCGTACACAGTAAACAACACAATTAACGAGAGAGGGGGAAAATGCTCGATTAACGTCATCTTTTTGCTGGTTTACAAAAAAGACAATGCTGGAGCAACTCAGCGGGTCAGGCAGCATCTGTGGAGAACATGGATAGGTGACGTTTCGGGTCAGGACCCTTCTTCCGACCATTGGCATGGGGGAGGGGGGGGTGGGGGAAACTGGAAAAGAGAGATGGCGCAGAAACAAAGTCTGGTGAATGATAGGTGGATACAGGCGAGGAAAGTTGAGTTGGCAGACGGGTGGAGTATGTGAGGAGTGAAATGTAAAGCTGGAGGGAGGGATATGGTGGGGCGGGTGAGGAATGGGGGGGGATGAAAGAGGAGGGGGGAATAAAAGGGAAATTAGCGTGTTAGGGACAAGAGACGAGTTTGGAGGAGGCGAAAGGAGCGGAGGGACTGGGGCAAGGTCGCGGGTGAGGTGGACGGAGGGAAGAAGGGGAGATCAGGAGGGGTGTCACATATACAATAGACTATAGGTGCAGGAGTAGGCCATTCGGCCCTTCGAGCCAGCACCACCTGTCAATGTGATCATGGCTGATCATCCCCAAGTTGTGAGTTGTGAGTCTGTGGAATTCTCTGCCTCAGAGGGCGGTGGAGGCCAGTTCTCTGGATACTTTCAAGAGAGACTAGATAGGGCTCTTAAAGATAGCGGAGTCAGGGGATATGGGGAGAAGGCAGGAACGGGGTACTGATTGGGGATGATCAGCCATGATCACATTGAATGGCGGTGCTGGCTCGAAGGGCCGAATGGCCTACTCCTGTGCCGATTGTCTATTGACTCTTGAAGACAAATCTTCCATGATAACAGCCCATTTAAAAAAAATAAAAAATCAAACTATGCCATCAGCATCTGCACAAATCCAATCTGAAACAAAATAATTTTACTTTGAGCAGAGTCTCACATCTGGGCCCAAATATCTCCGGCAAGATAAATGAATCTCCTTGGCAACACGGGACTGGCAGCCTCCGATCCAAGCAGTTACTGTATTTGTATGAACAATTCTCCACTCAAATACAGCTGCATTATTTAACCCATCAAAACAAGAATAATAATTTTCAAAAACAGCTGTAGAATGTCGCAAACTAATTTATTTCCTCCTTGTTCTTGGCACATATTTTACAACATGATGAGCTGGGGCCTCTTGTCCCATTACAAGCAATTAGAGGCCTGGCAGAGACCACTTAAATATTGATTTGCAAACTGGGATCTGTCTGCTTCTTAACCATCTATTTGTAATGTTCGGGGGAGGGGGCGGGGGGGGGGGGGGGGGCGGGGGGGGAGATGTGTGGAATTCTAATTTGAGAAAATTGCCCGAAATATTTTACATCTGCAGGTTGCTAATGAGAAATGGTTAAAAAACAGGTAGTGGCTATGGTTACAGCCAGCGTGAAAAGCTTTTCTGCAGAAACTAATTTGAACTGAATTTAGATGAGCTCCATCTGATTTACATGGGTTTTATTTCTCTAACCGGTTGCGACCTTCGCCACGAGAGATGCTGACAACCGTGGCCAGGGAATGCTCAATACTCAAGCTGCCCGCACGCCACAGGGGAGACGGTATAACACCACACCACATCTCAACGGCCCCTGCTGCTCCACCAGTCCCGGCCACCTAGAATTGTTTGACAATAAACTGAGTGGTAGAATGAATTCTCTGCCACTCTCAATAGACAATAAACAATGGACAATAGACAATAGGTGCAGGAGTAGGCCATTCGGCCCTTCGAGCCAGCACTGCCATTCAATGTGATCATGACTGATCATCCCCAATCAGTACCCCGTTCCTGCCTTCTCCCCATATCCCCTGACTCCGCTATCTTTAAGAGCCCTATCTAGCTCTCTTGAAAGCATTCAGAGAACCTGCCTCCACCGCAGAGGCAGAGAATTCCACAGACTCACAACTCTCTGTGAGAAAAAGTGTTTCCTCATCTCCGTTCTAAATGGCTTACCCCTTATTCTTAAACTGTGGCCCCTGGTTCTGGACGCCCCCAACATCGGGAACATGTTTCCTGCCTCTAGCGTGTCCAAGCCCCGACAAGTACCTCCTCCCCTGAAGGTTACGCCACAAGGGATAGGAGCAGAATCAGGCCCATTCGGCCCATCAAGTCTACTCCACCATTCAGTCATGGCTGGTAGACAAAACTGCTGGAGAAACTCAGCGGATGAGGCAGCATCTATGGAGCAAAGGGATAGGTGACGTTCCGGGTCGAGACCCTTTTTGATAGATAGGGTCTATCGTTAGATAGAGCTCTAGGGGCTAGTGGAATTAAGGGATATGGGGAGAAGGCAGGCACGGGTTATTGATTGGGGACATTCAGCCATGATCGCAATGAATGGCGGTGCTGGCTCGAAGGGCCTCCTCCTGCACCTATTTTCTATGTTTCTATGCTGCCTCACCCGCTGAGTTGCTCCAGCATTTTTTTCCCCAATCGTGGCTGATCTACCTTCCCCTCTCAACCACATTCTCCTGCCTTCTCCCCATAACCCCCGACACCCGTACTAATGAAGAATCTACCAATCTCAATCTTGTAAACATCCACTGACTTGGCCTCCACTGCTGCCTGTGGCAATGAATTCCACAGATTCACCACCCTCTGAATAAAGAAATCCCTCCTCATCTCCTTCCTAAATGAATATCATTTTATTCTGTGCCCTCTGGTCCTAGACTCTCCTACTGGTGGAAACATCCTCTCCACATTCAATTTACATAAATTTACACATTAATCACCTGAAATGCAAGTCATTGTTAATTCCTCTCCTCACCTACCCAAACGCAAGGATATTTCCATCAGTAAGATTCCACAATCTCTGAGTCTGAAGAAGGGTCTCGACCCGAAACGCCACCCATTCCTTCTCTCCACAGATGCTGCCTGACCCGCTGAGTTACTCCAGCTTTGTGTCAACCTACAAAACCTGCACGCCTTTGGAGTGCGGGAGGAAACCGAAGATCTCAGAAAACCCACGCATGTCACGGGGAGAACGTACAAGCTCCGTACAGACAGCACTCGGAGTCAGGATGGAACGTGGGTCTCTGGCGCTGTGAGGCGGCAACTCTACCGCTGCGCCACCGTGCTGAGTCGATGGAGCATCTTTGTCCAGCATGGGCAAGGTGGGGCCGAACGTCCTGTTTCCGTGCCTTGTTATGAATATTACCATGTTATGCAGGTGGGAACGTTCTATGCATGTTTATTGCATTTCTAATTTGACCACAAGAAGGGGCTTCAAAATAACTCAATTGATGTGAAGCAGGGTCTCGACCCGAAACGTCGACTATTCCTTCGCTCCACAGATGCTGCCCCACCTGCTGAGTTTCTCCAGCATTTTTGTCGACCTTTAATTAATATGAAGTACTTTGGGACATTATGAGAGAGATATTATCGATACTTTACCCTAGTATTTTCACAGACACACGGACGCACATATTCCCATCTGCCATAGAGAGGGTAGACAGTCAGAACCTTTTCCAGAGTGGAAATGTCAAAGACCAGAGGGCACAGCTTTACGGTGACAGGGGGAAAGATTAAAGTCCATGTGCAGGACAAGTTTGTTTTTTTACACGTAGAGGTTGGCGGGTGCCTGGAACGCGCTGCCAGAGGTGGTGGTGGAGGCAGATACCACAGTGGCGTGGAAGCAGCTTTTAGACAGGCACATGGATATGCAGGGAATGGAGGGATATGGATCAGGTACAGGCAGAGGAATTTGGTTTATCTTGGCATCGTTCGGTGCCAGCATCGTGGGCTGAAGGGCCTGTTCCTGTGTTGTACTATTCTATGTTTAAGAAGGAACTGCAGATGCTGGAAAATCGAAGGTAGACAAGAGTGGAAATGCAAATAGCATACAAATTAGCCAGAAAAAGCAGCCTACCAGAGGACTGGGAGAAATTTAGAGTCCAGCGGAGGAGGACAAAGGGCTTTATAAGGAAAGGGAAAATAGGTTATGAAAGAAAACTGGCAGGGAACATAAAAACTGACTTCACATATCTATAAAAACAGATATGTTTGCAGAGAAAAAGGTTAGTTAAAACAAATGTAGGTCCCTTGCAGTCAGAAACAGGTGAATTGATCATGGGGAACAAGGATATGGCAGGCAAATTGAATAACTACTTTGGTTCTGTCTTCACTAAGGAAAACATAAATAATCTGCCGGAAATAGCAGGGGACCGGGGGGTCAAATGAGATGGAGGAACTGAGTGAAATCCAGGTTAGCCGGAAAGTGGTGTTAGGTAAATTGAATGGATTAAAGGCCGATAAATCCCCAGGGCCAGGTAGGCTGCATCCAGGGTACTTAAGGAAGTAGCCCCAGAAATAGTGGATGCATTTGTGATAATTTTTCAAAACTCTTTAGATTCTGGAGTAGTTCCTGAGGATTGGAGGGTAGCTAATGTAATCCCACTTTTTAAAAAGGGAGGGAGAGAGAAAATGGGGAATTACAGACCAGTTAGTCTAACATCGGTAGTGGGGAAACTGCTAGAGTCAATTATTAAAGATGGGATAGCAGCACATTTGGAAAGTGGTGAAATCATTGGACAAAGTCAGCATGGATTTACGAAAGGTAAATCATGTCTGACGAATCTTATAGAATTTTTCGAGGATGTAACTAGTAGAGTGGATAAGGGAGAACCAGTGGATGTGTTATATCTGGACTTTCAGAAGGCTTTCAACAAGGTCCCACATAAGAGACTAGTATGAAAACTTAAAGCACACAGTATTGGGGGTTCAGTATTGATGTGGATAGAGAACTGGCTGGCAGACAGGAAGCAAAGAGTAGGAGTAAACGGGTCCTCTTCAGTCTGAAGAAAACCTTCTTCAGACTCCAGGCAACGTTTCGGGCTGAAACCCTTCTTCAGTTTGCCTGAAGAAGGGTTTCGGCCCGAAACATTGCCTATTTCCTTCACTCCATAGATGCTGCTGCCCCCGCTGAGTTTCTCCAGCACTTTTGTCTACCTTGTACGATTCTATGTTCTCTCGATGTTCCCTGACCAGAAACAGCCACTGCACCTGTACAATAGGATCGCCCGCAGCAGAGTACCAGGAGGGCAGTCACCTCCACACACTGCCCTGGTCACATCCAGCTACTCTCATCTCTGGGGTTACACAAAAAGCTGGAGAAACTCAGCAGGTGCAGCAGCATCTAAGAGGTGAAGGAGATAGGCGACGTTTCGGGTCGAGACCCTTCTTCAGTCCTGCCACACCTTACACCCAGCTCTCATCTCTGTCCCTCTCTCTCTGGGTCCAACTCCTTACCCTCGCCAGCGCTGAAATTTTGTTTTCGCACTTAAATGAGAACTGCTCTGAGAATGGGCAACAGCGTCATGCATTAGAGGGCTAAAGTGCGCGAATCCCAAAGGATATTAAAGTTTGTAAGTGGCAGAAGAAATGATAAAAGTGTGTCAGACAATCCGAAATCTATCTGGGCCTGTGCTTCAGCCACCGCTGTGCTGATTAGATTCTAATTTGAGCTCGCTGATAGCCGATATCTTGTTCCCATAGCGGTCAATAAAACTCAGAAAGCATATCTTAAACAGAAAAATCACCTCATTCACTTAAAGAATTAAACTGATAGTTATTTTCACAGCCGTGTTTGGTTTGAATTGTAGATAATTTAGTGGAGGAAAATTGCGACAATATCACAAGGGCTTGAAATTAGAGAATAGAAACTAGCAGAAGGAGATGAATGTAAGTGTGTAGTGCTGGCAGGGTGGCTGGCAGACTGCATTGATGGATGAGGAGAGATCTGATCATGCCTTTGAGAGACTAAAGGGCCCGTCCCACATGCGATTTGTTCGGCGACTGCCGGCACCCGTCATGGTCGCAGCAGGTCGCCAAAAATGTTCAACATCGTGAAAATCCAGCGGCGACAGAGAAAGGTACGACTCGTTGGGCGACTACTCACGACATGTTTGTATGTTCTCCCCGTGACCTGCGCGGGTTTTCTCCCGGTGCTCTGGTTTCCTCCCACACTAGAAGGCGTGCAGGTCTGTAGGTTAATTGGATTGGTATAAATGTATATTGTCCCTAGTATGTGTAGGGTAGTGTTAATGTGTGGGGATCGCTGGTCGGCACAGACTCAGTGGGGCCAGACACCCTGCTGTATCTCCAAACTAGACCTTCGAATACAGTTAAAGTCACAACATCTAAATGCCTGAAGAAGGGTCTCAACCCTAAAGGTCACCTGTTCCTTCGCTCCATAGATGCTGCCTCACCCGCTGAGTTCCTCCAGCATTTTTATCTACCTTCGATTTTTCCAGCATCTGCAGTTCCTTCTTAAACATCTAAATGTACGATGTCGGAGAGAACTGCAGATGCTGGTTTAAATCGAAGATAGACACAACATGCTGGAGTAACTCAGCGGGACAGGCAGCGTCTCTGGAGAGAGGGAACGGGTGACGCTTCGGGTCCTGACCCTTCTGAAGGTCCAACCTTGGCTACTTCATACAAATCCATCCAATCATTCAAAGATGACTTCCGCTTGTCCACCACCTGACCAGAGTCAATATCGTGCGGAGAACAGTTTGCTCATCTTGTGACTTATTGGTATATTGATCCGACATTGTAGATTATTAATTAATGCAGAGACAATCACTGATGAAAGACAATTAACATTTAATTGTTGTTGGGACATCAGAACCACGATGCAGAGGCAAAGAGTTTTGACGGTACTGATAGTCATTCTCAATAGGTTGCTGGCCATCTTAAAACTAGTCGAGGCTATTTAATTTTTTTAATTGTTCTACAGTTTTAAATAAAGAATTTCTGCTGGATTTAAATAAATTTACAGTTGAAAAACACAGAGAGTTGTGAGTCTGTGGAATTCTCTGCCTCAGAGGGCGGTGGAGGCCGGTTCTCTGGATGCTTTCAAGAGAGAGCTAGATAGGGGTCTTAGTGATAGCGGAGTCAGGGGATATGGGGAGAAGGCAGGAACGGGGTACTGATTGGGGACGATCAGCCATGATCACATTGAATGGCGGTGCTGGCTCGAAGGGCCAAATGGCCTACTCCTGCACCTACTGTCTAAAAAACAGATGTCGTGCTCCTGACCTGAAGTGGTAAATCAAAGTTGTTTATTTATTTTTAAAGAATAGAAACAGGCCCTTCGGCCCATCGAGACCGAGCTGACCATCAAACATTTATTCTCAGCAAAACACAGAGTGCTGGAGGAACTCAGCGGGTCAGGCAGCATCTGTGGAGGGAATAGACAGATGTAATTACAGGTCATCTGTCTATTCATTGCCTGACGGTGGGTGTCCCATCACCCAAAAGGGCGGTGGGTGTCCCATCATTTAAGAAACAGTTGGACGCACATGGATAGGTCAGGTTTGGAGCGATATGGACCAAACGCAGGCAGGTGGGACTAGTGTAGCTGGGACATGTTGGCCGGTGTGGGCAAGATGGGCCGAAGGGCCTGTTTCCACACTGTATCACTCTATGGCCGTTACCAGCTGAGTTCCTCCAGCCAGTTGTTCAAGATTCCAACATCTGCAGTTTCTTGGGTCACCCATTTAATCAAATACTGCTTTAAATCCATTTCTAATTTTATTCTCCCTGCCAGGGATGTATTGACTAAAGTCCTGGACAGCTTTAAGCCCCTGTCCCACTGTATGAGATAATGCACGAGTTCTCCCAAGTTTTCCCGATTCGAACTTGGAGAATGTCCGTAGCGGGTCGGTAGGAGTTCGTGGATGTCTCGTAGCGGCCCGTAATGCTAACGGTAGGTACTCGGGACATCCGGTAACTCGTGACATTTTTTCATCCCTGCAAAATAAGTCCACGAGTAAAAAAATACTCGTGATGAAAAAAAAAGGTTACTTTTTATACCCACCGTTAGCATTACGGGCCGCTACGAGACATCCACAAACCCCTATGGACCCCCTACAGACATTCTCCGAGTTCGAATCGGGGGAAACTTGGGAGAACTCTTGAATTACCTTGTACAGTGGGACGGGGGCGTAACAATCAGATTCCCAGCATGATACAGGGCTTAGATATCACAGGGCTTCTCTGCAGACACAAGCACAGTTACTAAATTACTTTGCAAATTTCCAATTGTCCCAACAGGCACCGTGGCAACCTTCAAAAATCATAGGAACAGAATTAGGCCATTCGGCCCATCAAGTCTACTCCGCCATTCAATCACGGCTGATCTATCTCTCCCTCTCAACCCCATTCCCCTGCCTTCTCCCCGTAACCCCCGACACCCGCACTGATCAAGAACCTGTCGATCTCTGCTTCATAAATACCCAATGACTTGGCCTACGTCCATCATGGGCATATTGGAATCGCTTCAGTTTGGATCTTGCAGTTTCTCTCCTGGTCTAACAATTGGCTCAGGTTCTTGGCTGGTGGCCATCTCCTGTCAGCCCCCTGGCTTTCCCCTCCCCTTCCCAGCTCTCCCTCAGCCCACGGTCTCTGCCTTTCTTCTTGCCGCCCCCCCATCCATCCCCACCCCCGACCCTCACCTCAGTCTGAAGAAGGGTCTCAACCCGAAACGTTGCCTGTTTCCTTCGCCCCATAGATGCTGCCGCACCCGCTGAGTTTCTCCAGCATGTGTGTCTATCAACCATCACTCATCCACCCTCCCACAGCACCTTAGAGGAGCTGGCATCAACAGGGCTTTTCAATCTTTAATGTGACCTGTACTAGACAAATGCACTACAAGCTGCAGAAAATACTGAATAGGCAAGGGCGGATAAATAAAAAACATGACAGGACCTTGGACAGTCTTCGATCAGATTTCACTGGCTTTATGTGTAGGAAGGAACTGCAGATGCTGGTTTAAACTGAAGATAGACACCAAAGTTTTAAAGAGACGCACAGGGCAAGGTTTAAAACAAAATGGATAATCCATTTTTTGGATTGTTTGTGCTCAGGAGGAGGAGAAATTCTCAGCTGAGAACTCTTGCAGCAAAACAAAATGATTCAAAAACTGCTCATTAAATAATTATGCCCTCGCTTTTAGGAAAGATTAGTGCAATATTTGTTGTTCAAAATATTAATTAGAATGACTCTCTTTCCCCCAACAGTCTCGACGCTGCAGTGATCATAACACTGCGCACGACTGCCAGCTACACGCACAGCTGCTTTTATGCCAGGATGATTATATGCGATGATCTTGCTCACAGAACTCAGATGTAGCTCAGCCAACATCTGTATTGCAAGCAAACATCGCACTGGCAGAGGGGGGATCAAACTTGTCACCATTTTACTTTCCAGAACAACACAAAAAAAAGACTATTCATCCCCTTTCTAAAATAACGTTCTCTGAAGGGGAACTTCTGCAGCTTCCAGCAGAAGTGGTGGAGGCAGGATCGATTTTAACATTTAAGAGTAAAGTGGATAGGTATATGGACGTGAAGGGAATGGAGGGGTATGGTCTGAGTGCAGGTAGATGGGACTAGGGGAAAACAAATGGTCGGCACGGACTGGAAGGGCCGAGAGGGCCTGTTTCCGTGCTGTAATTGTTATATGGTTATATGGTTATATGGGACATCAATGCGGCCTGAATGATGGCAAAAGGACGTGGGAAACGACAGCGGTAGAGTTGCCGCCTCACAGCGGCGGAGACCCAGGTTCGATCCTGACTACCGGTGCTGTCTGTACGGACTTTGTACGTTCTCCCCGTGACCTGCGTGGGGTTTTCTCCGGATGCTTCCGTTTCCTCCCACACTCCAAAGACGTGCAGGTTTGTAGGTGAATTGGCTTAATATCATGTAAATTGTCCCCAGTGTGTGTAGGGTAGTGTTGATGTGGGGGGGGGGGGGGGGGGGAAATCGCTGGCCGGCACGGACTCGGTGGGGCGAAGGGCCAGTTTCCACGCTGTCTCTCTCAACTATACTAAAAGAAAGATGCAGTCCTTAACACCTATTATCACAACTTTTCAAGTCACCAAATCAAAATAAATTGCTGGATATTTTAAGCAAAACCTACCCTTGCTAGCAGTACATATTAACTCAAAAAATGTGACAAATAACAAGACATCACCTTTTGAGATTAGACAATGATCCTTACAGCACTACAAGAGATCCATAGAAAATGTTGAAGAATGAACTGCAGATGCCGGAACAATCGAAGGTAGACAACACTGATGGAGAAACTCAGCGGGAGAGGGAGCAACTATGGAGCGAAGAAATGGGTGACGTTTCGGGTCAGAACCCTTCTTCAGACTGAGTGTTTTTTGCATCTTGCTATTTTTATTTAGTTTGATGGAAAATTAGTCCAAGCTTTTCAAATTATAAAGGAAGAAACATCATGAATATTCCCTCTGAAAATATGCAAGGGGTTATGATTGTCAAGCGAGCCGACCAAACTGTGTGATTAGTACTTTAGTTTAAGTTCACAGATACAGCATGGAAACAGGCTCTTCACTCAGGTAAATGCAGTCCTTTACCCAGTGTAAGGGAATTGGGAACTAGAGGACATGAGGTTCAGGCGAGGGGGGGGGGGGGGGGGGGGGAGATTTATTGGGAACCAGAGGGGCTGTCCACACAGAGGGTGGTGGGTGTATGGAACAAGGTGCTGGAGGAGGTAGGCGAGGCTGGTACTACCATAATAATGAAGAGAGATTTGGACAGGTTTAGAGGGATATGAGACAAGCACAGGCAGGTGGGACTAGTGTGGACGGGGCATGTTAGCTGGCATGGGCAAGTTGGGCCGAAGGGCCTGTTTCCATGCTGTGTGACTCTGTTGGACAGGTTGGGGCAGTGGGCAGATGCATGGCAGATGAAGTTGAATGATGATAAATGTGAGGTAATGCTGATTACTATCTAAATGTTATCTGGGGGTCCTTGCCAGTGAAGAAAGCGAATGGCATGTTGGCCTTTATAACAAGAGGAAACGAATATAGGAGCAAAGAGGACCTTCTGCAGTTGTACAGGGCCCTAGTTTTGGTCCCCTAATGAGGAAGTGCTATGAGGGAGTGCAGCGTAGGTTCACCAGGTTAAGTACAACTGAGAGGGGGATCTCATTGAAACATATAAGATTGTTAAGGCTCACGCTAGAGGCAGGAAACATGTTCCCGATGTTGGGGGAGTCCGGAACCAGGGGCCACAGTTTAAGAATTAGGAGTAAGCCATTTAGAATGGAGACGAGGAAACACTTTTTCTCACAGAGAGTTGGTGAGTCTGTGGAATTCTCTGCCTCAGAGGACGGTGGATGCCGGTTCTCTGGATACTTTCAAGAGAGACCTAGATAGGGCTCTTAAAGATAGCGGAGTCAGGGGATATGGGGAGAAGGCAGGAACGGGGTACTGATTGGGGATGATCAGCCATGATCACATTGAATGGCGGTGCTGGCTCGAAGGGCCGAATGGCCTACTCCTGCACCTATTGTCTATTGTCACACCAGTGCCCACATGCACCTGCCAAGTCCCACAGGTCGGTCAAGCGGGCTCGACGACTACCGACCACCGCCGGTCTCCACTGCCCAGGTTGCACCAGGGTGTGTGGGTGGGAGATCGGCCTCTACAGACATCTGCAGACCCACAGGTAGATCACCCTGTGGAGAGGAGAGGACTGTCATACTAGTTCCGAGTGGCCGCCGTTGATGACTCAGTCTCCTTTGATTACACACAAAACGGCAGTGGAGGTTCAGAATAAAGTTCGCCATTGCCCATTAGAAATCCGGCTGCATAATTTCATTTGGAACAGAGCGATAGACTTCAAGCTGTTTATCTTTTACTGGGAAGGCAAGACACACTCGCACACAAAACCCTGAATGCAAACAGCTTTGAGCAGATAAATGTGGTTTTATGAGCAGCCGTAAACAATATGTTACAGTCTCATCAAACAGCAAGACAAACTGCACTGTTGTGTAAGCCAGCTTTAGACCGCCGCATTTATAGAAAAACAGTCTCCGCTCTGGCAAAATGCCCCAGTAAAATTACCGCAAAATCATTCCCCTATTCAGGTATTAAGTTGACAACATGCCCATACATTGCGTCCCACTTAGTCAGTGATTCATCTCAGCGAAAATTCCTTTGAGCTGGGACGAGGATAAGATTGTTAACAGTGCAGGAGGATGATTGTAACAATGAAAGGTACGGTGGAAACAGGCCCTTCAGCACACACCAACCACCCTTCAGCCGTTCACACTGGTTCTCCGTTATCTCACCTTCCCATCCACTCCCTGCGCACTGGGGAAGTTTACAGAGGGCCGATTAACCTGTAAACCCGCACGTCTTTGGGACGCGCAAACCGGAGCATCCGTAGGAAACCCACGCGGTCACAGGGAGAACATGCAAGCTCCACACAGACAGCACCCGAGGTCAGGATAGAACCTCTATATAGGGTCTCCGGCACGGTGAGACAAATAACATGATGCTGGAAGATGGACAAAGCTTATATCAGATCAATAATTAGATCAATAGTTAGAGCTTGCCCAGCCTCTCTGTAAGATCAGGCCCTCGAGTCCTGGCAACAGTGGTGCAGCGGTAGAGTTGCTGCCTTATGGGGCCTGTCCCACTTACGTGACTCTTTCAGCGACTGCCGGCACCCGTCATAGGTCGTTACAGGTCGCCAAAAATGTTCAACAAGTTGAAAACCCAGCGGCGACCAGAACAAGGTACGACTTTGGGCGACTGTCACGACCATACAGGCTTCACCCCGCGCCACATGCCGCCCGTATGGTCGAGAGCCGGCTCCTGGTCACCCAAACGGTCATGGCGTCTTTCTCGTCGCCGCTGGATTTTCAACATGTTGAACATTTTTGGCGACCTGCACTTGTAGCGCTGGAGACCAGAGTTCAATCCTGACTCCGGGCGCCCTCTGTACGATGGGCCTGTTTCCGCACAATCTCTCAACTAAAATCCTTGCAAATCCCCTCGGCACTCTTTCCACAAAACTGCGGGATCACAATGAGAAACATGTCGGAATCGCTTGCATGGATACCAGCTCCCCACCCTTGAATCTTGTGCAGAAGAACGATTCAATGACGAACAAGTTTGTTTTATTTTTAATTGAGAAAGCTTCACCCCATATTTGGTGCCGAAAGCGAGAGAGAGAGCGAAAGCGAGAGAGAGAGCGAAAGCGAGAGAGAGAGAGCGAAAGCGAGAGAGAGAGCGAGAGAGAGAGAGAGAAAGCGAGAGAGAGAGAAAGCGAGGAGAGAGAGAGAGAGAGACGAAAGCGAGAGAGAGAGAGAGAGAGAGAGAGCGGATGAGAGAGAGAAAGCGAGAGAGAGAGAAAGCGAGAGAGAGAGAGAGAGAGAGAGAGGAAAGCGAGAGAGAAAGCGTGGAAAGAGAAAGCGAGAGAGAGAAGCGAAAGCGAGAAGAGAGAGAGCGAGAGAGAGAGAAAGCGTGAGAGAGAGAGTAAGCCGAGAGAGAGAGAAGCGAGAGAGAGAGAAAGCGAAAGCGAGAGAGAGAGAAAGCGAGAGAGAGAGAGAAAGCGAGAGAGAGAAGAGAGAGAGAAAGCGAGAGAGAGAGAAAGCGAGAGAGAGAGAAAGCGAGAGAGAGAGAAAGCGAGATCAAATGGAAATATTTCTCCAAAACTTGAAGACAAAATTAGTATGTTACAAGAGTGTAGCTGTTTCATCAACCTGATTTTAATTAGGATATTTTACATCACAATGAGCAGAATTGATTTAATTTGTGCTTTGAAACTCTAAAGTTAGACCTGATTAAATCAATTGATTTAACCAGATCAATTACTAGCTGTTATGACAGTCATTTATTGATTGGAGCCATACCTATTTAAACAATTTAAAACTTGTTTCTGCATCAGAAAAAACTCATTATCACATTCCACAACGTTGCCAGCATTCCCAAGATTGACACAAAAAGCTGGAGTAACTCAACGGGTCAGGTAGCATCTCTGGGGGAAGGGAATAGATCATGTTTCGGGTTGAGACCCTTCTTCAGACTGAGAGGTAGGGAACATGTTCCCGATGTTGGGCGAGTCCAGAACCAGGGGCCACAGTTTAAGAATAAGGGGTAATGTGTAATAAGTGGTGAGCCATTTAGAACGGAGACGAGGAACTTTTTCTCACAGAGAGTGGTGAGTCTGTGGAATTCTCTGCCTCAGAGGACGGTGGAGGCCGGTTCTCTGGATGCTTTCAAGAAAGAGCTAGATAGGGCTCTTAAAGATAGCGGAGTCAGGGGATATGGGGAGAAGGCAGGAACGGGATACCGATTGGGGATGATCAGCCATGATCACATTGAATGGTGGTGCTGGCTTGAAGGGCCGAATGGCCTCCTCCTGCACCTATTGTCTATTGAAAGGGAAACAAGAGATATAGACAATGATGGAACATCTCGCTCCGTCTACATCATGGTCTATATCTTTCGTTTCCCTTTCCCCCGATTCGCACTGAAGAAGGGTCTCGACCCGTAACGTCGCCTGTTCCTCTTCCTCCAGAGATGCTGCCTGACCCGCTGAGTTACCCCCGCTTTGTGTCGACCTTCGGTTGCAACCAGCAACTGCGGCTCCTTCCTACACAGGTCATCTGCCTGGGTTCCACCCATTGACTGTGATCATTCACATCCCCGCTGTTATCAGACAAGGGGACTGTCCTCCCACAACCCGTCAAAGGGTGTCCATCCCACATCTGTACGCCGTGGAGGCTGATTGTTTTCATGCACAGCCCTCTCTTTGCCTGGATAGCACGCGAACAGAAGCTTTTCACTGTTAAAGACCAAGTCATAAGGTCATACCAGTAATAGGAGCAGAATTAGGCCATTCGGCCCATCAAGTCTACCCTCAAGTCTTTCCATCTTTTTTGTCATTTTTAGTGTGTTTTAAACGTTTGTGTAAATGTTCTCTGGTCTGTTTTATGTGGGGGGGAGGGGGAAACTATTTTTCAGTCTCTTACCTTGCCGGAGAAGCGATTGTTTTCCAGATCGTATCTCTGGTCCCTCTGCGGCCTAACGTCAAGGCCTTGCTCAGGACCGGCGTGGAGCCCCACCGCAGGGCCGTGGGCTTGCCATCGGAGCCTGCGATCGACGCTCCAACCGCGGCCTGCGGATTTCACCATCGAGGAGCTGGCAGTCTCGGGGAGAGGCTGACGTCGGGAAGCTGCAAAGTTGCAGGAGGTTCGACCCGGGGTCCGATCGCCCGGCGCGGGGAGCCGAGATCCCCCTCCCCCCCCCGACACGGAGGGCCTGACCTCCTGCTATATGTGTGCCTAGATCACCCCGTCAACAGAAGGCTCAAGGCCCCGACCACGGGAGAACAAAGAAGAGAGGAGACTTGAACGTTTTTTGGCCTTCCATCACGGTGAGGAATGTGGAGGAGTCACTGTGGTGGATGTTTATGTTAAAATGTATTTTGTGTGTTCCGTTGCTTTTTATTGGTATGACTGTACGGCAAATCAAAGTCCTCGTATGTTGCAAAACATGCCTGGCTAATAAAGTATTACTAGGATTATGTTAAAGGCTTTTTGTTGCTTGTACTTGTAAGTTTGGATGTATTGTAATGCTTGTATTTCTCTGGGTCAGACACAAGGCCTCGAAGGAAAGTGCTTCAAATAGTCCAATAGATTTTATTTATTTGTCAGTTAAATTGCAAGCCCAAGAATGTGTTTCCCCGTTCAGTTTTATCACCACAAGTCACTAGCAATCCATTCTCCCTCTGGTGATGTGGAAAACAAACTGCGGAACGGTCTGAATGCACAAAACATGTTCCCGGTGTTGGGGGAGTCCAGAACCAGGGGCCACAGTTCAAGAATAAGGGAAAAGCCATTTAGAACGGAGACGAGGAAACACTTTTTCGCACAGAGAGTGGTGAGTCTGTGGAATTCTCTGCCTCAGAGGGCGGTGGAGGCCGGTTCTCTGGATGTTTTCAAGAGAGAGCTAGACAGGACTCTTAAAGATAGCGGAGTCAGGGGCTATGGGGAGAAGGCAGGAACGGGGTACTGATTGGGGATGATCAGCCGTGATCACATTGAATGGCGGTGCTGGCTCGAAGGGCCGAATGGCCTACTCCTGCACCTATTGTCTATTGAATGTTAAGGAAGGAACTGCAGACGCTGGCTTACACTGGAGATAGATACACTGGAGTGCCTCAGCGGGGCAGGCAGCATTTCCGGAGAGAAGGAATGGGTGACGTTTCCGGTCGAGATGCTTCCTCAAACCAAGAGCCAGGGGAGAGGGAGACAGATACGGAAGGGTAAGGTGTGAAAATGAGAGACATGTTCAAGGAAAATGTAGACCGGATCATTGTTCAGAGGGAAGGTGACAACGAGGTTACAAGGAGTAATATTTAATCAGGAGGACAGTGAAACTAGTCGGAGAACCAGGGTGGGGGAGGGATGGAAAGAGCGTGGAAGCAAGGATTACTTGAAGTTAGAGAAGTCAATGCACATGTCACTGGGTGGTAAGCTGCCCAAGTGAAATATGAGCAAAACATGGTCCAAGCTGAACAGCCAGAGCAGATACAAATCTCCTTAAACAGAGATTTTAAACCAGTCTTTCTTCATAAGCAGCCACAACAAACGTCCACAGACCAAATAGAACACCCCTGTCGTCTCCTGACAATGTGGTTAATGCAGCCAATGAAGTTGGAGAAGGGCTGTGGTCAAATGGAACACGAGAGATGCTGCAGGCAAGGCCACCTCCCACATGTCCCCACAGTCTACGTGAAAAGGACCCGTTTACTCCTACGTGCAGCCAGTCATTGTATGCTTTAAGTTTGCAACTAACCATGAGGAAGCATACAACACCTGCTAAAACTGCTCGCTCACCGCACACGAGTATCACTGGCGTGCAACAGGGTATTGATGGAATTCTTTGCCACAGACAGCTGTGCGTGCCATCAATGGATATGTTTAAAACAGACATGGATAGATTCTTCATTAGTGCGGGTGTCAGGGGTAATGGGGAGAAGGCAGGAGAATGGAGTTAGGAGCGAGAGATAGATCAGCCGTGATTGAACAGCGGAGTAGACTTGATGGGCCGAATGGCCTAATGTTGCTCCTGTAACTTATTAACATGAAATAGTTATGTAATTTAAGCGGTTTCTGTGGGCAAGGAACATCCACTCATGAAGCAGCATTTGGTTTTAGTATTTTTATGCATCTGTTAGCATGCCCGGCGTTTAGAATCAGGAAGACAGACACAGAGTGCTGGAGTAACTCAGCGGGTCAGGCAGCATCTGTGGAGAACATGGATAGGTGACGTTTCACAGAGTGCTGGAGTAACTCAGCGGGTCAGGCAGCATCTGTGGAGAACATAGATAGGTGACGTTTCACAGAGTGCTGGAGTAACTCAGCGGGTCAGGCAGCATCTGTGGAGAACATGGATAGGTGACGTTTCACAGAGTGCTGGAGTAACTCAGCGGGTCAGGCAGCATCTGTGGAGAACATGGATAGGTGACGTTTCACAGAGTGCTGGAGTAACTCAGCGGGTCAGGCAGCATCTGTGGAGAACATGGATAGGTGACGTTGCGGGTCGAGGCACTTTTTCAGACTTGTTTAGTATCGTGTTGTAATCTGTTACTAGCACTCAAGAATTTCTCAGTCTGAACAAGGGTCCCGGCCGGAAACGTCACCTGTCCATATCCTCCAGGAATGCTGCCTGACCCGCTGAGCAGCTTGGTTACTTGCTGAAGCTGCCAGCATCTGCAGCTTGTTGTATCTACCAACCAACTGGGCTTGCTCATGTATATTTCTCATTGTGCAAAATACAAAAGCAGTCGCCGAAAACAAAAAAATCGGCAAGTGGGACAGGCCCTGCAAGGCAGCAACTCTACCCCTGCGCCACCCATTCAGTGCATAAACTAAACTTGGATAATGAGCAGATTACCAGGAAATACAAATCATACATTGATAATCACACCAATTGTATGCAGAAACAGTCATATCTTGCCGGATTGATGACAAATATCGAAGCAATTATCAGTGGATTGCCCCAATGTACAAACAGGAATAACGGCTCACAATGCATTTCAACAAGAGAGTTTAAAAATAATGATTTTGGCATCACATGGAACGAAACATTTCCAATAACAGGGTGATGGAGCTCCTATTTAACCAGTCAGCTCAGAATGGAAGTGTTTGTCAATGACTGCCGTCTGATAGATGATCCCTCTCTGCAGCTGTTTACAGCGCTGGGCTCCGATACCGGCTAAAGTTGCCTCCAATCCATCCAAAACTACAGATGCACGACTGCACAGAGGTGTATTGCAACATAGAAAATGGGAGCAGGAGTAGGCCATTCAGCCCCTCTGGATGCATTCAAAAGAGAGTTAGAGAGTTCTTAAAGATAGCGGAGTCAGGGGATATGGGGAGAAGGCAGGAACGGGGTACTGATTGGGGATGATCAGCCATGATCACATTGAATGGCGGTGCTGGCTCGAAGGGCCAAATGGCCTACTCCTGCACCTATTGTCTATTGTCAATATGATCACGGCTGATCATCCCCAATCAGTACCCCGTTCCTGCCTTCTCCCCATATCCCCTGACCGCTATTTTTAAGAGCCCTATCCAGCTCTCTCTTGAAAGCATCCAGAGAACCTGCCTCCACCGCCCTCTGAGGCAGAGAATTCCACAGACTCACCACTCTCTGTGAGAAAAAGTGTTTCCTCGTCGCCGTTCTAAATGGCTTACTCCATATTGTTAAACTGTGGCCCCTGGTTCTGGACTCCCCCAACATCGGGAACATGTCTCCTGCCTCTAGCGTGTCCAAACCCTTAACAATCGTATATGTTTCAATGAGTTCCCCTCTCATCCTGCTGAACTCCAGAGTGTACAAGCCCAGCCGCTCCATTCTCTGACGTTGGTGAGACGTCGGTGAGACCGCGTTTAGAGTATTGTGTTCAGTTCTGTGCGCCATGTTATAGGAGGAGACTTGATGGGCTGAATGGCCTAATTCTGCTCCCATGTCTGATACTCTGTGACCCGGTGTAGGTGGCCTCCAAGAACAAAGACTGACAAGGCTGGGGAAGGGGGAGAGAAGGAAGAGAGACCTTTGGGACAATATATTAATTACGGAACTTTGCCAGCACCCTCTACCAAGTTCAAGAGAGTTGATTGTCGTGTGTTCCTGACAGGACAATGACATTCTAGCTATGACATAGTAGGCATTGACTACCAAGCAACTCTTTGCATATTTACGCATCGCATCGAGTCAGAGTTGCGCTGTAACAAGTGCACGTGACAATAATGTATCAAGCAATATTTCCCCTGCCACGTGCTGAATATTTACAACACAGAGCAACACTGTCAACAACCTGACGGTCGAGTCAAACATCAATGTGACTAAAAGTTGACGTTTGCTCTCTGGACAATCAGGGAACATGGATGAACTGGCAGCGACAGGCCAGCGCAGAGCTGCGATATCCCAGTGCCAGAACCTCTCCCCTCATGAAAGGTGCCTTGAAGACCTTTGTTCAAAGCTTCTGTGCAAATTGGAAGCTGTTGGGATCAGCGCCCCTATGACTGTTGAAGGCTCGACTTCACAACTAATTACAGAACGGAAGAAGAATTTAGCCCAGAGTTATTTTTCCCCCCTATAGCTCAGAACATCCCAATACTTCTTCCAATCAATTATGTACTTTTGAAGCGTAATCACATCATACTGTTGACAGGAACAACCTGCAAAGACAGTAATGAGATAAAGATCACCTCTTGTTGAACAAGGGATCAGCATTTGCTGGACATTGGGAATCAATGTGTAGGAAGGAACTGCAGACGCTGGTGTAGATCGAAGATAGACACAAAATGCCGGAGTAACTCAGCAGGACAGGCAGCATCTCTGGAGAGAAGGTCTGAAGAAGGGTCTCAACCCGAAACGTCACCCATTCTTCCTCTCTAGAAAAGCTGCCTGTCCCTCTGAGTTACGCCGGCATTGTGTGTCTATCTTTGGCAGGACAGTGGTTGGGTACGGACTCAGTGGGCCAAAATACACGTTTCCACACTGTATATGTAAACCTAAAACAAATCACCGAGCATGAGAACACTTACAGGGATGAGGTGGAGCAGCTGACAGAGTGGTGTGGAGAGAATAACCTGCTCCTCAACATCTCAAAGACAAAGGAGCTCATAATAGACCACAGGAAGAAGCAAACGGACATTACACCACTGATCATCAGGGGGGACTGTTTGGAGTGGGTGGCGGATTTCCGCTTCCTGGGAATCCAGATTGAGGAGGACCTGACATGGAGTGTGAACACCTCTGCGCTGCTGAAAATGGTCCAGCAGAGAGTGCACTTCCTGAGGGTGCTCAGGAAGAACAACATCACCAAGAGACTGCTGCTGTCCTTTTATCGGTGCTCCATAGAGAGCATCCTAACATACTGTGTATGCGTGTGGTACACCAGCTGCACAGCGGCCCAGAGGAAAGCGCTCCAGAGGGCTATTGACAACGCTCAGAAGATTGTCGGCTGCCCTCTCCTCACCTTGGAGGACCTACACAGTTCCCACTGTCTCAAGAAATCCCAGAACATTATAAAGGACATTTCCCACCCCGGACACTCCCTGTTTGAACTGTTGCCGTCAGGCAGACGGTACAGATCAATGAGGACAAGGACAAACAGACTAAAAAAGTTTTTATCCCTCAGCAATAACTACACTTAATGTAGCCACCAAATGAGCGCAGGTGCGCTACATACCAAATGGATTGCGGAATCGACAGATGTATGGTTGTGTGTTTATGCTTATTTGATGGTGGTGTGTGTATGCTTACGTATATAGACATGTGTGAATGGTGCACTGACTGGTTGGCATTTTAATTTTGTTGTACATGTTCACACGTTATAATGACAATAAAGATTTAACTTATTATTATTTTTTTATTATTTTTTTGTATTATTGATTATTGGCCCGGATAGAGTGGATGTGGAGAGGATGTTTCCACTAGTGAGAGAGTCCAGGACTAGAGGTCACAGCCTCAGAATTAAAGGACGGTTCTTTAGGACGGAGATGAGGAGGAATTTCTTTCGTCACAGGGTGGTGAATCTGTGGAACTCTTTGCCACAGAAGGCTGTGGAGGCCAAGTCAGTGGATATTTTTAGAGCAGCACCCCTGGAGAGAAGGAATAGATCTTCTTCTTGCGTATGGCGTACACAGCCTAATGTTGTAGGACAAACTTGTTCTATTTGATCTTATTTGTTTGTGCATGCCAGATGATTACATTCGTCGAATCCCACGTGAAGGTTGCAATCTGCCACCCCAAGGAATAGTTGATGTTTCGGGTCGAGACCGTTCTTCAGACTTCAGTCCGAGTTATGGGGCTGTCCCACTGTACCAGCTAATTCAAGAGTTCTCCCGAGTTTGCCCTGATTCGAACTCGGAGATTTACGGTAATGGCCGCTCGTCGGTACTCGGGGCTCTCGTGGATATTTTTCAACATGTTGAAAAATCTTCGCGAGTCTTCCCGAGCTCACCGCGTTTCCCCGAGTACCTGCCGTTAGCATTACGTGCCGCTAAGAGACGTCCCGAGCTCCGACGTACCCGCTACGTGCTTACCATGAGTTTGACAGGCCCATTCCTCCAGCATTTTGCCGAGGGTGATTTTATCTAACAGAACGCAAATATAGAAAGGTCTTCACTATATTACAACTGTGGTGATATTACTCTGCTTCAGCATGTTGAATGTCCATTAAAGAACAGGAGATGTAACAGATCCTGGTTCCCTTATGTCAGGGATGCCCCAGGGATAATAGCTGCTCATTTTTGATGCATTTCCCAACAATTCTCTGTACTGTCCACTCATCTTGTCGCACGCAGAAAGTTTTGGAAACAAACTTTTGCGATAGGTTCTTGAAGTGGTTTTGCCACTTGTCAAGGAATGGAAGATCCCAGCTGGAGGAGACGGCAGTGATGACTTGCAGTGAGCTCAGGCAGGTGATGAGCTTGACAGGTGTCTGAGCACCTTGGGCAATCCATTAGAACCTGTCACTTTTGATTTGGTATCAAACACCTCCAGAAACAGATTAAACTTCCCAGAAGAGGCCAGAATAGAAACGTGCGCTCTCCTGCAGAGCACTACAGTGTGGAAACAGACCCTTCAGCCCAACTTGCCCACGCCGACCCACGTCCCAGCTACACTAGTCCCACCTGCCTGCGTTGGGCCCATATCCCTCTAAATCTGTCCTATCCATGTACCAGTCTAAATGTTTCTTAAACGTTGCGATAGTCCCAGCCTCAACTACCACCTCCGACAGTTTGTTCCTTTCACCCACCACCCTTTGTGAAAATGTTACCCCTCAGGTTCTTATTAAATATTAGCAAAAATTTCTAAATTCATTAGAACCTGTCACTTTCGATTTGGCTTCAAACACCTCCATGAACATATTAACTACGCAAGCTCATAAGTGATAAGAGCAGAATTAAACCACTTGGCCCATCAAGTCTACTCTGTCATTCACATCATTGGGGTATTGGGGGTTCAGTATTGATGTAGATAGAGAACTGGCTGGCAGACAGGAAGCAAAGAGGAGGAGTAAACGGGTCCTTTTCAGAATGGCAGACAGTGACTAGTGGGGTGCCGCAGGGCTCAGTGCTGGGACCCCAGCTATTTACAATATATATTAATGATTTGGACGAGGGAATTAAATGCAACATCTCCAAGTTTGCGGATGACACGAAGCTGGGGGGCAGTGTTAGCTGTGAGGAGGATGCTAGGAGGCTGCAAGGTGACTTGGATAGGCTGGGTGAGTGGGCAAATGCATGGCAGATGCAGTATAATGTGGATAAATGTGAGGTTATCCACTTTGGTGGCAAAAACAGAAAAGTAGACTTATCTGAATGGTGGCCGATTAGGAAAAGGGGAGATGCAACGAGACCTGGGTGTCATGGTACACCAGTCATTGATCTTATAGAAATGTACAAAATTCTTAAGAGGTTGGACAGGCTAGATGCAGGAAGACTGTTCCCGATGTTGGGGAAGTCCAGAACAAGGGGTCACAGTTTAAGGATAAGGGGGAAGTCTTTTAGGACCGAGATGAGAAAAACATTTTTCACACAGAGAGTGGTGAGTCTCTGGAATTCTCTGCCACAGAAGGTAGTTGAGGCCAGTTCATTGGCTATGTTTAAGAGGGAGTTAGATGTGGCCCTTGCGGCTAAAGTGATCAGGGGGTATGGAGAGAAGGCAGGTACAGGATACTGAGTTGGATGATCAGCCATGATCATATTGAATGGCGGTGCAGGCTCGAAGGGCTGAATGGCCTACTCCTGCACCTATTTCCTACGTTTCTATAGCTGATCTATCGTTCCCTCTCATCCTTGTCTTCTTCCCATATCCCATGACATTTCAGGACTAAATACCCCTGGAGAAAAGGAATAGGTGACATTTCCCTTCTCTAGTCTGAAGTGCCTCGACACAAACGTCACCTATCCATGTTCTCCACAGATGCTGCCTGACCCGCTGAGTTACTCCAGAACTCTGTGAAACGTCACCTATCCATGTTCTCCACAGATGCTGCCTCTGAGTTCTCACAGGAATATGCTCGCCTCGACCGAAACGTCACCTACCCGCTGAGTTACTCCAGAACTCTGTGAAACGTCACCTATCCATGTTCTCCACAGATGCTGCCTGACCCGCTGAGTTACTCCAGCACTCTGTATATTTTTTGCTGGCTTTGTTGCATTGGACGTAATGACATTATCGTTTGATATTGTTGGCACGTTTCTCATCTTTCCCAGAGTGTTGCGTTGTTACCGAATGTTTAAAACAGTTACATCTGGTAATAAATGCAGCTATTCCAACACTCTGATCAATAGCTGACCAAGACATCAGGCAATTATTCTAAAGCCTGCAGTTCCTCTCTGCAATTAAATCTTCAACTTTTAAAGCTGCAAATTACAGAAAGTCACTGAGCAAATTCAGTAGCAGAAACACAATAGTGGAATAGTGATGGAAGTTCAGAAGGGTCTCGACCCAAAACGCCACCCATTCCTTCTCGCCTGACCCGCTGAGTTACGCCAGCTTTTTGTGTCTACCTTCGGTTTAAACCAGCGTCTGCAGTTCCTTCCCACACAAATGTGAGCCTGATCCACACAAGAAAAACTGAACAAAGAGCAAGTGAGAATGGACTGCTAAAGCGACAAATAAACCACAATGTTTAAGAAGGAACTGCAGATGCTGAAAAAAAAAATCGAAGGTAGACAAAAATGCTGGAGAAACTCAACGGGTGAGGCAGCATCTATGGAGCGAAGGAATAGGTGACGTTTCGGGTCGAGACCCTTCTTTAGACTGATGATTGTAAGACCACAATTGTTTGTTTTGTGGTCACCCTAATCTGGGGATTAAAAAAAACTTGAAAGAGTTCAGAGGGTGCAGAGCTGTTGCTTCACAGCACCAGCGACCCAGGCTCCATCCTGGCCTTTGGTGCTGTCTGTGTGGAGTCTGCACGTTCTCCCTGGGCCTGCATGGACTTCCTCTGGGTGCTCCGGTTTGCTCCCACATGCCAAAGACACACTGGTTAATCGGCCCTCTGTACATTGCCCCTAGTGTGTAGCATTCAGCCTGCCCCAGAATTTAGAAACCTCCATCACTGACAGACACAAGACTTACAAATTATAGAAGCAAAATTAGGCCATTCGGCCCGTCAAGTCTACTCTGCCATTCAATCATGACTGATCCATCTTTCCCTCTCAACCCCGTTCTCCTGCCTTCTCCCCGTAACCCCCGACACTCATCATAAATACAAAGAGTCAACGTGACAATCAAGTGAAACTTTGGTTCAATACTTAGGTTGGCCGCAACCTTCCCTCCATTGATGAACTGTACACTGCAAGGGCCAGGAAGCGAGCGGGCAAGATCATCTCTGACCCCTCTCACCCTGGCCACAAACTCTTTGAATCACTTCCCTCTGGAAGGCGACTCCGGACTGTCAAAGCTGCCACAGCCAGACATAAACACAGTTTTTAACCACGAGTAGTTGCTCTACTCAATAACCAAAAATCTGTAGCCTCCTTTTGCTCTGGGATTTTATTTCATTCACATGTTTAATTGATGATGTTTTATTATTAATGTTTAATGTTTTATGAGTCATTCGTAACTGTCACTGTATGTCATGTTGTCACTTGCGGGCGGAGCACCAAGGCAAATTCCTTGTATGTGAATACTTGGCCAATAAACAAACTCAAAGGTACTGCAAAGGGGAAGGTACAGACTATAGATCCCAGCATTGTTCATTGGAGAGGTAAATTTCTAAATGGACGTTCAGTCATTTTCCTGCTCTGTAACGCTCACATATCCGCCCCACCAACCGATCTAATGCAACAACAGATGGGAACTTTCTGCAAATCAGGCAACATCAGTACATAGACAAACACTCATGAGCACTAATGCACGCAAGGTTGCCGGCCCCGACGGCAGCCCCGGGCGCAGCCTCAGGACCTGTGCTGCGCAGCTGACAGACGCCTGGACTGACATCTTCAACCTGTCACTTGCCCAGGCAGTTGTCCCCACGTGCCTTAAAACTGCCTCCATCGTGCCGGTGCCAAAACACTCCACCGCGGCGAGCCTCAACGACCTCCGCCCAGTTGCACTTACTCCCATCATCACGAGAGGCTGGTCCTGGCACACCTCAAATGCTGCCCACCTCCCACACTCGACCCCTATCAGTTTGCCTACCGCAAGAACAGGAGCACGGAGGATGCCATCTCCACGACTCTTCACCCTCTCCCACCTCAACAGAGGCACCTACGTGAGAATGCTGTTCATCGACTATAGCTCAGCGTTTAACACCATTATCCCCTCAAAACTGATCACCAAACTCAGCGACCTGGGCATCGACCCCTCCATCTGCAACTGGATACTGGATTTTCTAACTTACAGACCCCAGTCTGTTAGGTTGGACAACCACACCTCTTCAACCCTCACCCTGAACACCAGTGTTCCACAGGGCTATGTACTGAGCCCCCTCCTCTACTCCCACTTCACCTACGACTGCACACCTGTACATGGTTCCTAACACCATCATCAAGTATGCAGATGATACAACGGTGATTGGCCTCATCAGCGACAACGATGAGTCGGCCTATAGGGAGGAGGTCCAGCTCCTAGCAGCATGGTGCGCTGACAACAACCTGGCCCTTAACTCCAAGAAGACCAAGGAGCTCATTGTGGACTACAGAAGGTGTAGGGGTGGCACGCACACCCCCATCCACATTAACGGGACGGAGGTGGAACGCGTCTCCAACTTCAGGTTTCTGGGGGTCAACATCTCTGATGACCTCGCCTGGACCCACAATAGCTCAACACTGGTCAAGAAGGTTCACCAGCGTCTCTTTTTCCCCGAGGAGACTTAAGAAGGTCCACCTGTCTCCCCAGATTCTGGTGAACTTCTACCGCTGCGCCATCGAGAGCATCCTTACCAACTGTATCACAGTATGGTACGGCAACTGCTCTGTCTCCAACCGGAAAGCACTGCAGAGGGTGGTGAAGACCGCCCAACGCATCACCGGTTCCTCACTCCCCTCCATTGAGTCTGTCCAGAGCAAGCGATGTCTGTGAAGGGCGCGCAGCATGGTCAAGGACTGGTCTCACCCCAGCCACAGACTGTTTACCCTCCTCCCATCCGGGAGGTGCTACAGGTCTCCGTTGCCAGACCAGCAGGTTCAGGAACAGCTTCTTCCCTGCGGCTGTTACACTGCTTAACTCTGCACCTCGGTGACTGCCAGTCACCCCCCCCCCCGGACACTCCTTCCCCCAGAAAAACTGCACTCCTGCTACTGTATGTACATATATATATATATATATTTTGCTGTTCCATTATTCTGTGTTCGCTCTTCTGGGTGAGATGCTAACTGCATTCCGTGGTCTCTGTACTGTACACTGCACAATGACAGTAAAGATTGAATCTGAATTCTGCAAAAGACACGAGGAATAAGGAAAGCGTAAAGCACGCTGAAACCAGGGGACGTTCCTCGAACGCGTGAAGACATGTGGCCAGTGGGGCAAGATTCACCTACTGCAGTTGGGAAATGTGTTGGTATGGTTCTGGCCGACCGATACACTCTGTAGACAGAGAGGAGAAGAAAAACAAAGGGTTTGCAGGCAGGCTGGAGTTTAGAAGGATGAGAGGGGATCTTATATCAAATTCTTAAAGGACTGGACAGGGTAGATGCGGGAAAAATGCTCCCCATGTTGGGCGAGTCCAGAACCAGGGGTCACACAGTTTAAGAATAAGGGGTCGGCCATTTAGGACTGAGATGAGGGAAAACGTTTTCACCCGGAGAGTTGTGAATCTGTGGAGGTGGAGGCGGAAGTGGAGGTGGAGGTCGAATCACTGGATGTTTTCAAGAGAGAGTTAGATTGATCACTTAGGGCTAAAGGAATCAAGGGATACGGGGACAAGCAGGAACGGGGTACTGATTCAGGATGATCAGCCATGATCACATTGACTGGCGGTGCTGGCTTGAAACATAGAAATTAGGAGCAGGAGCAGGCCATTCGGCCCTTCGAGCCTGCACCGCCATTCAATATGATCATGGCTGATCATCCAACTCAGTATCCTGTACCTGCCTTCTCTCCATACCCCCTGATCCCTTTAGCCACAAGGGCCACATCCAACTCACTCTTAAATATAGCCAATGAACTGGCCTCAACTACCTTCTGTGGCAGAGAATTCCAGAGACTCACCACTCTCTGTGTGAAAAATGTTTTTCTCATCACAGTCCCAAAAGATTTTCCCCTTATCCTTAAACTGTAACCCATTGTTCTGGACTTCCCCAACATCGGGAACAATCTTCCTGCATCTAGCCTGTTCAATCCCTTAAGAATTTTGTAAGTTTCTATAAGATCCCCCCTCAATCTTCTAAATTCTAGCGAGTACAAGCCGAGTCTATCCAGTCTTTCCTCATATGAAAATCGTGCCATCCCAGGAATCAGTCTGATGAACCTTCTCTGTACTCCCTCTATGGCAAGAATGTCTTTCCTCAGATTAGGAGACCAAAACTGTACGCAATACTCCAGGTGTGGCCTCACCAAGACCCTGTACAACTGCAGTAGAACCTCCCTGCTCTTGTACTCAAATCCTTTCGCTATGAATGCTAACATACCATTCGCTTTCTTCACAGCCTGCTGCACCTGCATGCCTACTTTCAATGATTGGTGTACCATGACACCCAGGTCTCGTTGCATCTCCCCTTTTCCTAATCGGCCACCATTTAGATAATAGTCTACCCTCCTGTTTTTGCCACCAAAGTGGATAACCTCACATTTATCCACATTATACTGCATCTGCCAAACATTTGCCCACTCACCCAGCCTATCCGTCACCTTGCAGCCTCCTAGCATCCTCCTCACAGCACTGAGCCTTGCGGTACCCCACTAGTCACTGCCTGTCATTCTGAAAACGACCGTTTACTCCTACCCTTCGCTTCCTGTCTGCCAGCCAGTTCTCTATCTACATCAATACTGAACCCCCAATACCGTGTGCTTTAAGTTTGCATACTAATCTCTTTTGTGGGACCTTGTCGAAAGCTTTCTGAAAGTCCAGATATAACACATCCCCTGGTTCTCCCTTATCCACTCTACTAGTTACATCCTCAAAAAATTCTATAAGATTCGTCAGACATGATTTACCTTTCATAAATCCATGCTGACTTTGTCCAATGATTTCACCACTTTCCAAATGCGCTGCTATCCCATCTTTAATAATTGACTCTAGCAGTTTCCCCACTACCGATGTTAGACTAACTGGTCTGTAATTCCCCGTTTTCTCTCTCCCTCCCTTTTTAAAAGGACCGAATGGCCTACTCCTGCACCTATTTTTCTATGTTTCTATGTAATGTTCCTCATGTAAACTTGAATTAGATATCGAGAGATATCGAAGGCTGCCACACGCCCACACCAACGATGCGTTGCACTTGGGAGCATGTGATGGTCCCATTGGAATAGTGCAAGAGGGCACAGCAGGCAGGGCAGAGTGGGAGTGGGAGTTCAGTTGTACGGACCGTTTCGTTTTCCACAGATGCTGCCTTTTCCACTGGCATTCGCCAGCATTGGCAGATTCCCTGCACATACTCGTGTTAAAACATTGATCCATTATCCGAAACATCAATCTTATCGTTTAGTTGCTAAAGGTTATGTCTTAGCCGCAACAATATTCTGAGGTCTGCCATGCCAATAGACAATAGGGGCAGGAGGAGGCCATTCGGCCCTTCGAGCCAGCACCGCCATTCAATGTGACCATGGCTGATCATCCCCAATCAGTACCCCGTTCCTGCCTTCTCCCCATATCCCCTGACTCCGCTATTTTTAAGAGCCCTATCTAGCTCTCTCTTGAAAGCATCCAGAGAACCGGCCTCCACCGCCCTCTGAGGCAGAGAATCCCACAGGCTCACCACTCTGTGTGGGGAAAAAAAGCTCAATATGTTGGGCTCCTATAACTGCTTCAAAATACCAACTTTAGCTATCGGGATGGAAATGTCAAAGACTAGAGGGCGTAGCTTTAAGGTGAGGGGGGGCAAAGTCTAAAGCAATGCGCGGGGCAAGTTTGTTTTACACAGAGGGTGGTGGGTGTCTGGAACGTGCTGCCAGGGGTGGGGGTGGAGGCAGACACAACAGTGGGGTTTAAGAGGCTTCTGGATAGGCACAGGGATATGCAGGGAATGGAGGGATACGGGTTATTTGTAGTTTAAAGGTGATGTCTGGGGCAAGTATTTACACTTTTCACAGCATGGGAGGTTCCTGCAATACTGCCGGGTGGGGGGGGGGGGGGGGGGGGGGGGGGGGGGGGGGGGGGGGGGGGGGGGGGGGGTGAAAGCTCACTTAACAAGTTTCCAAAGCTGACAACGGTCTTCCAACACAGCAAGTCATAAATAAGATATTGCATCTTACACACCAGTGTGAAATATAAAACTTAATGAGTTTGTTTGTTTTTTTACAGTCTATGTCTGGTAATCTTGTACTGAAATCTAATAGCCTTAAATCAGCCCGAGTACAGAATGGGTGCAAATACCTAAATCTCATGATTTATTGCCCAGTCACTGCCGGGTTCATCACAGACACTGACCTCCCCACCATCAAAGGTCCATCACATACTGACCTCCCAACGCCTCAACTTTAAGCACTTCTATCAGATCTCCCCACATCATCTGATGTTCCAGACAAAACAATCCAAGTCTGTCCAGATTCACCTTAAATCTAGAAACACAAGGAACTGCAGGTGATGGGCAACAACAACAAAAAAAAAGACAAAGTGCTGGAAGAACAGGTTACTGGAGAACTTGGATAGGTGATGTTTTTGGATCAGGGGTCTGAATGGTCCCCACCCAAAACGTCACCTATCCATGTTCTCCACAGATGCTGCCTGACCCGCTGAGTTACCCCCATGGTCTAATCTAAAGTTCTCTTGCACTCTCTCCAAAGGCTCCACATCGTTCCTGCTTTTAGCAAATGCCTTTTGAAAATGTACATCTGCCCGTTTCAACCCCTCAATCATTTTGTTATTGTCATTGGATAATGATCTCGGGTGTATCGAGCTACAGCGATGAGCCCATGTGTGGATGTTGTCCAATTAGTTCATGCGAGACATACACAAGCCGTACACATGTACAATTAGCCATGCAAAGAGAAAAAAGTTTCATTTGGAGATACGGAATAGAAACATGCCCTTTGGCCCACTGAGTCCATGCTAACCGTTGATCACCCGTACACCAGTTCTAACCGACACACCAGGAACAATTCACAGAAGCCAATTAACCTACAAACCCACACAGCGTTGCGAGGTGGAAGGAAACCAAAGCACCCAGAGAAAACCGACGTCGTCACTCGGAGATCGTGCAAACTCCGTACAGGCAGTGCCCCTAGTCGGGATCGAACCCGGGTCTCTGGCGCTGCGAGGTAGCAACTCTAATTCTGCAGCATTGTATTGCAGCAATATAGTGTTACACTTCCATAGGAACAACTCCAGGGTCTGCAATAAGGACACTGGAAAACCAGTCCACAACCCAGCTTAGCGGAGGGCCATTCAGTTTAGCTTATAGTCACGTGTACCGGGGTACGGCGAAATGCTTTTGTTCAGCAGTCTAACGGCAACAGGGAAGAAGCTGTTCTTGAATTGGCGAGACGCACTTGCACATTTTTGTGCCTTCTGCCTAGCGTGGGAAGGGAACGGAGGAAATAGCCGGGGTGCAAAAGGTCATTAATTATGTTGTCCGCTCTCTCTCGAAGCAGCATGCAGTGCAGATGGAGATGATGGTGGGGTGGGGGGGGGGGGGGGGGCAGGTCTGTATGATGGGCTATTGAATCTATCACCCGACAGGAGAGGGGCATTCAAGAAATCCAAGGGTTTCATCTTCATCAACAGCAGCATAAATATCATCCAACAATATTATTTAAGATGCACTTGAAAACTTTACATTTATATTTTTGATCAATGAATTTCCAACAGCACCAAGAATGTTTGTATCTTGTACAACCTTGCTTTATTATTAATATTAATGCAGTTTACTTTGAAATTATTTGTTAACATTGTTCCACAAGGCTCTTACGCTGTTCCTCAGTAATATAGCTACCTTTCTGAAGAGCAGAACATATTCATTTTTTGAGAAAAATCGAAGTTGCAATGTTAATAAAATTGTGTCAAAAACCAACAGTTTATTTGTGTAACTCTCTTATTTCTACATTAACCTTCAAAATGAATAATGCTTCCGCTAAAGTCAACTAATTCAGGATGATGTTTAAAACATATTATTATATAACTAGATAGAACATTATGTCTCTTAACATAAGATGCAACAGTGCTCATTTAACCCTGGAGTCAGCATGGTGGAAGAGACAGAGGGACCCAGCGGGTCAGGCAGCATCTGTGGAGAACATGGATAGGTGACGTTTCACAGAGTGCTGGAGTAACTCAGCGGGTCAGGCAGCATCTGTGGAAAACATGGATAGGTGACGTTTCACAGAGTGCTGGAGTAACTCAGCGGGTCAGGCAGCATCTGTGGAGAACATGGATAGGTGACGTTTCACAGAGTGCTGGAGTAACTCAGCGGGTCAGGCAGCATCTGTGGAGAACGTTTCACCTTTTCTGAATTTTCTGATCGGTGACGTTTCTCCTTTTCTGAATTTCAGGTCAGGACAGTTTACAAAGGTGGGCAGTAGTCTGCTTCATCATAGAACACAGTACAGCACAGGAACAGGCCCTTCAGCCCACAATGTCCGTGCCAGACTTGATGCCAAGTCCAACTCCTGCCTGCATGCACATAATCCACACCCTCCATTCCCTCCATATCCATACGCCTATTCAAAAGTCTGTTAAACACCACTATCCTATCTGTCTCCATCACCACCGCCAGCTACATGTTGCAGGCACCCAGCACCAGGTGTAAAAAATACTTGCCCCGCACATCACCTTAAAACTTTGCCCCTCACCTTAAAACTGCGCCCTCTAGTATTTGACTTTCCCCATCACACAGAGAAAATAAATTCTCTCTGCCCGATCAGGCAATTTTGTATCTTGTCCTCCAGTGCAGCAGAGAGAACAATTCATGCCTGACCTACCTCTCCCTGGAGATAACACCCCTACTCCAGACATCATAACCTAGTCATAATGGGAAGCAGTTCAACATTGAAGACGCAAAGGTCAAAGGCACGGTTCTGAAGAGGTTTGTTCTCCTTAAGGGCCTGTCCCACTTTAATTCACGACCTCTGCCGAGTTTGCCCTCGACTCGTACTCGCAGCATGGTCGCCACAAGGTCGTAGGAAGGTCGTAGGTAGGTTGTAGGAGGTTGTGATGCTCGTCTTAGGTACTCGTGGCATCAAGTAGGTCACAGCGATTTTTTTTTTTTTAAGCCTGATGAAAAATGTCCACGAGTAAAAGATTAGCTTGTACAGTGGGACAGGCCCTTTAATGTGAAAAATGACTTCAATCAAGAGAGCCTTGCCCTCCGACCCACGATGTTCACAGTAACTTGCCCAGTACTCCAAGCACGTGGGCCAAATGGACCTTGGAGAGTGGCGCCAATAATGTCACCACCCACATATGTAACATATACAAAATTAATCTCACTGTACAGACGCATATGTGTGTCAACTAACACACTATTGGATTAACATTCACCTGGAAACCTGGATGCCACGCTTTGTTGAAAACTGCCGTGATGTAGAGAACAGCCATTCTCACTTCTTTAGTCCACACTTGACCAAGACTCAAGCAAAGCCACGCCAGTAACCAGGGAACAGGTGGATGCTGGGTTGTGTAAGAAAGAACTGCAGATGCTGGTTTAAATCGAAGCTAGACACAAAATGCTGGAGGAACTCAGCAAGTGAGGCAGCATCAATACAGAGAAGGAAAGGGTGACGTTTTGGGTCGAGACCTTCTGCAGACTGATGTCATGGGAGGGACAAAGATAGAATGTGGGGAAGACAGTAAAAGTGGGACAGGGGCATAAGACTGGTGGGAGAACTGGGGAGGGGTCGGGTGGGGAGGGAGGGGAGGAGGAGGAGGGGGGGAGGAGGAGGGGGAGGAGGAGGGGGAGGAGGAGGGGGGAGGAGGAGGGGGGGGGAGGAGGAGGGGGGAGGAGGAGGGGGGAGGAGGAGGGGGGAGGAGGAGGAGGAGGGAGGAGGAGGAGGGGGAGGAGGAGGAGGGGGAGGAGGAGGGAGGAGGAGGGGGGAGGAGGAGGAGGGGGAGGAGGGGAGGAGGAGGAGGAGGGGAGGAGGGAGGGAGGAGGGGGAGGAGGAGGAGGAGGGGGAGGAGGGGGAGGAGGGGAGGGGGGGGGAGGGGGAGGGGGGGGGGGGGAGGAGGAGGGGAGGAGGAGGGGGGGGAGGAGGAGGGGGAGGGGGGAGGGGGGAGGGGGGGAGGAGGAGGAGGAGGAGGGGGAGGGGGAGGAGGGAGGAGGAGGGGGAGGAGGAGGAGGGGGGGAGGAGGAGGAGGGGGGAGGGGAGGAGGAGGAGGGGAGGGGGGGGAGGGGGGAGGGGAGGAGGAGGAGGGGGAGGGGGAGGGGGAGGGGAGGAGGGGGGGGGGAGGGCCACAGGAGGGAGGAGGGAGGAGGGAGGGCCAGAGGAGGGGGAACTGGGCAGGGGACGGTCTATCGAAAGCTGTTTGTTAATGGGGTTTGTTAATAGTGTCAATTACAGCTTTTAACACTTTGCAGGTGATTGTGAGAAAACTAATTGGGCAGTAATTAATTAATTGGGTTAGATTTTTCTTGCTTTAGCTAAACAAGCTGCAGCTGGGTTATTGTTGGGCTGATACCCCCGCCCCCGCCCCCGCCCGTATTCTGCAAATACTGTACTGCAGCTAAAACAACGATCACAGTCGCTGAGGTCAGTGTCGTGCAGTGTTCAAGGGCCTGATGGTTGTGGGGAAGAAGCTGTTCTTGAACCTGGAGGTCACGGTTTTCAGGCTCCTGTACCTTCCTCCCCATTGTAGTATTGGGTCCATTTGGTGAATCTTTAATAAACAATAGATGCAGGAGTAGGCCATTTGGCCCTTCAAGCCAGCACCGCCATTCAATGTGATCATGGCTGATCATCCCCAATCAGTACCCCGTTCCTGCCTTCTCCCCATATCCCCTGACTCCGTTATCTTTAAGAGCCCTATCTAGCTCTCTCTTGAAAGTATCCAGAGAACCGGCCTCCCCCACCCTCTGAGGCAGAGAATTTCACAGAGACACAACTCTCTGTGAGAAAAAGTGTTTCCTCATCTCCGTTCTAAATGGCTTACCCCTTATTCTTAAACTGTGGCCCCTGGTCCTGGACTCCCCCAACATCGGGAACATGTTTCCTGCCTCTAGCGTGTCCAAACCCTTAACAATCTTATATGTTTCAATAAGATCCCCTCTCATCCTTCTAAACTCCAGAGTGTACAAGCCCAGCCGCTCCATTCCCTCAGCTCCATTCTCTCAGCAAATGACAGACCCGCCATTTGGTGCTTCAAGATCCAGAATGCTATGACTTTACCTTGCAGTGTACCGACTAAGAGCTTGCTAGACATCAGACTTTAAACTTTAGAGATAGAGCGCGGAAACAGGCCCTGGGGCCCACCCAGCCCATGACGACCAGCGAACACCCCGTACACTAGCACTATCCGACTCACCAGGGACAAGTTTTAAGATGTACAGATGTGTAGGTTCATTGGTTCCTGTAAATTGCAAATTGTTCCTAATGTGCAGGACAGTGTTAGTGAACATGGATCGCTGGTCAGCACGGACTCGGTGGGCCGAAGGGCCTGTTTCCGTGCTCTATCTCGAAACAGAATTGTTGATACATTTACAAGAACTGGTTTGGTTCCAAGCATGGATGTTAACTAATGGTGAAACGATTCCATAAAGCATTCGTTTCCATGTTTGCCATGAGAAATTCATGGGGCTGTCCCACTGTACCAGCTAATGCAAGAGTTCTCCCGAGTTTCCCCTGATTCGAACAAGTAATGGCCGCTCGTCGGTACTCGGGGCTCTCGTGGACATTTTTCAACATGTTGAAAAATCTTCACGAGTCTTCACGAGATTACCGTGTTTCCCGAGTACCTGCCGTTAGCGTCACGAGCCGCTAAGAGACGTCCCCAAGCTCCGACGTACCCGCTACCTACATTCTACGTACTTACCACGAGTTTGATTTTTTTTTTAACTCGGGAGAGCTCTTGAATTACCTCATACAGTGGGACAGCTCCACTAAGCTTTCACTGAAAAACCAAAGCATTGATTAGGTTTAATTCATTCTTCTATTCATTTCGTCATCCATTCTGGACGATCTCAGCTCACACCTCCAGGCGGTGATATTAAAGTAAAAAGGTCGTGGGTGTCATTGGGCAATGAGATATTTAAAACCTTGCTGCATTATTCACAGCAGAACAAGGACTATTCCATCAAACTTTACAATCAGAAACAGATGGACTAATTGTTGTTTACGGGGGCGCTAGTGCGTGAACTATTGCCGTTGCTCCTGCCCAGATATGAACATTGAACATGCATCAACATCCTGTGTTCTGTCACGATATGATAACGCAGCATATGAATGAAAAGGCTGGTGTTATTACAGTCGACCCAGGCTGAGTGTGGAGTCGGAGGTGAAGGCGTTGCACTCTCACGCAAGCACTTCAATACTTGGTCCTTATTACACAAACCAAACATTTATTTCTACGTTATGAATTTTTTTTTTTAACAAAATACAAACTCATATCCGTCTAAACCTATCCTATCATAGTCATATAGTCATACACCGTGGAAACTGGCCCTTCAGCCCAACATGCCCCTACACTAGTCCCACCTGCCTGCATTGGGCCCATATCCCTCTAAACCTGTCCTAAATGTTTGTTAAATGTTATGACATTGTACCTGTAATAATTTCTGTTAATGAAAAAAATAAGAAGTCCAAATTCCAACAACACTTAACCTCATGTGTGTTAAACAAATTCAATCAGACTTGTTGATTGTGAAAAGCATAATTTTGGCAATCAGTTCCTTAATGGAGATCCTTTCTTCGTCAATCAGTGTGTGAGCTGAGAGAATAATGTCAACCAAATTCTGGCCTGGAATTTTACAGGATCAAGGAAAGAAACAAAATTCTGGAGAACATGGATAGGTGACGTTTCACAGAGTGCTGGAGTAACTCAGCGGGTCAGACACCATCTGTGGAGAACATGGATAGGTGACGTTTCACAGAGTGCTGGAGTAACTCAGTGGGTCAGGCAGCATCTGTGGAGAACATGGATAGGTGACGTTTCAGGTGGCGACCCTTCTTCAGATGTCTTCAATGTTCTACGTATTTTGTGCAGGCAGATAAGAGTTGGTCTTGGTTTGAGATTAGTTTATTGTCACGAGTACCGGGGTTGAGAGAAAAGCTTTTGTTGCACGGCGCTGGTCTTGTAATGTTCTATGTTCAATGACTTTGTTCAAAATAGTTATATTTGAGATCTCAAGCATTTACATTCTGCAATTGGTTAATATTTGCTGGAACCTTTATTGGATTTCTGAAACTCTCGAACATATTCACCATTTGAAAGGCTCTAGAAGAGATGGTAATTATTTTGGTGGATCAGTCCACCTGTAATTGTGAATAATCCTTTTGATGTTTGCAAGTCCCACAAGCCTCCTCAGAAATGTACTATGGCCAACTTTTAATTGAATGCAAGACATGGGCGCATCAGATAATGGTTTAATCAATACTGCTGATCCTCCCTTATTGCAAGCTTTCAAAATAGAAATTCTGTTTATTATACTTTTTACAGTCTCACTGGCCTTTCCAATTACTGCTCCAGCTCTGGCTAATACAATTGGTGATCGTAATTGTGTTTTCAGCCTTCTCTGATTGATCGTAATGGAAAGCTACAAAAAACCAAACAATTATGTCAAAGGCACTGAAAGATGCAATTCAATAAGAACTGTTAAAAAATTCTGCTGATCCATAAAGAATGCAGAGGTCTCGGTGGAGATCGGCATGGCATGGACACTCTCTCCCCCAGCTCTATCCTCTACTGGTTTTCCTATGTCGCTCCACTCCTTTGCAGGCCAGAGATTCCAACCTGGTCTGGATCACAAATGGGAACTGACGGGTTCTCCTCCTTCCAACGACACCTTCCAACAGGTGTCTGTCAAAGCTGAATCCCATCGCAGCCTCCACCCTCGTTTACGGCCTCCGTGTGGCAGCCTTGTCCAATTGGAATGCCACACACCACGGAAACAGGCCCTTCAGCCCAACTTGTCCATGCTGACCAAGACGCTCCATCTAAGTTAGATACACATGCCCATGTTTGGTCCATATCCCTCAAGAATGTCCCTATCCATGCACCTGGACCTTTCCCAATGTCCTTTCAATGTTGTGATTGAACCTTCCACGACCTACCTCTGGCAGCTCGTTCCACACACCCACCACCCTCTGGGTGAAACAGTTGATTCACCAGCTCTGATGAAACCTTTCCCCTCTCACCTTCCACCGATACTCTGCTTTTGATTGCCCTCCCATGTGTAAAAGACTGTCCGTTCACCCGATCTATTCCCCTCATGATTTTACACACCACTGTCAGATCGACCCTGGATAGGTTGTTGAGTTGAGTTGAGTTGAGTTGAGTTCAGAGACACACAGCGTGGAAACTGGCCCTTCGATCACCCGTGCTGCATTGTTCTGCGTTCTATGCTCTAGTTTATAGAACCATTCACACATCTGTAGAAACTTCGACAGATATTTCACAACGGAAGACAAATGTTTTTTGTACATATTCATTCTATTTCGCATGGACCAACACACAGGGGATACGTTTGTGGATTCACGGGCGGAGGATTCCATACCACTCCATTCAAAGCATTTGAATACATTTGACATTTTTAAAAAAGCAGGTGCCAGTGTTAAATAAAATATAACAACAGACAGCTACATGACATCATCTGAAAAATGACACAAAATGCTGGAGTAACTCAGCGGGTCACATAACATCTCTGGAGAAAAGGGATAGGTGACGTTTCGGGTTGAATAACTTTCTTCCCATTCGGGAAGATGTCATGGTCTTGGGAAACTCAGTTCAGGATTCTCTTCCCTACCACACCCTTTCTCCACCCCCATCCACTCACATTCCTTCCTCTCGCTTCACAACTCAGCTCAGGCGCTCTTCAATCCCTTGTCTCACACCTTTGGTTGTAATCTCTGGCCTTTGTTCTAACCACCTGCATAACAACAACCACCCACCCCCACTCCGACCCTCCCCCCCCTACCATTACTGTGTCGACATCTCACCTGCCACCACACTTCGACCTCCCTCTCCGCTCTCCCAGCCTCCTTCCCCCCCCATCCCCTCCTACAATCATGGTGAAGAGGTTCCCGACCCAGAACATCACCTATATGTTCTCCACAGATGCTGCCTGACCCGCTGAGTTACTCTAGCACTCTGTGAAACGTCACCTATTCCTTTTCTCCAGAGATGCTGCCCGTCTGTGGAGAACGTAGATAGGTGACGTTTCACAGAGTGCTGGAGTAACTCAGCGGGTCAGACAGCATCTGTGGAGAACATGGATAGGTTTCACAGACGTTTCACAGAGTGCTGGAGTAACTCAGCGGGTCAGGCAGCATCTGTGGAGAACATGGATAGGTGATGTTCTGGGTCGGGAACCTTCTTCAACATGATTGTAGGAGGGGATGGGGGGGGAAGGAGGCTGGGAGAGCGGAGAGGGAGGTCGAAGTGTGGTGGCAGGTGAGACGTCGACACAGGTAATGGTAGGGGGGGGAAGAAGGTCGGAGTGGGGGGTGGGGTGGTTGTTGTTATGCAGGTGGTTGGAACAAAGGCCAGAGATTACAACCAAAGGTGTGAGACAAGGGGATTGAAGAGTGAGGAATTGTGAAGCGAGAGGAAGGAACGTGAGTGGATGGGGGTGGAGAAAGGGTGGGGTAGGGAAGAGAATCCTGAACTGAGTTTCCCAAGACCATGACATCTTCCCGAATGGGCAAATAATTGCAATTTATTGCATGTCAGTCAATTGCCGTTAAAAGTACATTCGATTGGTCAAATCAAAGTTTGCCGTTAAAAATGTGCCCAGGTCCCTGGTATTGACAGAGAAATAAAACCAGAAATTACTGAAAGTGCACTGTTGGTGATGTCAGCATTTGCAACACATAGATGACTTCATGTTTCAGCTTCCCGTTGCGACAGGCTAAGTAAATGCCTTGGGCAGTTTACATCCCAGCGGTATGAACATTGACTTCTCCAATTTCAGGTAGTCCCTGCTTTCTCCCTCCTTCCCCTCCCCTTCCCAGCTCTCCCTCGGCCCACTGTCTCCGCCTCTTCCTTTCTTCTTCCCACCCCCACCACCCCCACATCAGTCTGAAGCTCTCAACCCTATTCCTTCGCTCCATAGATGCTGCCTCACCCGCTGAGTTTCTGCAACATTTTTATCTGCTTTGTGGAGGAAGGAACTGCAGATGGCGGTTTACACCCTGGGCAGAAACAAGATGCTGGAGTAACTCAGCGGGTCAGGCAGCATCTCTGCAGCCAACTAATGGGGGACGTTTCAGGCCGAGACCCTTCTTCAGACTGACAGTCAGGGGAGAGGGTGTCTAGAGATGTGGAAGGGTAAGGTGTGAAAACGTCAGATCAAAGCAGGCGATGGTAAGGAAAGGTAGAATGGTTCTTTGTTGGCAGAGGGGAATGTGACAATGAGGTGTACAATCGGTAAGATTAATCAGGAGGACAGTGAAACTAGTGTGGGGGGGGGGGCGGACAGAGAGGGAAAGCAGGGGTTACTTAAAGTTAGAGAAGTCAATATTCGTAAGAAAGGTCTCGACCCGAAACGTCACCTATTCCTTCGCTCCATAGATGCTGCCTCACCTGCTGAGTTTCTCCAGCATTTTTATCAACCTTCGATTTTCCAGCATCTGTAGTTCCTTCTTAAACCCTTAATAATCTTATATGGTTCAATAAGATATCCTCTCATCCTTCCAAACTACAGAGTGTACAAGCCCAGCCGCTCCATTCTCTCAGCATATGACAGTCCCGCCATCCCGGGAATTAACCTTGTGAACCTACGCTGCACTCCCTCAATAGCCAGAATTCCCCTTTTACGCCTCTATAAGATCATCCTTCTGCCCTCCAAGAAATGACGTCCTAGCCTGCTACAACCTCACCCTGCAGCTCAGGCCCTCGAGTCCCGAAAACATCCTCCTTCCAGCTCACAATGTGAACATTCAGCACACGTAACTCGCAGCATGTCGAGCCCAACCACTTGAGTCCATTAAAAAGACACTTTTATAAAGAGAGACTGTGAGCTGAGGAAAGTTCTGAAGGTGCCAACATGTATTTATTGAAGTTTAACTTTCTGTTTCGTCTCTGACCCCCCCTGTGGCAAGATTTACGAGTCCTCAGAGAAGGAGCGACCTTGGCTCCAAAGTCCTGAGTCCTTGACAAAACCCTTCAGCGTTCACATAAGTGCCAGAATGAACCAAATCAAAAGGCTGATACAGCCAGTACGTTTCCCATTCACAACATGTTTTTGGCACGATAATCGTCACATTAGCTCATTGACTGTGAACAAACACACCGGATAAAGATGTTTCAGAAAGAACTGCAGATGCTGGAAAAATCGAAGGTAGACAAAAATGCTGGAGAAACTCAGCGGGTGAGGCAGCATCTATGGAGCGAAGGAATAGGTGACGTTTCGGGTCGAGACCCTTCATCAGTCTGAAGAAGGGTCTCGACCCGAAACGTCACCTATTCCTTCGCTCCATAGATACTGCCTCTTCCGCTGAATTTCTCCAACATTTTTATCTACCTTCCACCAATCAATGTGATCATGGCTGATCATCCACAATCAGTACCCCGCTCCTGCTTTCTGCCCATTTCCCCTGATTCCGTTAGCCCTAAGTGTTCCATCTAACTCTCTTTTGAATGCATCCAGTGCAACGGCCTCCACCGCCTCCTGTGGCAGAGAATTCCACAGATTCACAACTCTCTGGGTGAAAATGTTTTTCCTCATCTCAGTTCTAAATGGCTTACCTCTTATTCTTAAACTGTGGCCCCTGGTTCTGGACTCCCCCAACATCGGGAACATGTTTCCTGCATGTAGCGTGTCCAATTCCTTAATAATTTTAAGTTTCTATAAGATTCCCTCTCATCCTTCTAAATTCCAGTGTATACAAGCCCAGCCGTTCCATTCTTTCAGCATATACCAGTCCTGGGAATTAACCTGGTGAACCTACGCTGCACTCCCTCAATAGTAAGAATTGTCCTTCCTCAAATTAGGGGACCAAAACTACACACAATTCTCCAGGTGTGGTCTCACTAGACGCTGTACAACTGCAGAAGGACCTCTTTGCTCCGTACTACAAACTCCATACTGACAGCAGCCAAGGTCAGGATTGAACCGGGGTCTCTGGCGCTACTCTACCGCTGTTGAGGCGTTTAGAGGGTGAAACCACTTTTACGAATCAAGAAATCGAGGACATGGGTTTAAAGTGAGGGGGGAATGATTTAATAGAACCGTGAGGAAAAACATATACAGAGAGGGTGTTGTTATGTGGAACGAGCTGCCAGAGCAGGTAGTTGAGGCAGGTACAATAACCACATGTACAGTTACATGGATAGGAAAGATTTTGAGGGATAATAGCTAAATGCGGACAAATGCTTAAATGGGACAATTTAGTTGGATCGGATGAGTTGATAAGAGTTCACGTTATTTCCTTTACCCTTTATCTGTACACTGTGAATGGTCTGATTGTAATAATGTATTGTCTTTCCGCTGACTGGTTAAGGGCCTGTCCCACTTACGTGACTTTTTCGGCGACTGCCGGCACCCGTCATCGGTCGTTACAGGTGGCCGAAAATTTCCAACATGTTGAAAATCCAGCGGCGACCAGAACAAAGGTACGACTCTTTGGGCGACTACTCACGACCATGCAGGCTTCACCCAGCGACATGTCGCCTGTGTGGTCTATATGGTCGCCGCTGGATTTTCAACACGTTGAAAATGTTCGGCCACCTATGAAGGGTGCCGGCAGAAACTGAAAAAGTCACGTAAGTGGGACAACAACAAAAGCTTTTCACTGTGCCTCTGAGCACGTGACAATAAGAGAAACTAAACCAAATAAGAAGAGCCGGTTTTCCATGATTCTATGACTCCACGACTAAGTCAATTGAATTCATGACCACTCTCGGTTTTATTTGACAAAATAATGTCAGAGTGAAGTTGAGATCCGAATCTTGATGCTGTGCTGATGCCAAGTAATTCCAAATCAATACACCTATCAGCTTGCAGGGAAGAATTGATAAGCATCAGATGTTTTAAAACCTTGAGCACTTCCTTTCCTTCAGCAAAGTTCAGGTAGCTTAGACCCAGTCTGAATGACTTCAACACATGACAACTGCCTTTAATATGGATAATGGAAATCCCCAGAAACTGAACAGAAACATAATTAATCACATCCTGAACATCATTAAACTCACGAGAACAGATGAACAAACAAAGTAAAGAACTCGTTTGTAGACACAAGGAACTGACTCCATCTGTTTACTTTAGTTTAATTTAGTTTAGAGCTACAGCGCGGAACCAGGCCCTTCTGCCCACCGAGTCCGTGCCGACCAGCGATCCCCGCACACTAACATTACCCTGCACACACTTTACAATTTTACCGAAGCCAAATTAACCTACAAACCCGCACGTCTTTGCAGTGTGGGAGGAAACCGGAGCGCCTGGAGAAAACCCACGCTGGTCACGGGGAGAACGAACAAACTCCGTACAAACAGCACCCGTGGTCAGGATCGAACCTGGGTCTCTGGCGCTGTGAGGCAGCAACTCTACCGCTGCGCCTCCGTTCTGTCTCTCTGCAGTTTAAATTGATTCTAATGATTTCAATGGAATTAATCTAAGAGGCAGACAAGGTAGTGCACAGTGCTTCTCGTGCTACTGACCAGGCATTGATTTCCCACCACGCTAATCATTCATCCCATTCCTAATTGAGAGACCTGGAGGGATGTCCATTGACATCCATCTAACCAGTGTTTCACTCTTAAGTTCATAAATTGGCTGAAAAGCATTTTGGGAAAAGAACTTACAATAATGGTGTCTTTCATTTCTGAAATCCATTACATCAGAACGTTCTTGTGCTTATCATATTCATGAATAATTAGGACTTTGCCATGTAATAGCAACATTTGGCGATGACAGCACATTAAGCTTTATGACAAATGTTAAGACGATATGTTAAACGAAAGAATGGCAAACTTAGTTCAAAGACAAGTGAAGGAAGGAACTGCAGATGCTGGTTTAAACTGAAGATAGATTCAAAGTGCTGGAGTAACTCAGCGGGTCAGGCAGCATCTGTGGAGAACATGGATAGGTGACGTTTCACAGAGTGCTGGAGTAACTCAGCGGAGAGAAGGAATTCAGTCTGAATAAAGGTTCTGACCTGAAACGTCACCTATCCACGTTATCCACAGACGGGCAGCATCTCTGGAGAAAAGGAATAGGTGACGTTTTGGGTCGAGACCCTTACGGGTCTCAACCCGAAACGTCACCTATCCCTTTTCTCCAGAGATGTTATGTGACCCGCTGAGTTACTCCAGCACTCTGTGAAACGCCACCTATCCATGTTCTCCACAGATGCTGCCTGACCCGCTGAGTTACTCCAGCACTCTGTGAAACGTCACCTATCCATGTTCTCCACAGATGCTGCCTGACCCGCTGAGTTACTCCAGCACTCTGTGAAACGTCACCTATCCATGTTCTCCACAGATGGTGCCTGACCCGCTGAGTTACTCCAGCACTTTGTGTCTTTTTCAAACAAAAGTGAACTGAGTTACATCAAAGAAAAAGATTATTGCCGAGATAGGGAAACCTCAACGGTGAGCAGTTCAATAGAGATGAGGAATCGTGGAAGATTGAATCAGATCGAACGCTCATTGGCGTAGACTAGAACCGCAAATAAATAATGCCAAAATACTGGCAGAGTGGTGCAGCTGGTCAAGCCACTGCCTCATAATGTCAGAAACACAGGTTCGATCCTGACCTCCGGTACTGTCCGTGTGGAACTGTGGGGCCACAGTTTAAGAATAAGGGGGAAGCCATTTAGAACGGAGACGAGGAAACACTTTTTCTCACAGAGAGTTGTGAGTCTGTGGAATTCTCTGCCTCAGAGGGCGGTGGAGGCCGGTTCTCTGAATGCTTTCAAGGGAGAGTTAGATCGGGCTCTTAAAGATAGCGGAGTCAGCGGATATTCCTTCGCTCCATAGATGCCGCCTCACCCGCTGAGTTTCTCCAACATTTTTGTCCGCGTTACAGTGTGCAAACTACTTTTAGATCTAACAGCTAAATTGTTAGAGGCTGCTTATAAAATTAAACCGGGTTCAGTATCTGCCAGGTCTCAATGTCAGTGGAGATTTTACAAGAGTGGGAATAACAGATAATTAATTCATAAAAACAGAAACTGCAGGAAACATTCGCTAAAATCTGCTTCTCATTTCAGATTCACAGCAGCTGGAGTTTTCTTTTTTCTTCTTGATTGCTTTAAAATGTTTGTATTTGCTATCATAATTTTTAAATAACTTTTGAGGCCTATTCTTATTTTTTTTAAATTTATATTTAATTGCACTTGAAAGCTTCTGAACATCAAAGGAATTCATTATCTTTGGATAGACAGTAAAACTGAAGGCATAAAATAGACACAAAGAACTGGAGAATGTTTAGTTTAGTTTAGAGATACAGCGCGGAAACAGGCCCTTTGGCCCATCGAGTCCGCACCAACCAGCGAGCCTGTCGGGACTGTCCATGGCGGGACTGTCATATGCTGAGAGAATGGAGCGGCTGGGCTTGTACACTCTGGAGTTTGGAAGGATGAGAGGGGATCTTATTGAAACATATAGGATTATTAAGGGTTTGGACACGCTAGAGGCAGGAAACATGTTCCCGACGTTGGGGGAGTCCAGAACCAGGGGCCACAGTTGAAGAATAAGGGGTAAGCCATTTAGAACGGAGGTGAGGAAACTTTGTCACACAGAGAGTGGTGAGTCTGTGGAATTCTCTGCCTCAGAGGGCGGTGGAGGCCGGTTCTCTGGATACTTTCAAGAGAGAGCTAGATAGGGCTCTTAAAGATAGCGGAGTCAGGGGATATGGGGAGAAGGCAGGAACGGGGTACTGATTGGGGATGATCAGCCGTGATCACATTGAATGGCGGTGCTGGCCCGAACGTACAAACTGTAGTCAGGGTATAACCCGGGTCACTGGCGCAGTGAGGCAGCGATGTTACCACTGCGCCACCATGCACTAGTTGCTGAAATCGTGCACAGAACACAAGGCGCTGGAGTATTCAGCATCTCTGGAGACCAGGGATGGGCAACGTTTCGGGACCATACCCTCCTTCAGACAGAGGTGCTGCCTGACCCACTGAGTTACTCCGAAGCTGAAGGCTTCGCTTTGTCATCAAGGTTTTTTCCAGAACTCATATCTTTAAAGAGCTACAGTGCACTAACACAGGCCCTTCTGCTCATCTCGTCCATGCTAGCCGTCGCAGGCAGAATATAACGAATACATTTAGATAATTAAAATCTCCTGAGTACATAGTATGGTAAGTTACATCACATTCCACGTTGGGCAAGGTCAGAAGGTCATAAGTGATAGGAGCAGAATGAGGCCATTCGGCCCATCAAGTCTACGCCACCATTTAATCATGGCTGATCTATCTCTCCCTCCTAACCCCATTCTCCTGTCTTCTCCCCATAACCCCTGACACAAGCACTAACCAAACGCTGATACATTAAGAAATATTGTTTCTATGTTTTTTTATTGGAAGCTTGATAATAAACTCACTTGACTTGACTTGAAAGTAATTTTGTAATACTCCTGTCTGACTGCATCAACATCAATAGCTACTTCATCAGGTCCTGATCTATGAACATTGAACATTAATAATCATGCTTGCCTGCGTCTTGCACATTATCTTTGCAAAACTCCACCATCCAACTGATCCAATCGCGTTACACAAGAAATCATTTTGAGCGCCATCTCTTTGTCAGCGAGTCTACCTTTCCAGATCTGCTCAAACAAGGTGAGTGGCAATAAAGTCCAGCGCTGATTACAGGTGCTGGAGTAACTCAGCGGGGCAGGCAGCATCTGTGGAGAACATGGATAGGTGACGTTTCACAGAGTGCTGGAGTAACTCAGCGGGTCAGGCAGCATCTGTGGAGAACATGGATAGGTGACGTTTCGGGTTGAGACCCGTAAGGGTCTCGACCCGAAACGTCACCTATTCCTTTTCTCCAGAGATGCTGCCCGTCTGTGGAGAACGTGGATAGGTGACGTTTCACAGAGTGCTGGAGTAACTCAGCGGGTCAGGCAGCATCTGTGGAGAATGTGGATAGGTGACGTTTTGCACTGAACACACAGTGCTGGAGTAACTCAGCGGGTCAGGCAGCATCTGTGGAGAATGTGGATAGGTGACGTTTCACAGAGTGCTGGAGTAACTCAGCGGGTCAGGCAGCATCTGTGGAGAATATGGATAGGTGACGTTTCACAGAGTGCTGGAGTAACTCAGCGGGTCAGGCAGCATCTCTGGTGGACAGCTGTCTGAACAAGGGTCCCAACATGAAATATCGCCGAGCCGTTCCCTCCACATAGATGCTACCTGACCCATTGAGTTCCTCCAGCACTTTGTGTTTCACTCAAGATTCCAGCATCTGCAGTTTCTTGTGTCTCCAAATCCAGGTCAAGTTAGATCAGGTGGTGATGGGACGAGAGCATCTTGACATCTCCAAGTGTGGCTGATCGCAGCGAAGAGTTACGAGCGTACCCCAGGTTTCTGCACAGCGGTTGAGTTGCTGCTTTACAGCACTTGCAGACCCGGAGACCCGGGTTCGATCCTGACTGTGGGTGCTGTCTGTATGGAGTTTGCACGTTCTGCCCCGTGACCTGTGTGGGTTTTCTCAAATGGCTTTGGTTTCCTCCCACGTGTGCAGGTTTGTAGGTTAGCTGGCTTGATGTAAATGTGAAATTGTCCCTAGTGCGTGTCGGATAGTGTTAGTGTGCGGGGATCGCTGGTCGGCGCGGACCCAGTGGGACGAAGGGTGTATCTGTAAACTAAACTAAACTAAACTACTTAAACCTTCATTGAAGAGCTCAGGAAACGGTGAGGCTGAAGTGGTTTTGGAGACTACATGTCCTAGCCACACAGCACGGAAACAGACCCTTCGGCCCAAATTGTCCCTGCTGACCGAAATGCCTATCTACGCCCCGTCCTTGGTGAGTGTGTGCGGGCATCGCTGGTCGGCGCGGACCCGGTGGGCTGTAGGGCGTGTTTCCACACTGCATCTCTAAAGTAAACAAAATGAAAGTGACCACACGGCACAGATCAGGGTGAGTTAGCAGGGTCGCCATTCTGTGTGAAACCTGGCTGCTGCTTTGATTTTGTGACACTCATAAACCAAGTCATTGTTTTGCACTCAATTACTCTGGATGTAAAGGCAGAGAAAGCTGAGGCCTTTACAATCAATATATGTAACAGCGCAGGTCGCCTGACACTTGATTGTAAGCAGTACGCTTGACAAAGTGCGCTGCAATCTGCCGTCACTATGCCTATCCTTTACAAATTATGATATGTCAAATTAATTCATTGGAAACCAATGCCCCGCTGCATCAGATATAAACTATAAAAATGTAACGACCACTTTGAGGAGTGTGATGCGGCAGTTAGCACTAAAAGCTTTTGCTTAATGGATATTTAGTTGATCGGAATTCAGCACCTAACGTTTTGGGATTTCCAAGTACATTTATATATAACCTCCAGTTTACCAGTGGCGAGCAGAAACTCAATGATGTACATTCATAGAGTGAAACAGCATGCAAACAGGCCCTTCAGCCCAACCTCCCCCTGCCGACCAACATGCCCCATCTACACTAGTCCCACCTGGCCATGTTTGGCCCATATCCTTCTGAACTTTTTTATCTATGTACCTGTCCGACTGTCTTTCAGATGTTGTTATACAACTTTCCTGACTACCTCCCCTGACAACTTGTTTAAGAAGGAACTGCAGATACTGGAAAAACCGAAGGTGGACAAAATTGCTGGAGAAACTCAGCGAGAGACCCGAAACGTCACCTAATCCTTCGCTCCATAGATGCTGCCCCACTCCCCGATGGATTGCAACCTTGTGGTGGTCGGAGAGCTGGTGTGTCTCAGTGACCCCTGGAGCTATGTCAGCGGGAGATTCCTCTCCTGTTAGGGTCTCCCACGCTGGACAGGTGGAAGGGTAGAGGCGAGACCAAGAGCGATCCACTGGTCCTGCAGGTTGGAGGTTGAGCACAGGGCTAACAACCCTGTCTCGTAAAACACATATGTTACGGGAACAGCAGCTGAAGGAATCAAACCTACAGGAGTGGAGGACCTTCATTGCTGCCCTACATGCCAGGAGGCTGAATAGGCAGTACGATAAGACAAGATAAGATAGATGCTGCCTCACCCGCTGAGTTCCTCCAGCATTTTGTGCCTACCTTTGACTTAAACCAGCATCTGCAGTTCCCTTACTACAAACTGGGTGGCAATTAATCCAAAAATTAGTTTAAATCTGCCTCATGTTTTATTTCAATCTTTATCAGTTAAAAAGTCAGAAATAATGTACAGAATCTTGCTTCACAAAATAAAATGAAACGCTGTAAATAATCAGCAGGGCAGGCAGCATCCATGGAGACAAAGTGCAGGTGCAGGTTTATTATTGTCACGTGTACAGAGGTACAGTGAAAAGCTTTGTTCTGCTCGCTATCCATTCAGATCAGAGAATGCCACACATAAATACAATCAGCAACTCCAGTGCAACAGGCAGAGCAAAGGGGAAGATACAGAGTGCAGAATATAGTTCTCAGCATTGTAGCGTATCAGTTCCACAGACAAAGTCCAATGTCCGCAATGGGGTAGAGGTGAATCGGACAGTGCCCTAGCTTATGGAAGGGCCGTTCACAAGCCTGATAACAGAGGGGAAGAAGCTGTTCCTGAGTCTGGTGGTGCGGGCTTTCAAGCTTCTGTACCTTCTGCCGGACGGGAGCGGGGAGAAGAGGGAATGGCCGGGGTGGGACAGGGACAAGTTCTGGACTCCACTAACATGGGGAACATTTTTCCTGCATCTACCCTGTCCAATCGTCTTATAGAACTGCAACATGACCTCCCTACTTCTATACTCAATACTCTGACTGATGAAGGCCAGTTAAGAGTTTTCTATGTTTCTGTAAGATCCCCTCTCATCCTTCTAAAGCTCAGTGAATACAAGCCCAGCCGACCCATTCTCTCATCATATGATCACTAGTCCTGCCATCCCACTAACCTACATTCAGATGTTACGCTCGTATACACGTCCTTGTCATAGTGAATGAAAGTACGATGGACTCAGAGACCCAGCCAGTAATACATGCATAAGGGTCTGTCCCACTTGGTGATTTGATCGGCGACTGCCGGCATCATTGACTTATGTATCAGGTCACCGAAAAATGTGGCATGATGTGTCGTAAGGCAGCGTGATGACGTATTGACGTGTTTTTTCAAGTGTCGCAACATTTTGAAACGTTCAAAATGTTTTGGCAACCCTGAAAAAAATCACCGAAAAAATCTCCAAGTGGGACAGGCCCTTTCCTGCTCATGTGTGCAGCCAGTCGGTCAGATTTACATCTTTTAATCTGCGTCCTCGACGATGGCATTGATGGACGACACCAGCAATTATCAATATTCATTGATCATAGCTCTCCCTCCACAACAGGTTATTGCAGCAATTGTACCAATCTCATCACACCATCACACAGAATTTCTTATTTTGTTGATTCCCATTTCAAGATCCTTTCTGGACCCAGCTCCCTGCACCAGCAAACCAGGCAGGCATTCTCCAGATAGATCCTGACCTGATTCCACTCCCTCCATAGACACAAGGGGCAGCGGGTAGAGCTGCTGCCTGACGCACCGCCACAGACCCGGGTTCAATCCTGCCCTTAGATGCTGTCTGTGTGGAGCTTGCATGCTCTCCCTGTGACGCCGTGGGTTTCATCCGGGTGACAATAGACAATAGACAATAGGTGCAGGAGTAGACCATTCGGCCCTTCGAGCCAGCACCGCCATTCAATGTGATCATGGCTGATCATCCCCAATCAGTACCCCGTTCCTGCCTTCTCCCCATATCTCCTGACCGCTATCTTTAAGAGCCCTATCTAGCTCTCTCTTGAAAGCATCCAGAGAACCGGCCTCCACCGCCCTCTGAGGCAGAGAATTCCACAGACTCACAACACTCCCGTTCCCATCCACATCCCAAAGATGTGCGGGTCTGAAGGTTAATCGGCCCTCTGTAAATTGCCCCTAGTGTGTAGGCAGTGGATGCGAGAGTGCGATAATGTGGAATTAGTTTGAACGGGTGATCGATGGTCGGTACAGACTCGGTGGGCCGAAGGGCCTGTTTCCATGCTGTATCTCCAAACTAAACTAACCAAGGAACTGCACATGGTGAACTCTTGAGCGAGTCACTGGACAGCACCCTGAAGAAGAGTGAAAATCATCTGTCCTTTCCCTCACAGAGTCTGACTGAGAGCTCCAGCTCCCGGGTCCTACTCAGCTTTTGCTCTGGCTACTGGAGTCCCCAGAAAGACATCCAACAGGATTTGCTGCAGAAGAGTCCGCATCCTGAGAGAAACGATATGGGTGACGTTATTGGTCCAGACCCTTCATCAACCTGAAACGTCCATTCCTTCTCTCCACAGATGCTGCCTGACCCGCTGAGTTACTCCAGCACTCTGTGAAACGTCACCTATCCATGTTCTCCACAGATGCTGCCTGACCCGCTGAGTTACTCCAGCACTCTGTGAAACGTCACCTATCCATGTTCTCCACAGATGCTGCCTGACCCGCTGAGTTACTCCAGCTATTTGTGTCTATCTTCAGTGTAAACCAGCAACTGCAGTTCCTTCCTACACAGGATTTAGTGTCATAGGGTGATACAGCGTGGAAACAGGCCCTTCGGCCCAACTTGCCCACACTGGCCAGCGTTTCTCAGCTACACTAGTCCCACCTGGTCCATATCTCTCCAAACCTGCCCTATCCATGTAAAAGAATAACACATTATATCAATTTTCTGCATGTTTACTATTATCCTCAGCCTCTGGTGTGAGCAGGGCTGATTATGATTGAGAACACACTCGCCGCAGAACTCATAGATATTAACCTCTCAGGGGAACAATGAGCAACATCGCGCTGCAGTCCACAATTACCATGCCTGCTGCATTTTGGCTTCCAATTATTTTTCATTAATGAATGAGGATTTTTTTTTTTTCATTTTGTACACATACCTCTAATTTTAAATGACGTAAAGATAGCTGCAATCTATTTCAGAAGGTGATCGTCCATCATAACAATGAGATCAGAATGATTAATGTAATCGCTGGTTAATAAAGGCGGGCGGCATGCATGCGCCCAACTCGCAACAAGTCAAAGCCAAATGATGTTGCAGTGTGTAACGTGGCTGATCGCCCTGCCCTGCCGTCAACCTCAGCACTTATCTCAAGATTCCACCCTTTTATTTCTGGAGCAGAATCCTGTGACACACATTCTCACCCTTAATCCTTTCATTCTTGGTTTACGTAGAAAGATAAACAATAGGTGCAGGAGTAGGCCATTCGGCCCTTCGAGCCAGCACCGCCATTCACTGTGATCATGGCTGATCATCCAGAATCAGTACCCCGTTCCTGCCTTCTCCCCATATCCCTTGATTCCGTTAGCCCCAAGAGCTAAATCTAACTATAAGCTATAATGTATATATAATGTATAATGTGTATAATGTAATCTATGGTCTGAAGAAGGGTCTCGACCTGAAACGTCACCCATTCCTTCTCTCTAAAGATGTTGCCTGTCCCGCTGAGTTACTCCAGCATTTTGTGTCTACCTTCGAGCTATATCTAACTCTTGAAAACATCCAGTGAATTGGCCTCCACTGCCTTCTTTGGCAGAGAATTCCACAGATTCATAACTCTCTGGGTGAAAAAGTTTTTCCTCATCTCAGTCCTAAATGGCCTACCCGTTACTCTTAAACTGTGACCCCTGGTTCTGGACTCCACCAACATGGGGGATATTTTTCCTGCATCTACCCTATATGTTTCTATAAGATCCCCTCTCATCTTTCTAAATTCCAGTGAATACAAGTCCAGTCGAGCCATTCTTTCATCATATGTCAGTCCCGTCATCCCGGGAATTAACCTGGTGAACCTCCGCTGCACTCCCTCAATAGCAAGAATGTCCTTCCTCAAATGAAGAGACCAAAACTACACACAATACTGCAGTAGGACCTCCTTGCTCCCAAACTCAAATCCTCTTGCTGGGTCTTTGACAGAGTTAATGTGAATTGCTAACTGACATTCCTCAACTTGAAATGGGTCAATTATTAAATCAAAAGTTCCATACACCCACCCCTCCTTTTTAACAGATTCTTGATCAGTACAGGTGTCAGGGGTTATGGCGAGAAGGCTTTTGGCCCTTTGGCCTTCATCAGTCAGAGTAGTGAGTATAGAAGTTGGGAGGTCTTGTTGCAGTTGGTGAGACTGCATTGAGATATTGTGTTCAGTTCTGGGCACCGTGTTATAGGAAAGATATTGTCAAGCGTGAAAGGGTTCAGAGAAGATTTACGAGGATGTTGCCAGGACTAGAGGGTGTGAGCTACAGGGAGAGGTTGACTGGGCTGGGTCTCTATTCCATGGAGCGCAGGAGGATGAGGGGAGATCTTATAGAGATGTACAAAATCATGAGAAGAATAGATCGTGTAGATGCACAGAGTCTCTTGCCCAGAGTAGTCAGTCAGTCAGTCAGTCAATTTTATTTGCATAGCACATTTAAAAATCACGTTGGCCAAAGTGCTGAACATGAGTGCAGGTACTAACGTGCTACACACAACGGCACACACACCTGACAATACAAACATAAACTGTTTACAGCGCCCCCTCAGAGGGGCTCAAAAACGCTAGGGAGTAGAAATCAGGTTTTGAGCCTCGACTTAAAGGAGAAGATGGAGGGGGCAGTTCTGATGAGGAGCGGGATGCTGTTCCACAGTCTAGGCGTGCAACCGCAAATGCGGGGTCACCCCTGAGCGTAAACCTAGACCGCGGGATAGTCAGTAGCCCCAAGTCGGCTGACCTGAGGGACCTTGGAGTAGAATGGTGGGTTAGAAGATTTTTGATATAGGTGGGGGCAAGCCTGTTAAGGGCTTTGCATATGAATAAGAGGAGCTTGAAGTTGACTCTATACCGTATTGGGAGCCAGTGGAGAGAGGCCAAGATCGGGATAATGTGGTCCCGTTTACGGGTGCCCGTCAGAAGTCTCGCTGTGGCGTTTTGATCCAATTGCAGGCAGAACAGGGAAGATTGGCTGATGCCAGTGTATAGGGAGTTGCAGTAATCAAGGCGGGAGGAGATGAATGCGTGGATGATCTTTTCAAGGCCGTCGAATTGGAGGAATGGTTTGATTGTAGCTGTTGTACGAAGGTGAATCGAGAACCAGAGGACATAGGTTCAAGGGGAAGGGGAAAAGATTTAATAGGAATCTGAGCGGTCTGTCCACAATGTGGAGATTTGTGGAAGAAAGAAGGAAGAATAATTAATGTACGGAATAATACTGAATTTGGTTTCAAGTTATAGCAATTACCTAACTGGCAGAGAGTGCTTGCCACTCAAATTGTGGCCATTTCCTGATCTAAATTTGAAACATGTAAGATCATTAAGGGTTTGGGCATGCTAGAGGCAGGAAACATGTTCCCAATGTTGGGGAGTCCAGAACCAGGGGCCACAGTTTAAGAATAAGGGGTAAGCCATTTAGAATGGAGACGAGGAAACACTTTTTCACACAGAGAGTTGTGAGTCTGTGGAATTCTCTGCCTCAGAGGGCGGTGGAGGCCAGTTCTCTGGATGCTTTCAAGAGAGAGCTAGATAGGGCTCTTAAAGATAGTGGAGTCAGGGGATATGGGGAGAAGGCAGGAACGGGGTACTGATTGGGGATGATCAGCCGTGATCACATTGAATGGCGGTGCTGGCCCGAAGGGCCGAATGGCCTACTCCTGCGCCTGTTGTCTATTGTCTATTGTCTAAATTGTTGGAATATTCTCACTTTTAATTGCAGTACTTTAACTAAGAGAGAATAATCTTGTATGGTTTGGTTCTTGCTTCTGTTACTGTGCTGTGGTTTCAGCCCGTATAACAGCACATAGTTTCCAAGTGAGCAGCATTTCTAATTCATTGGCACATTACCCACGCTAACTGGTTAACAACAGAATATTTTATTTAATAGGGGAGCATTTTATTTAGCATTTCAAGCTGTGATCATTAATCACCTAGCATAAATAGTCTGTGTGTTAAATATTGCATTCACAATGTAATCGTAACAGAGAGCCAGGTTATGATGTATAAATAAGGCCGTGAGATTTACAAATCAGCAAATTGACCAGAAACCTGTCATGTGGGAGACAAACTCCGCCACTTACACATCTCGACAAGTTGCCTCATTTCCATTGTTTTGTAAAAACAGCAGCAGGCAATCCTTCTCTCCACAGATGCTGCCTGGCCCGCTGAGTTACTCCAGCACTCTGTGAAACGTCGCCCATTCCTTCTCTCCAGAATACCATAATATCAGATCATTTGCACCCTTAGTAATCGGCACCATTTGAAAAATCACTTATTTATGGAGAGAAGGGATGGGCGACGTTTCGGGCCGAGACCCGAAGGGTCTCGAGCCGAAACGTCACCCATTCCTTCCCTTCACAGATGTTGCCTGACCCGCTGAGTTACTCCAGCACTCTGTGAAACGTCACCTATCCATGTTCTCCACAGATGCTTCATTTAGTTTCATATTACAGCATGGAAACAAGCCTTTTGGCCCACCAGGTCCAAGGAAGCCATCGATCACACTAGTTCTATGTTGGGAGGCTAATTTACTAGAGGGTCAATTAACCCACAAACCCACACATCTTTAAGACACGGGAGGAAAGCAGAGCACCCGGAGGAAACCCACGCGGTCACAGCGAGAACGTGCAAACTCCACACACAGACGGCACCCGAGGTCAGGATCGAACCCTGGTCTCTGGAGCGCGGAGTCAGCAGCTCCGCCCACTGCGCCACTGATCATTCCTGCTTACTAACCTGAAGCATTTACACGGGGAAAGGTAGTACTGCCTGAAAGAGGGATGTGTCTCCAACGGACTGATGAGTTTCGATTATTCATGTTACTTTATGGACTGGCGCCTGTTTCACTTCTATATTCTGTAACAGATGCCCCAATTAACCCTCGATATTCCGGAGAGGAGCAGGCGGTAATAGTCTGGGGGTGGGGGGAGTGGGGGGGGTGGGGGGGGGGGGAGGGGGGGGGGGTGGGGGGGGGGGGGGGGTGGGGGGAGTGGGGGGGGGGTGGGGGGAGTGATGGGGGGGTGGGGGGGACCCCAGGGTGAGGGGTGGGAGGGTGGGGATGGGGGGTGGGGGGGGACCCCATTGAGGTGTGGGGGGTGGGGGGTGGGGGGAGTGGGGGGGTGGGGAGGGGTGGGGGGAGTGGGGGGGTGGGGGGGGGGGGGGAAGTGAGAGGGGGGGGGTGGGGAGGGTGGGGGGGTGGGGGGAGTGGGGGGGGTGGGGGGAGGGGGTGGGGGGGGGGGAAGGGGGGGGTGGGGAGGGGGGGGTGGGGGGGGGGGAGTGGAGGGGGGGTGGGAGGGGGGGGGGAGGGTGGGTGGGGGGGGGTGGGTGGGGTGGGGGGGTGGGGGGAAGGGTGGGGGGGGGTGGGGGGGGGGGGTGGGGAGGGTGGGGGGGGGGGGGGTGGGGGGAGGGTGGGGGGGTGGGGGGGGGGGTGGGGGAGTGGGGGGGGGGGGGGGGGGGGGGGGGGTGGGGGGGGGGGGGGGGGAGGGGGGGTGGGGGGGGTGGGGGGGTGGGGGGTGGGGGGGGGAGGGGGTGGGGGGGGGGGGGGGGGGGTGGGGGGGTGGGGGGGGAGGGGGGGGGGGGTGGGGGGGGGGGGGTGGGGGGGGGGGGGTGGGGGGGGTGGGGGCGTGGGGGGTGGGGGGGGGGGGGTGGGGGAGGGGGGGGGGGGGAGGGGGGGGGGGGGGTGGTGGGGGGGGGTGGGGGGTGGGGGGGGGGGGGGGGGGTGGGGGGGGGGGGGTGGGGGGGGGGGGGGGGGTGGGGGGGGGGGTGGGGGGGGACCCCAGTGGGGGGGGGTGGGGGGTGGGGGGGGGTGGGGGGAGTGGGGGGGCGGGGTGGGGGGAGGTGTGGGGGGAGTGAGTGGGGTGGGTGGGGGGGGTGGGGGGGGGGGTGGGGAGGGGGGTGGGGGGGTGGGGGGGAGGGGGGGAGTGGGGGAAGTGGGGGGGGGTGGGGGGAACAAAGGGGGAACTGGTGCAGGGGTACTACTTTGTTAGTGCCCTCCATGGGCGACTTGAGTGTGGATGTGGAGAGGATGTTTCCTCTAGTGGGGGAGTCTAGGACCAGAGGGCACAGCTTCGGAATTAAAGGACGTTCTTTCAGGAAGGAGATGAGGAGGAATTTCTTTCGTCAGAGGGCGGTGAATCTGTGGAACTCTTCGCCACAGACGGCGGTTGAGGCCACAAGTCAGTGGATATTTTTAAGGCAGAGATGGATTCTTGATTAGTGCGGGTGTCAGGGGTTACGGGGAGAAGGCAGGAGAACGGGGTTAGGAGGGAGAGATAAGATCAGCCATGGTTGAATGGCGGAGTAGACTTGATGGGCCGAATGGCCTAATTCTGCTCCTATTCCTTATGGCCTAATGACTATGTGCACAGCTGGGGTATGCAAGCAAAGATTTTCACTGTGACCATCAGTATTCATCCATTCAAGTGTTCATTCATATCTGAAATAGCAGCTTTCTTCGAGTTTTGCTACCAAACCGGCGGTCTTGGGCTCAGAACTTGGTGGGAGGTTTGTGGATTGGCTGCACAGTTGCAGCTGGGAATATCCGATGGTGGGAGGTTGCTGTGGGAATACTAATTAATTTAAAGTCAAGGATCAACTGGATATAAGTAGCTGTATAAATATCTGAGCGGATAAAGTTTAAAATTTGTTTTAAAGAGCTTGAAACTGCATCCAATAAAATCCACAATGAATAATTAATAAAATTGAGAATGGGAACATTAATGTGTTCTGTACGCTGAATTAAATATTCAAAACCCCTGTACAAAATATAAATGTTACACTTCAGTGATGTGAGACTGAATGTTCTCAGTGTAAGGGAAGGTTGAAACTAATCTAGTGGGACAGCAGAGCAGTCATGAGCCTTACACCAGTGTCCATTCACAAAATTCCACGTGTCCATTCACAAAACAAGGAGTTACAAGGAGTAAGATCATAAGTGACAGGAGCAGAATTAGGCCATTCGGCCCATCAAGTCTACTCCACCATTCGATCTCGGATGATCTATCTCTCCCTCCTAACCCCATTCTCCTGCCTTCTCCCCGTAACCCCTGACACCCGCACTAATCAAGAGTGAGATCTGAGACAGCACATCCAATGCTGTACATTATCTCCATTTAGTTTTGAGTTTAGTTTAGATGTACAGTGCGGAAGCAGGCCCTTCGGCCCACCGAGACCATGCCGGCCAGCGATCCCCGCACACTGACACTATCCCACACACACTAGGAACAATTTACACTTATACCAAGCCAATGAATCCTACAAACCTGTACGTCTTCGGAGTGTGGGAGGAAACCGGAGCACCTGGAGAAAACCCACGCAGGTCACGGGGAGAACGTACAGACTCCGTACAGACAGCGCCCGTAGTGAGGATGGAACCGGGCCTCTGGCGCTGTGAGGCAGCAGCTCTACCCGCTGCGCCACCGTGACAACCTCATATGTATTTGAATTGCAGAAAATGCTGGTTATAGCCCAGTCCATCACATGTATCAAATTCCTCACTAATGCCTCCGTCTACACTTTGGTCCTGGCTACATCCCCGCACGGGGTGAGAGGGGACATTCAGTGCGTTCCCAGTGCTGTGTGTTATTCGGATGAGGAGGATGCAGTTTGCTACATAAAGTTCAGACATGCAAAAGTACTTCAAATTGTCACAATTGGAAGCAGCAATTATATTATCCCAAAATAGACTGGAACAAATAATAAGGTTGATGCGTGGGGGAATTCCTGACAGTTGTGCTGTATGTTCAGAAGGTTTCCAGACAAAGAAAGAATGTGGATAGACATAAAAAGCCGGAGTAACTCAGCGGGCCAGGCAGCATCTCTGGAGAGAAGGAATGGGTGACGTTTCTTCAGAATGAAGACGGATCTCGACCCGAAACGTCACCCATTCCTTCTCTCCAGAGATGCTGCCTGACCCGCTGAGTTACTCCAGCATTTTGTGTCTACCTTCGGTTTAAACCAACGTCTGCAGTTCCGTCCTACACAAAGAAAGAAGTGTAGGTGGATCTCGACATGTGGGACGGAGGAACAGGTGGAGATTGTTCCGATGGGGGAGCATTTAGAAAACACTGATCACAATATTATTTGGTTCAGAGTGGTTGTGAGAAAGGGCAAGGAAACATATCTTGTGGGGATAAAATTATTGACAGCGATCTTCCCACGCTAACTTTCGTCAGCTGAAAAACTATCTCGTTTAGGTGGACCAGAGTAAGGGATTGGCAGGTAACACAAATCTCCGGTGATAGTACGAGTGTCAGGGGCTGTGGAGGCCAAGTCAATGGATATTTTTAAGGCAGAGATACAGTAGATAGATCGGGTGTCAGGGGTTATGGGGAGAAGGCAGGAGAATGGGGTTAGGAGGGAGAGATAGATCAGCCATGATTGAATGGCGGAGTGGACTTGATCGGCCGAATGGCCTAGTTCCGCTCCGAGAATTTATGGACTTATTACAAAATGAGAATGGTGATGAAAATCCCAACAGGAACTTTGACTTCACAATCGCAGGTCCGGAGTATCAAAGAGAAGCCGTTTGTCTAAACTATTATCAAACAGGAGCTCGATCCTAAGACAGGAGGTCACATGTTCATAAGTGTTAGGAGCAGAATTAGGCCATTCGGCCCATCAAGTCTACTCCGCCATTCAATCCTGGCTCATCTCTCTCTCCCTCCCAACCCCATTCTCCTGCCTTCTCCCCATAACCCCTGACACCCGTACTAATCAAGAATCTATCTATCTCTGCCTTAAAAATATCCATTGTTTTGGCCTCCACAGCCTTCTACAGATTCACCACCATCTGACTGAAGAAATTCTTCATCATCTCCTTCCTAAAGGAACGTCCTTTAATTCTGAGGCTGTGCCCTCTGATCTGAGACTCTGCCACTAATGGAGACATCCTCTCCACATCCGCTCTATCCAGGCCTTTCACTGGCTTAGGGAGAGATGACTGGAATAGTAGACATGGTCAGGAACTTCAGTTTTGCAGAGAATGTTGTGATATGATTCAAAGTCATTGACACTTTGCATAGAATGAGTAATTCTATCGACTGTAAGATGGATTTAGGTTTATTGGCCAAAGGAACCGAGACAATGTGAGGAAAATCGTCTCTCGCCAAAACATGTGAAATAGCAGCAAGAGTAGGACATTGGCTCCTCAACCTTGCCCCATCAACTACTCTTCTGTACAACTTCCCCAGGACCATCAGTTTCCTGGTCTTCCAAAGAACGTGTCTATCTCTGCCTTAAATACTTCAACATAAAACTGGATCACACTGGAGTACAGAAAACACACTTACAGAAAATACTTCCTAAAACAGTAAAGGAAGGTTATACGTGGAATTCCCACTCCTTATTCATATTCATCAAAGAGTTTATTTGTCTGGAAGTCCCGACTTGAATAAGAGACCCTTCTGAAGAAGAGTCCCGACCGGAAACATCATCTATCCATTTCCCCAGGGATGCAGCCTGACCCGCTGAGTTATTCTAGCACTTAATGTTTGACTCAAGATTCCAGCGTCTGCAATTTATGTGTCTGATTGGGAGCTGAACATCCAGGGATATTCAATATTCAGGAGGGATAGACAGAAAGGAAAGGGAGGTGGGGTAGCGTTGCTGGTGAGAGAGGAGATTAACGCAATAGAAAGGAAGGACATTAGCTTGGAGGATGTGGAATCGATATGGGTAGAGCTGCGAAACACTAAGGGGCAGAAAACGCTGGTGGGAGTTATGTACAGGCCACCTAACAGTAGTAGTGAAGTTGGGGATGGCACCAAAAACAGGAAATTAGAAATGTGTGCAACAAAGGTAAAACAGTTATAATGGTTGACTTCAAATCTACATATAGATTGGGTGAATCAAAATTGGCAGGGGTGCTGAGGAGAGGATTTCTTTGGAATGTATGCGGGATTAGTTATCAAACTCAACATGTAGAGGAACCAACTAGAGAGTAGGCAATTCTAGGCATGGGTACTGATTAATGAGGAAAGGGATTTATGTATATACAGTCAGTTGTGCGGGGTGACCACAATATGGTTGAATTACTTCATTAGGATGGATAGTGACATAAGTCATAAACAAGGTTCTGAAACTTAAAACAAAGTTACCTATGAAGGTAAGAGACGTGAATTGGCCAAGATAACTGGCAAGTGAATTCCTTAAAGGTTTGGACATTGGATGTGCAATGGAAGGTTATTTAAAGACTTGCATTGATGAACAACAAACAAATTGTATCATCCCAGTTTTGGGGCAAAAGAAAAATCATAGGCAGGAAGTGCATCCATGGACCACAAGGGAAAATCAGGATAGCATAAAAACCAAAGATGAAGCATAACAAATTAGCCAATAAAAAGCATCCTACCAGAGAGCTGGGGAAATTCAGAGTTCAGCAGTGGGAGGACAAAGGGCTTAATTAGGAAAAGGGAAAATAATTAAGAAAGAAAACTGACAGGGAACATAAAACTGACTGAAAAGTTTTTTTATATATAAGTAATGAGGAAAGAGATTAGTTTAAAACAAATGTAGTCCCTGCAGTCAAAACAGGTGAGATTGCTCTATAGGAACAAGGCCATGGCGGACCAATTGAATACCTACCTGGTTCAGTCTTCACTAAGGAAGACATAAATAATCAGCCAGACCGTGGGTCAAATAGGTGTAGAACTGATTGAAATCCAGGTTAGTCCGAGAAGTGTGTGTGTAAATTGAAATGATTAAAGCGATAAATCCCCAGGCCAGATAGCTGCTCCCCGAGAACCAAGGAAGTACCACAGAAAGATTGGATGGCATTAGTGATCATTTTTCAAAACTCCTTAGATTCTTGGAGTAGTTTCCTGAGGATTGGAGGGTATCCACTGTAACCCCACTTTTTAAAAAAAGGATGGAGAAGAAAACTGGGAATTACAGACAGTTAGTCTAAACATCGGAATTGGGAAACTGCTAGAAGTCAGTTTATTAAAGATGGATAAGCATCACATTTGGAAAGTGGTGAAATCATTGGACAAAGTCAGCATGGATTTACGAAAGGTAATCAGTCTGAGAATATTACATAATTCTTCGAGGATGTAACTAGCAAGTGGAATAAGGAGAACCAGTGGATGTGTTATATCTATACTTTCAGAAGGCTTTCGACAAGGTCCCCACATAAAGATTATTATACAAACTTAAAGCACACGGGTATTGGGGGTTAAGTATTGATGTGGATAAGAACTGGCTGGCAGACAGGAAGCAAAGGGTTAGGAGTAACGGTCCTTTTCAGATGGCAGGCAGTGACTATGGGGTACCGCAAGGCTCCAGTGCTGTGACCCCCAGCTAATTTTCAATATATATTAATGATTTTGGACGAGGGAATTGAAATGCAACATCCTCCAGTTTTGCGGATAACAATAAGCTGGGGGGTAGTTTAGCTGTGAGGAGGATGTAAACTAGGAGGCTGCAAGGTGATCTTGGAATAGGCGGGTGAGTGGGCAAAAATGCAAGCAGATGCAGTATAATGTGGATAAATGTGAGGTCATCCCTTTGGTGGCAAAAACAGGAAAGCAGACTATTATCTGAATGGTGGCCGATTAGGAAAAGAGGAGATGCATCGAACCTGATAGAAGTGGTACACCCAGACATTGAAAGTCGGCATGCAGTGCAGCATGCAAGTTGCTTAAAGCGAATGGAATGTTCGCATTCTAGCAAAAAGGATATGATTATAGGAGCAGGGAGGTTCTACTGCAGTTGTACAGGTCTGGTAGGCCACACCTAGAGTAATTGCGTACAGTTTTTTGGTCTCCAAATCGAGAAAATACATTCTCTGCCATGAATGGGTACAGAGAAGGTTCACCAGATGATTCCTCTGGGATGTCAGGACTTTTAAATGAGGAAAGACTGGATAGTCTTGGCATGTACCTCGATAGAATTTAAAGACTGAGGGGGGATCTTATAGAAACTTACAAAATTTTTTCCTTAAGGGTTTGACAGGCTGTAAGCTTGAAATTTGTTCGCCAATGTTGGGGAGGTCCAGAAACAGGGGTCACATTTTAAGGAAAAGGGGGAAATTTTTCTTTAGGACCGAGATGAGGAAAAACATTTTTCACACAGAGAGTGGTGAGTCTCTGGAATTCTCTGCCACATAAGTAGATGAGGCCAGTTCGATGGCCATTATTTTAAAGAGGAAGTTGATGAGCTCTTGTGGCTGAAGGATCAAGGGGTATGGAGATAAGGCAGGTAACAGGATACTGATTGGATGATCAGTGCCTGATCATATTGAATGGCGGTGCACGGCTCGAAGGCCCGATGGCCTACTCCTGCACACTATTTTTCTATGTTTCTATGTATCGATCTCCAAAGTTTATATAGTATACGTGTACCAAAACAGTTAAAAGCTTTTGATTAGCGCGCTATTCACTTTGATTCCAGGAAGGCATGAAGCTGCCGCTAGAGATCAATCAAACCGCACAAAGTACAACAGGAAGTGCAAAGAGCTTATTCAGACATGATGGTGCGAAATGTCAAAAGAATTGACCGCAAACTAAAAATCTGAGCGTTTCCTAAACAGGATTTGTGCGGCACAGAGTGCTGGAGTAACTCAGCGGGTCAGGCAGCATCTGTGGAGAACATGGATAGGTGACGTTCCACAGAGTGCATGGAGTAACTCACGTGGTCAGCAGCATCTGAGGAGAACATGGATAGGTGACGATTCACAGAATGCTGGAGTAACTCAGCGGGTCAGGCAGCATCTGTGGAGAACATGGATAGGTGACGTTTCACACAGTGCTGGAGTAACTCAGCGGGTCAGGCAGCATCTGTGGAGAACATGGATAGGTGACGTTTCACAGAGTGCTGGAGTAAACTCAAGCGGGTCAGGCAGCATCTTTTGTGGAGAACACGGATAGGTGGCGTTTCACAGAGTGCTGGAGTAACTCAGCGGGTCAGGCAGCATCTGGGAGAACATGGATAGGTGACGTTTCACAGAGTGCTGGAGTAACTCAGCGGGTCAGGCAGCATCTGTGGAGAACATGGATAGGTGGCGTTTCACAGAGTGCTGGAGTAACTCAGCGGGTCAGGCAGCATCTGTGGAGAACATGGATAGGTGACGTTTCACAGAGTGCTGGAGTAACTCAGCGGGTCAGGCAGCATCTGTGAGAACATGGATAGGTGACGTTACACAGAGTGCTGGAGTAACTCAGCGCGTCAGGCAGCATCTGTGGAGAACATGGATAGGTGACGTTACACAGAGTGCTGGAGTAACTCAGCACGTCAGGCAGCATATGTGGAGAACATGGATAGGTGAGGTTTTACATCCATTTTGATAAACGTCCTAATTATGATTCTCGTTTGTGAATTCCCATTGACCGCATGGATGAGGCAGTAACATAATGCCATACCTGATCACTCAGGACTATGTGAAGGACGACAATGGCCTCTAGCATTTCACTCTCATTGTAACAGATTGTCGTCCCATTAGCTGTTAGTGGAACTTGACTGTGAACAAGCTAGATGTAGCATTCTCCAAATCTACAGTGAGGACTCAACCAGAGTACTTGAAGCACTTGGAGACATTATAAAGGTTGTCTATGGCACTGCATAAATATGTTCTTCCAACCCTTCAATAACAATTAATTCCCTTTATACATGATGATGTTAGTGAGTGATTTGTAAAAGGCATGATGATGTTGCTTTCTCTCCAATCTGTGTCCCACTGGGAAAGTCCGTCCTCTGTGAAGAGGCACAGATGGCGGGACTGTCCAATGTGAAAGAGAAAATTCACAACCTCTCTCTTAATCCCACCCAAATACTTCAGGACACCAATTATGAATGATTAAAGAAATCCAATCCACTTAGGTCTTTAAAAGGAATATAATTTTTCTTTTTAGCCTTGCAGTCATCATGGGAGACATTAAATAATTTCATAAACTGAATAATGTTCAACTGTCTGCCACAAAAAGTGATTTAACTTAATAGCTCGACTAATGACTAAATGCATGACAGTCGAACATCTTGCTCGACTCATGGACTGAAGATAGAAATTAAATGTGGAATTTCAAACTGTGAGCGAACACTTATGAAAGTAAATTAGCGTTTGAAGCTTTATTTCACAAAGATGTTTGTCCCCGTGGCAGCGCAGCGGGAAGCTCCATCAACGAGCAGATGTTTTCCTAGTTACATTTGGTAAATACATAATGTTTAAGAAAGAACTGCAGATGCTGGAAACATCAAAGGTAGACAACAATGGTGGAGAAACTCAGCGGGACAGGCAGCGTCTCTGGAGAGAAGGAACAGGTGACGTTTCGGGTCGGGACCCTTCATCAGACTGATGGAGTAGGGGGGAGAAAGCTGGAAAGGAGAGGCGGGGCGGGACAAAGGCTGGCATGTTTAGTTTAGTTTAGTTTAGATATACAGCGCAGAAACAGGCCCCTTGGCCTTACCGACCAGCAGTCCCCGCACGCTAACACAATCCTACAAACACTGGGACAATTATACATTCACACCGAGCCAATTAACCTGCAAACCTGCACGTCTTTGGAGTGTGGAATGAAACTGAAGATCCCGGAGAAAACCCACGCAGGTCACGGGGAGATCGTACAAACTCCGTACAGACTACACCCGCAGTCAGGGTGGAACCCGGGTCTCTGGCGCTGTGATGCAGCAGCTCTACCCGCTGTGTCACCGTGCTGACCCATTATAGGTGTGATAGGTGGGTAGACACCGTCTGAGTCTGAAGAAGGGTCTCGACCCGAAACACCACCCACTCCTTCTCTCCAGAGATGCTGCCCATCCCGCTACGTTACCCCAGCTTTTTGTGTCTATCTTCGGTTGAAACCAGCATCTGCAATTATTCCGACACAAGTGACAGGTGGACAGAGGTGAGGGGGAGGGGAGGTGATGGGCGGATGGGTGGAGTAAGTGACAAAGGCTGGAGGCGAGAGGCAGAGGAGGAGAGAAGAGGAGGAGTGACATGTAAAGCTGGAGGGAGGCATGTAGGTGGACAATGGCAGAGAGACTGGGAGTTGGGAGGAAACCAGAGCACCTGGAGGAAACCCACGCGGTCACAGAGAACGTGCAAGCTCCACACAGACAGCACTCGGTGTAAGGATCGAACCGAGGTCTCTGGTGCTGAGAGACAGCAGCAGCTCTACCCGCTGTGCCTGGAACAATGGAGCCGGAGATTGTACAAAAGTGGACCCAGCGTGGGGGACTGCTCAGAGGGGGTGGGATCGCTGTGAGTGGGGGGGGGCTGTGAAGAATGGTGGACCCAGCGTGGGGACTGCGCGGGGGGGGGGGAATCGCTGTGAGATGGAGGGCAGTGAAGTATAAAGGTGGACCCACCAGCGTGGGGGACTGCTCAGAGGGGGGGGGATCGCTGTGAGTGGGAGGTTGGAAACAAAACGAAGGTGGACCCAGCTTGGGGGACTGCGCGGGGGTGGAGAACAAAGGTAGAACACAGTGTGGGGGACTGCGCAGAGGGGGGTGGGATCGCTGTGAGTGGGAGATTGGAGAACGAAGGTGGACCCAGCGTGGGGACTGCGCATGGGGGGGGGGGGATCGCTGTGAGTGGAGGCAGTGAAGTATAAAGGTGGACCCAGCGTGGGGGACTGCGCAGAGGGGGGGGATCGCTGTGAGTGTGGGGGGCAGTGAAGTATAAAGGTGGACCCAGCGTGGGGACTGCGTTGGGGGGGGATCGCTGTGAGTGGAGGCAGTGAAGTATAAAGGTGGACCCAGCGTGGGGGACTGCGTGGGGGGGGGGATCGCTGTGAGGGGGGGGTGGAGAACAAAGGTGGACCCAGCGTGGGACATTGTAACTCGGTTGGCGTCCTTTACGTGGCATCTATTTGCATACCTCGTGTATACAGGCACGGATTTTCACCGTGTCTTGTCATAACTTTTTAATTTGTTTGTTGATAATAAATAAAATGGAGGCTTTGCGGATTCCACGAGCTCGCGTTCAGTCTCTAACCGTGCCAAGGGAGAGCCTGTCGACGTGCGGAGATTGAAAAGACATTTCTTTCTCGCATCCTTGCTCCGGTCTCCGGTAAGAAAGTGCCGATTCGGGACCTCTGAGCCGCGGAGTGTGTTCGACCGTCCCGAGTTTCAATCATCTTGACGGGAGCGCCTGTACAGCGGGCTGTCCGTAGCGGCGACTGCGGAGGTTTCATGCTCCCGACCACGGGGGAACAAGGAGGAGGCCTGACTGAACTTTGTGCCTTCCACCACAGTGAAGAATGCTGTGGTGGGTGTTTGTGTTAAATCTGATTGTGTATTGTGTGTTCTTTTTAAGTTGGCAAATTCATTTCACTGCCCCGTCGGGTGCATGTGACGAATAAAACTGCCTTTGACTTTGACTTTGCCTCATCACCATCGACTTTTCTTTACCTGTTTTCCCACGTACCGTATTAATAACCATCCGGGCAGTGGCCTTGCACTGGGGTGAAGGAAAGAGCGTTCACAGTCTCGACCCTGTCCCACCAATCTTGCCACCACCACACACAAGAAGCGACAGGACAGACACCGCTGTGTGCAGATGCCGGCAAGTGTGCTCAGCTCTGGCTCGACAACTTCTAATCTTGTGTGTGGACTCGATAAGAAGAAGAAACGGCCCGCACTTAGAATTATTCATCTTGTCTTTCGCTGACTGGACAGCACCCTACAAAAGATTTTCACTGTACCTCGATACACACGACCATCAACTAAACTCAATCAGCTAAGACATTCTGTTTCAAATACTTTGGATTGTCGCGGTGGTGCAGCGGGTGGAGCTGCTGTCCCCCCCCCCCTCCCCCCCCCACCCCCCCCCCCACCTCACAGCGTCAGACCCGGGTTCCATCCCGACTACGGGCGCTGCCTGTACGGAGTCTGTACGTTCTCCCCGTGACCTGCGTGGGTTTTCTCCGGGTGCTCCGGTTTCATCCCACACTCCAAAAACGTGCGGGTTTGTAGGTTAATTGGCTTTAGGAAAATTGTAAATTGTCCCTAGTGTGTGTGGGATAACGTTAGTGTGCGGGGATCGCTGGTCGGCGCGGAGCCAGTGGGCCGAAGGGTCTGTTTCCGCGCACTTATCTAAGTCTAAATCAATATTACCAATAAATGTTAAAGATGGAATCTTTTCCCACCAGCTCTCTGGGGTCTGCAGAAGTCACAACTGCACAGATTGAGAATCTATCTTATTCACTGTTTCTCACTTGAAGGCAGATGCTGAAATATTGGGAGAAGCTGCAGGTTCAGTAGTTCTGCTAACAACCTATACTCAGTCACTTCCATCTAATTGCCATCACAAGCCCCATATTTATCGGGCTATTTCATTAAAACGTCTTCCTCTTGCAGACAGATGTGATACACTGGTGAATCTCTGGCAGTTTGACATCATTAACTGATGACAAAAGCTGGCTAATACGTTCCTAATGACTGCGTCAGGGTAAGTGGAAGCCTTTCTCTCCGGGCCCCGTGTTCTAGCGTGTAAGTTAATAGCAGGAAAACGGACTCAGTCCTCCGGAGTTTCACGCAGACAAGATGGCCAGACGACCAAAGTGAACACGTTATCATGCTGCAGATTCACTTCACGTATTGGTACGGTAGAGCCAGCGACCCCGGGTTCCATCCCGACCTCGGGTGCTGTCTGTGTGGGGTTCATAAGGTGATAAGTGATAGGAGCAGAATTAGGCCATTCAGCCCATCAAGTCTACACCACCATTCTATGGAGCGAAGGAATAGGCGATGTTTCGGATCGAGACCCGAACTGTCGCCTATTCCTCCGCTCCATCGATGCTGCCTCACCCGCTGAGTTTCTCCAGCTTTTTTGTCCAGTGTGAGGTGCTGCACTTTGGAAAGTCAAATGGAATGGGAAAGGACACAGTTAATGGCAGGGACCTTAACTGCTTTAATATACAGAGGGAACTTGGGTCTAATTCGATAGCTCTCTGTAAGTGGCCACACAGGTAGATTGAGTGGCAAAGAAGGCATTTGGCCGCGCTAGCCTTCCACGGTCTCGGGGCAGAGCCATATGAGAGACAGGAAGTAACGTGCAACTTTAAAAACTTTATAAATGCTGCTTTTGGAGTATTGCATGCAGTTCTGATCAGCCTCTCACAGGAAGGATGAGGAGGTTCTGGAGAGGGTGTCGACGAGGATTCATGTTCATATTGGAGCAGAATTAGGCCATTCGGCCCATCGAGTCTACTCCCCCATTCAATCATGGCTGATCTATCTCTCCCTCCCAACCCCGTTCTCCTGCCTTCTCCCCATAACCCCTGACACCCGCACTAATCAAGGATCTATCTATCTCTGCCTTAAAAATATCCACTGACTTGTGGCCTCCACAGCCTTCTGTGGCAAAGAATTCCACAGATTCACCACCCTGTGACTGAGGAAATTCCACCTCATCTCCTTCATCCTTTAATTCTGAGGCTGTTCCCTCTGGTCCTGGACTCTCCCACTAGTGGAAACATCCTCTCCTCATCCGCTCTATCCAGGTCTAATGCGGAGTTTGTACCTTCTCCCTGTGACCGCGTGGGGTTTCTCCGGGTGCTCTGGTTTCCTCCCACATCCCAAAGGCGTGCGGCTGGTTGGCCTCTGTATGTAGGGAGTGGATGCAAAATATAGAACTAGCGTAGAAACAAAGAAGTGCAGCTGCTGGTTGATATACTGAAGGACACAGCAGCATGCTGGAGTAACTCACGGGGTCAGGCAACATCTCTGGGGAACATGGATAAGCAAAGTTTCGGGTCGAGATGCTTCTTCTCTCTAGTAACTAGTGTGAACAGGTGATCGATGGTCGGCGTGGACTCGATGGGCCAAAGGGCCTGTTTCTGTGCTGTCTCAGTCAATAAATTGAGTGTTTGTCGCTGGAGTTTAGACAAGTGAGGGGGGACCTCATTGAAACGTATAGATTAGTGAAAGGCTTCGATAGAGTGGATGTGGAAAGGATGTTTCCGCTAGTGGGAGAGTCTAGGACTAGAGGTCGTAGCCTCAGAATTAGAGGAAGTTCCTTTCGGAAGGAGATGAGGAGGAATTTCTTTAGTTAGAGGGTGGTGAATCTGTGGAATTATTTACCACAGAAGGCTGTGGAGGCTAAGTCAGTGGATATTTTTAAGGCAGAGATAGATAGATTCTTGATTAGTGCGGGTGTCAGGGGTTATGGGGAGAAGGAAGGAGAATGGGGTTAGGTGGTAGAGCTAGATCAGCCGTGATTGAATGGCGGAGTAGACTTGATGGGTAGTCTGTGTCTGTGTAGGTCTGTGTAGACTGGTGGCCGATTAGGAAAAGGGGAGATGCAACAGAACCTGGGTGTCATGGTACACCAGTCATTGAAAGTAGGCATGCAGGTGCAGCAGGCTGTGAAGAAAGCAAATGGTATGTTGGCATTCATAGCGAAAGGATTTGAGTATAGGAGCAGGGAGGTTCTACTGCAGTTGTACAGGGTCTTGGTGAGACCACACCTGGAGTATTGCGTACAGTTTTGGTCTCCAAATCTGAGGAAAGTCATTCTTGCCATAGAGGGGGTTCAGAGAAGGTTCACCAGACTGATTCCTGGGATGTCAGGACTTTCATATGAGGAAAGACTGGATAGACTCGGCTTGTACTCGCTGGAATTTAGAAGATTGAGGGGGTATCTTATAGAAACTTCCAAAATTCTTAAGGGGTTGGACAAGCTAGATGCAGGAAGATTGTTCCCGATGTTGGGGTCCAGAACAAGGGTCATAGTCTAAGGAATAAGGGGGAATTCCTTTAGGACTGAGATGAGGACAACATTTTTCACACAGAGAGTGGTGAGTCTCTGGAATTCTTTGCCACAGAAGGTCGTTGAGGCCAGTTCATTGGCTATATTCAAGAGGGAGTTGGATGTGGCCCTTGTGGCTGAAGGGATCCGGGGGTATGGAGAGAAGGCAGGTACGGGATACTGAGTTGGATGATCAGCCATGATCATATTGAATGGCGGTGCAGGCTCGAAGGGCCGAATGGCCTACTCCTGCACCTATTTTTCTATGTTTTATGTTTCTATGGGCCGAATGGCCTAATTTGTTCCCATCACTTACGAACCTATGACCTTATGAATTAAATAATTCAATGATTAAGAGCAGGCCACGTTAGATTCCAGTATCTACTGCTTCAGTATGTCTGTAGGGCCGAGCATCACAGGGGTAGGGCCAGGTCACCCAGGTAACTCTGCACTCATCTGTTCTCAGTTATCAGTTCAGATTATTGTCACGTGTACCGAGGTACAGGCAGTTACTCGGGGAGTCAAAGTCAGAACATTCAACACGGACAATAGACAATAGACAATAGGTGCAGGAGTGGCCATTCGGCCCTTCGAGCCAGCACCGCCATTCAATGTGATCATGGCTGATCATCCCCAATCAGTACCCCGTTCCTGCCTTCTCCCCATATCCCCTGACTCCGCTATCTTTAAGAGCCCTATCTAGCTCTCTCTTCAAAGTATCCAGAGAACCAGCCTCCACCGCCCTCTGAGGCAGAGAATTCCACAGACTCACAACTCTCTGTGAGAAAAAGTGTTTCCTCGTCTCTGTTCTAAATGGCTTACTCCTTATTCTTAAACTGTGGCCCCTGGTTCTGGACTCCCCCAACATTGGGAACATGTTTCCTGCCTCTTGCGTTTCCAAGCTCTTAACAATCTTACATGTTTCGATGAGATACCCTCTCATCCTTCTAAACTCCAGAGTGTACAAGCCCAGCCGCTCCATTCTCTCAGCATATGACAGTCCCGCCATCCCGGGAATTAACCTTGTAAACCTACGCTGCACTCCCTCAATAGCAAGAATGTCCTTCCTCAAATTAGGGGACCAGAACTGCACACAATACTCCAGGTGTGGTCTCACTAGGGGCCTGCCATTGGAAACGAGCTACCTCGGGAAACAGGCCCTTCGGCCCACCTTATCCATGCTGGCCAAGTTGGCTTATTGGGCTAGACCCACTAAACCCTTGCCATCCATACATCTGTCCAAGAGTCATTTCAAAGTTGTAATTATATCCACCGACCCAAAACGTTGCCTATTTCCTTGGCTCCATAGATGCTGCCTCCCCCGCTGAGTTTCTCCAGCATTTTTGTCTTCGATTTTCCAGCATCTGCAGTTCCTTCTTAAACATTATACCCACTTCGGCAGCTCCCAATGGCTGCTCGTTCCAGATGCCGATGATCCTCTGAGTGAAAAAGGTGTGAAAACAGCAGTTGTGAAGCAGACAGGAGAGGCTGAGGAGAGACGTCACGTGCCCTGCTGCTTCTGTTTAGGCTCCTGGTCAAGAGGGACCCAGCAGTCACAATCTCAATATTGAAGAGAAAATTAAATGGCAGGCACGCACAAAATCCCAGCGGAACACTGTCTCCCTCCAGAGTCTATTTCCCAGGGTGGACGACTGCATAACTAGCGGGCACAGGATTAACGTGAGAGGGCAGAGATTTAAGAGGGACCTCAGGGGCAATGTCTTCACTCAGAGGATCGTCTGCATCTGGAACGAGCTGCCATTGGAAGTTGTCAAAGTGGATATAATTACATGTAAATGACTCTTGTACAGATGTATGGATGGGAATAGACAATAGACAATAGACAATAGGTGCAGGAGTAGGCCATTTGGCCCTTTGAGCCAGCACCGCCATTCAATGTGATCATGGCTGATCATCCTTAATCAGTACCCCGTTCCTGCCTTCTCCCCACATCCCCTGACTCCGCTATCTTTAAGAGCCCTATCTAGCTCTCTCTTGAAAGCTTCCAGAGAACCGGCCTCTGAGGCAGAGAATTCCACAGACAGAAGGGTTTAGTGGGTTACCGGACTAGCCAAATATGCCCGATCCTTACACACTAACACTATCCGACACACATTAGGGACAATTTACATTTATACCAAGCCAATCAACAAACAAACCAGAAACCAACACAGGTCACGGGGAGAACGTGCAAACTCCGTACAGACAGCACCCGTAGTCGGGATGGAACCCGGGTCTCCAGCGCTGTGAGGCAGCAGCTCTACCCGCTGCGCCACTAACGTGCTGCCCTAACGATTAGATGACGTTTGATGAGTGCAGCATCAAGGAGCTCTGTCCTGACCTGAACACAAAAGTGTGGTCTCACCAACATCTCCAGCACCATGCCTTTACCCCTGGTGTGAAGCTGACACACCATCTTCAGCTCCTGTGCATCGATGCCAGTCGCTTCCCACCTCATGCATTTGTCTTTGTGCAAACAAATGTCTTAAAGACATACAGCGTGGATACCATATCCAGCCTGTGCACACCGGCCAACAATGTCCCAGCTACGCTAGTCCCACTTGCCTCTGTTTGGTCCACATCCCTCCAAACCTGTCCTATCCACATACCTGTCTAACTGTGGGATTGGGATAGTCATTGGGACAGTCCCTGCCTCTGCCATCTCCATCAGCTCGTTCCATACACCCACCACCGTCTGTGAAAAATGTACCTCTCAGATTCCTATTAAATCTTTTCCCCTTCACTTTAAACCTATGTCCTCTGGTCCTCGATTCCCCTACTCTGGGCAAGAGATTCTGTGCGTCTACCCGATCTATTCCTCTCATGATTTTGTACACCTCTCTAAGATCACCCCTCATCCTCCTGCGCTCCAAGCAAGCCTGCCCCAACCTCTCCCTGTAGCTCACACCCTCGAGTCCTGGCAGCATCCTCGTAAATCTTCTCTGTGCCCTTTCCAGCTTGACAACAGCTTTCCGATAACACGGTGCCCGGAACTGAACACAATACTCTGAATGCGGCCTCACCAACAGCTCAAGCTGCTGCAACATGACCTCCCGACTTCTATACTCGATGCATAGCCATTTGAGTGCATGCTCTGTAAACATGGAAGAGTTGTCCACATCTGTCACCCTTCCAGAACCTCACGTCAGTCTATTTTCTGACAGTGATTGCAGACGGTGAGTAAATTGGAAAATCTAATTGCTTTTCCCTCTATCTCATGTTTAATTTCCATCTTACAGCTGCTTTCGTCCAAAGCACAGTCACCACACTGTCGCAATTTCATTTCATTTTTTTGCTACAGGGCCCAAGGCCATTGGCTCGCTTTTATGTGAAATTAATTGTTTTCTTTCAATTTGTGGCTTTTTTTTGTTGTTGCATTTTTGCATTTCTGAGTGGGGTTAACCGTTCGGTTCTTTCAGTGAAAAAGCTAAACTAGAGAGAGAGACACTAAAAGCTGGAGAAACTCAGCGGGTCAGGCAGCATCTGTGGGGAACGTGGATAGGTGACGTTTCACAGAGTGCTGGAGTAACTCAGCGGGTCAGGCAGCATCTGTGGAGAACATGGATAGGTGACGTTTCAGGTCGAGATCATTCTAAACTAAAGTGGTCGCAGTGCCCTGGTATCTCTCACCTACGTAACATCACTCAAAGACACTGTCCATAATAACCCAGGTGTTTTTACGCACGGACTGGAGACGTCCCGTTTAAGACACAGCGCCACGTCTCTGGCCATTCAGTTTCCAAATTGTCTGCCCGCTGACATAAAACACAGAATGGCCATGGAAGGGCCGGCAGGGTTGCGCAGCCTCACACGGGTTCGATCCTGACTACGGGTGCTATCTGTACGGAGTTTGTACGTTCTCCCCGTGACCTACGTGGGTTTTCTCCGGTTTCCTCCCACACTCCAAAGACACGCGGGTTTGTGGGTTAATTGGCTTGGTATGAGTGCACATTGTCCCCGCTGTGTGTAGGGTAGTGTTAGTGTGCGGGGATCGCTGGTCGGCACGGACTCGGTGGGCCGAATGGCCTGTTTCCGTGCTGCATCTCTAAACTGAACTAAACAGCACGGGAACAGGCCCTTCGGCCCGCAATGTCCATGCCCAACATGACGCCAAGTTACACTAATGCCCTCTGCCTGCACCTGATCCGTATCCCTCACTAGCCAATTAATGAACAGACCTGCGCGTCTTCGGAGTGTGGGAGGAAACCGGAGCACCCGGAGAAAACCCACGCAGTCACGTGGAGAACGTACAAACTCCACACGGACAGCACCCGTGGTCAGGATGGAACCCGGGTCTCCGGCGCTGTGAGGCAGCAGCTCCACCCGCTGCGCCACTGAAGTCTCCTCGTCCTGCAAGCTTGTAAAGTCATTCAGATGCTTCAGGAACAGCCAGTCATTCACACAACTGACATTGCGTCATTCCACCTTCCCTTATCTTTGGCTTTGAGCGACTGTTCCGCACACAGGCGGAGCTGCTATCTGTTTACGGGGTATCTGGTCATCAAAGGCTTCATTCACCTCGCCTGACCCACGATGTTCCCGCTCAGTGACATCCAACATTTAACATTCAGATTAAATGCGTGACAGAATCACTGCACACTAGACAGTATTATTCCCTTCTCTCCAATAGGCTCTGCTGCCAAAATGCAATAAATGTGCCAGGTTTCAGTATTATTCTGCCACAGGAAATTAAAAGAAAATGGAACGTTCTCCTTTTTATGTCATTATCCATGGTGAGCAAGGCTTGGGTAAAGGGGCCTGTCCCACTTACGTGACTTTTTCAGCGACTGCCGGCACCCGTCATGGGTCGTCGCAGGTTGGCGAAAATGGTCAACGTTCAAAATCCAGCGGAGACCAGAACAAGTTACGACTCCGGGCGACTACTCACGGCCGTACAGGCGTCACCCCGCGACATGTCGCCCGTATGGCCGTGAGTCGTCTCATCAGTCGCCCAAACGGTCGGAGCGTCTTTCTGGTCGCCGCTGGATTTTCAACGTTGAACTTTTTCGCCGACCTGCGACGACCTATGACGGGTGCCGGCAGTCACCGAAAAGGTCGCGTAAGTGGGACAGGCCCGTTAGTCTGTGGATGTTAGTGGAGTAACTGCAGATGCTGGTTTACATCAAAGATAGTCACAAAGTGCTGGAGTAACTCAGCGGGTCAGGCAGCATCTGTGGAGAACATGGATAGGTGACGTTTCACAGAGTGCTGGAGTAACTCAGCGGGTCAGGCAGCATCTGTGGAGAACGTGGATAGGTGACGTTTCACAGAGTGCTGGAGTAACTCAGCGGGTCAGGCAGCATCTGTGGAGAGAAGGAATGGGTGACGTTTCGGGTCAAGACCCTTCCTCAGACTGAGAGTCAGGGGTAGAGGGAGACACAGAGATAAGGAGGTGCAAGGTGTGAAAAGGAGACATCAAAGGGGGTGAGCATGAAGGACAATGTAGAATGGATCATTGCTGGTCAGGAGAAGGAGACAACAAAGCAAACAGAGGTAAGATTTAATCAGGGACGGTCAGACTGGTTGGAGAACTGGGAAGGGGGAGGGATGGAGAGAGAGGGAAAGCAAGGGCTATGGGCCTGTCCCAGTTACGCAACATTTTTGGCGACTGCTGGCACCCGCCATAGGTCGTTGCAGGTCGGCGAACATGTTGAAAATCCAGCGGCGACCAGAAAGACGCTACAACTCTTTGGGCGACTGAGGAGACGACTCACGACCATACGGGCGACATGTCGCGGCGTGAAGCCTGTATGGTCATGAGTAGTCGCCCAAAGAGTCGTAGGCAGACAAACGTGCTGGAGAAACACCGCGGGTGAGGCAGCATCTATGGAGTGAAGGAAATAGACAACGTTTCGGGCCGAAACCCGAAAAAAAAAATTCTCATCCGAGCCCAAAGAGTCGTACCTTGTCCTGGTCGCCGCTGGATGTTGAAAATTTTCATCGACCTGCAGCGACCTATGACGGGTGCTGGCAGTCACCGAAAAAGTCGCGTAAGTGGGACAGGCCCATTAAGGGCACGCAAGTTACACGACCTCGTGGTCGCGTTGAGCTGCGATGGTCCGGCGAAGGTCGGGCGCGAGTATATGCATCCGCACAGCCGTGTGGGCTGCGTGACACCATTTGAAGATGGACGCAAAGCTGGAGTAACTCAGAGACGCTGCCGGTCCCGCTGAGTTACTCCAGCATTTTGTGTCCATCTTCAATTTTCTTGGCCCCGCTCTGGGAGTAGAAGTGGGGGTAGATCCGGACCGCAACGGCCGTGAGCCCCAGGCCGTGTTCGGCGATCGTTCGCCTGCTTCTGCTGTAGTTGGAGGTGAGACGTTGCATCGCGCCAGGGTCTTGGGCCTGTCCCACTTTGGCCGTCAGTTCCACGACAGGCCGTTGGCGCGCGAAGATTTCGTTTGCTACAAAGATTTCGGAGCCGCGCGCGATGTCGCGCACAACTGCATACCCCTCCGCGTTCCTCAGTGGGACCCGCCCCGTGCGGCCATACGATGCCCGTGTGCCTCAACGCGACCACGAGGTCGCATAATTTGTGTGTCAAGGACACGCAAGTGGGACGGGCCCTTTACTTGAAGCCAGGGGAGTCAATGTTCAGACCGCTGGGGTGTAAGGTGCCCAAGCGAAATATGAGGTGCTGCTCCGCCACTTTGCACTGGGCCTCACTGTGCTGTGGGTGGGTGGGACGGACGGATGGTTTATTTAATATCATCTCCGCTGCGGCAGAGACCGGTGAAATAATCACCTCCCGTTAGCACCAGCGTGACAATCCATTGCAGTAGCGGCGTCCTGATACACTCGGCCAACTGAGTGCTCATTACTGGCCCGTTATATACAGCTCTGTGGCATGGACCTGGGCCTCGGGAACGCTGCTCACATCCATTTCATTCAGGATCCTTATGTCCACCAAAGGGAAACGGCTTTCATCCCATCTGTCACCGCTGCTGCTGTGGCAAACACAACACTCTGCGCCGACATCATTCCCGTCCGAACATATTAGTCTCGTTAAATGTCACTTTAATCACCTCCACTTAATCGCACGCAGAACCTCATTTTCACCAAGAGGTTCCAAGAAAACGTACTGGCTGTGTTTCCAATGTGGCTGTGGTCAGCATCGTGGCATCATTGCCCACTGTCACAGATACTGAGGATGTAGGACCGTTAGACAGCGGGGCAGAATTAGCACACTCAGCTGATCCTTCCCGTCACCCCTCCCCCGTTCAATCACGGCTGATCTATCTCTCCCTCCCAACCCCATTCTCATGCCTTCTCCCCTGTTGCCCTTTGAAGGTGAATCAGTGGGATTCTTTGCCACAGACGGCTGTGGGGGCCAAGTCAGTGGGTATTTATAAGGCAGAGATAGATAGATTCTTGGTTAGTGCGGATGTCAGGGGTTACGGGGAGAAGGCAGGAGAATGGGGTTGGGAGGGAGAGATAGATCAGCCATGACTGAACGGCGGAATAGACTTGATGGGCCGAATGGCCTGACTCTGCTGTTATCACATGACCTGACTAATCAAGAATCTGTCAATCCCCGCTTTATAAACATCCACTGACGTGGCCTCTACAGCCGTCGGCGGCGATGAGTTCCACTGATTCACCGCCCTCTGACTGAAGAAATTCCTCCGTAGGTTTCTCGTTTTAGGTTTTAGTTTTTGTCTTAGTGATGCAGCATGGAAAGAGGCCTTTCGGCCCATCAAGTCCGTGCCGGCCAGTCTCAGACACTCAGACACTCTCCCTCCCTGTCTCCCCCTCTCCCCCTCCCTCTCTCTCTCTCTCTCTCTGTCTCTCACCCAGTCCCTCTAAATCACCCTCCCCCTCTCCCTCTCTCCCCCTCTCCCTCTCTCCCCCTCTCACTCTCCATCACCCGGCCACAGTCTCACGTTAAAAGATTGACAGTCAAAAGATGAAATATTTCCGTAATTCCAAAACTGCCCAATCGCAAGGACCATGCTCTGGTGATTTTCCACTATTTCTGCTCCTGTGCGCAGCTGTATTTCTGTCTCCTCATAATGTTCTCTGACCAAACCGACAATCTTCTCTGTCCCCAGATCCTTATTATACATCTCATTTTTATCACCGCTATTCTCGTGTGTGACCGCACTGACATACACTGGCACAGATTGCCTGCTCCAGCCCCAACTGTGAGGACACGGGCAAGGAGAGATGCGGGAGGGAATAAGTCCCAAGCTTCAAGCAGAACAGGTCGAATAAGTTCCAGGAAGGTCCAATGCAAGATGCGAAAGCAGTCGACAGTTAGAAAGAGTTATCGCCAGTAGCACGTGTCATGGTCGCCACAAACCTGAAATAGAATGAAAAAGTACAGACGCACCAAGCCGTCACGCACGTTAGCGATCACACTGTCCGGGTGCAACGTGGCTTGGTTTGGGGACAACTCTGCCCAAGATCACAAGAAACTGCCGAGAGTTGTGGACGTGGCCCAGCCCGTCACACAGACCACACTCCCCACCATCGACTCCATCTACACTTCACGCTGCCTCGGGAAAGCGGCCGACATCATCAAAGGCTTGTCCCCGTCCCACCCCGGCCAGTCCCTCTTCTCCCCACTCCCGTCCGGCAGAAGGTACAGAAGCTTGAAAGCGCGCACCACCAGACTCCTTCCCCTCTGTTATCAGGCTTCTGAACGGCCCTTCCATAAGCTAGGGTACTGTCCGATTCACCTCGACCCCATTGCGGACATT
>CM069141.1:1990306-2217806 GCA_035221665.1 Okamejei kenojei | reverse complement strand
CACGGGAACATTAGCACGTCATTACTGGAACATTAATTAAGCCAACGATTAGCTGCCTAAAGTAACCAGACAGACACACACACACACACACACACACACACACACACGGCACACCATGCGCATCACAATCGCAGGCAAGAGCCAAGCACTCACTCTGGCACAATGCTCACGGATGGGAAGTGAATGTTAGTGCTGGAACCGCAGATGCTGTTTCACACCGAAGACAGACACAAAATGCTGGAGTAACTCAGCGGGACAGGCAGCATCTCTGGAGAGAAGGAATGGGTGACGTTTCGGGTCTTCGGACTGAAGAGAGAGAGGAGCTGAGCTACTCCAGCAGATGCAGCATTATCTAATTCCTCTCATCTCCCCACCCTGATATAACACAGAGACATCCTGTTATTTACAATTAGATAGTTAATGACCTTACCTTGATACACAACTAGGATGCTCTTTTGCGAAGTGATTGTCTTATTAATAATGGACCTTGAATTACTCAAACTCAAAATTCAATGCCGTGTGATTGTGACCCCAACTATCGCAGGGTTTTATTCCACAATATTCACGGCCCTTCACAGACTTGTTTCCTGCCTCTAGCGTGTTCAAACCCTTAACAATCCTATATGTTTCAATGAGATCCCCTCTCATCCTTCTAAACTCCAGAGTGTACAAGCCCAGCCGCTCCATTCTCTCAGCGTGTGACAGTCCCGCCGTCCCGGGAATTAACCGTGTAAACCTAGCAAGGTCACAAATGGCGGCATCGCTAGAGTTGCTGCCTCGCAGCGCCAGAGACCCGGGTTCAATCGTGACTCTCCGTGCTGTCTGTACGGAGTTTGTACGTTCTGCCCGTGACCTCGTGGGTTTCTCCGGATCTCCGGTTTCCTCCTGGCCTCCAAGGACGTGCAGGTTTGTAGGTTAATTGGTTTCGGTAAAAATTGTAAATTGTCCCTAGTGTGTGTGGGATAGTGCTGGTGTACGGGGTGAGCGCTGGTCCGCGAGGAATTGGAGCCTCTCTCCGCGCTGTATCTCTCAAGTCGAAAGTCTCATCTGTGATTTCCACGTCCCAGAAACAGCAGCGAACGACAAGTCCACCCTCCGACCCACGGATAATGTTCTGAACCATGCGCGGCTCGATGGATCAATGTATGTACTTTATGAGTGTAAAATCACCAGAGGAATAGATCGGCTAGGATGCACAGAGTCTCTTGCCCAGAGTAGGGGAATCGAGGACCAGAGGACACAGGTTTAAGGTGAAGGGGGAAAAGATTTAATAGGAATCCGAGGGGTGACGTTTTCACACATAGGGTGGAGGGTGTATGGAACGAGCTGCCAGAGGAGATAGTTGAGGCTGGACTATCCCAACGTTTAGGAAACAGTGAGACAGGTACATGGATAGGACAGGATGGAGGGATATGGACCAAGTGCAGGCAGGTGGGACTAGTGTGGTTGGGATATGTTGGCCGGTGTGGGCAAGTTGGGCTGAAGGGCCTGTTTCCACACTGTATCACTCTATGATTCTAAGTACCCAGGTACCGTGAAATCCCTGCACGCACTTCAGTAAATGTTGCATATCGCAATCGTCCCCGTGTTGGAATACTCAGTAAAGTGCGAGACAAATGTTAGGTAGATAAAAGTGCTGGAGTAACTCAGCGGGTGAGGCAGCATCTGTGGAGAACATGGATAGGTGACGTTTCACAGAGTGCTGGAGTAACTCAGCGGGTCAGGCAGCATCTATGGACCCTTGGGTCTTGACCCGAAATGTCACTTTTTCCTTCGCTCCGTAGATGCTGCCTCACCCGCTGAGTTCCTCCAGCACTTTTATCTACCGCCGATTGTTCCAGCATCTGCAGTTCCTTCTTCGACAAATATTAGGAATGTGTATTGGTGTAGGCTGACGCCGTTTGCTGCCAGTGCTATATGTTTTGTTGGATCTGATTTCTAAAGGAAGAGGAATGTCAATAGCACCAGTTTCAGGTTAAAGCTTCACCTGGCTGCAAGAATCAACTCTGGATGCGATGGCAGAGAGATTTCACCTTTAGCAGGTTGATGCTGGCATCAAAGGTTTCAATGATGTGGACAAGGGTCACGGTCATCCAGGGGGCAAACAGGCCCTTCCCCTCAACCTTTCCCATCTAAGCTAGTCCCATTTGCCCAGAAGATAGACACAAAATGTTGGAGTAACTCAGCGGGTCAGGCAACACCTCTGGAGAAGAGGAATAGGTGAAATTTCAGGTCGAGGCTTCGCTTCAGATCCTTGAGCCGAATCATCACCCATTCCTTTTCTCCAGAGATGCTGCCTGACCCGCTGAGTTACTCCAGCATTTTGTGTCGATCTCCGGTGTAAACCAGCATCTGTAGTTCCTTCCAACCCATTTGCCCAAACCTGGCCAATATACTTCTAAACATGTCCTTTCCATGTACCCGTCTGAATGAGTTTTTAAATTATGTTACAGAACTTGCCTCAACTACCTCCTCTGGCTGCTCGTTCCATACACCCACCACCCTCAGTGTGAATAAGTTGTCCCTCAGGTCCCTATTAAATCATTCCCCCCTCACCGTAAACCTCTGTCCTCCGGTTCTTCATTCCCCTACTCTGGGTAAAAGATTCGACCCGATCTATTCCCCTCAGGATTTTGTACTCCTCTATAAGATCATCCTCAACCTCCTGCGCTCCATGGAATAGAGTCCTGGAACCAATCCCTATAGGACAGGCCCTCAAGCCCTGGCAAAAACCTCATAAATCTTCTCCGCACGCATTTCCAGCTTAATGGCATTTTCACCCAGAGAGTTGTGAATCTGTGGAATTCTCTGCCACAGAAGGCAGTGGAGGCCGATTCACTGGATGTTTTCGAGAGACAATGGGTGCAGGAGTAGGCCATGACTAACTCTTAGATAGAGCTCTTAGGGCTAACGGAATCAAGGGATATGGGGAGAAGGCAGGAACGGGGTACTGAACGGGAACAACGAGGAAAATGACTGGACTTTATTGCTTTCCCTCACCGTGGGGAACGTTGATCCCGCTGTGTGGGGGACGTCCATGTTAAACTCTAGCGTGTGTTGTGTCCTTTTTATTGGTGGGGCTGTACGGTAACTCAAATCTCACTGAACCAATTGGTGCACGTGGCAATAAATGTAACTTGAGCTTGAACTGATTGGGGATGATCAGCCGTGATCACATTGAAGGGCGGTGCTGGCTCGAAGGGCCGAATGGCCGCCTCCTGCACCTATTGTCTATTGCCTATTGAATGGCCTTCCCCTGCACCTATTTTTTATGTTTTTATGTTTCTATCACATCCTTCCTATAGCAGGGACCAGAACGGAACCCAATTCTCCAAGTGCGGCCATACCGATGTCTTGGGGTATGTAATATAATCTCCCAGTTTCAGTGCTCAGCTCAGGGGCTGATGAAGGCCAGTGTGTGAATGCTCCGTTCACCACTCTGTCTATCTACAACGCTATTTTACAGGTTATCTCAAGTATATATTTTGTTAAATTACCTTGTTAGCAAACGATGAAACACCTCCCAGATGACAAACACAAAATAATGTGATCCGAGCCACACTCGAAACCGACATCACAATGAACAGCCTAACACGAAAGATCGGAAAGCTGGTGCAATGACAAGGGATCTGGATCAAGTCTTCCAGGACAATGGGACCTTCGCTGGACCAGCCCTGTGCTTATTCATTCAACAAATGATTACATTACTGTCAAACCCACTTACACACAATTCCAGATCGCAGTAACAGGAGACATCTGGTTTGTGTACAATTCCTTCCATGAAATTTCCCAAATTCCCAAATCCAATCATGTCAACTGGAAGCCAATTTCACTAACGTGTCAGCAAATTGTACAAATACAACTTCAACCTTTTGTTTCACGGTACACAATTCTCCTGCCTTCCTGGTTAGCGAGCTGAAATTGGACAGGGCTTTCGAGGAGTAAGATAGCAGCAGGAAAGAACTTTAACAACACCTGGAGTATTGTGCGCAGTTTTGGTCCCCTGATTTGAGGAAGGACATTCTTGCTATTGAGGGAGTGCAGCATAGGTTTATAAGGTTAATTCCCGGGATGGCGGGACTGTCATATGTTGATAGAATGAAGCGGCTGGGCTTGTACACTCTGGAGTTTAAGAAGGATGAGAGAGGATCTTATTGAAACATTAAGGGTTTGGACAGGCTAGAGGCAGGAAACATGTTCCCGATGTTGGTGGAGGCCACAGTTTACAAATAAGGGGTAAGCCATTTAGAACGGAGATGGGGTAAGCCATTTAGAACGGGGTAAGCCATTTAGAACGGACACTTTTTCTCACAGAGAGTTGTGGAATTCTCTGCCTCAGAGGGCGGTGGAGGGCGGTTCTTTGGATGCTTTCAAGAGAGAGCTAGATAGGGCTCTTAAAGATAGTGGAGTCAGGGGATATGGGGAGAAGGCAGGAACGGGGTACTGATTGTGGAAGATCAGCCATGATCACATTGAATGGCGGTGCTGGCTCGAAGGGCCGAATGGCCTACTCCTGCACCTATTGTCCATTGTCTATTGGAATCGGGAAAATGAAAAGGGGCCTTCGCAATATCCTTCACAATCTCTCCCCTTCACCTTAAGCCGAGACCCTCTAGCTTTAGAATCCATCCACCCTGAGAAAAAGACTGAGTGTTGATTTTATCCGTGCCCCTCATGGTCTTGTACACCTCAGTAAGGTCACCCCTCCACCTCCGACGCTCCAAAGACAAAAAGTCCCAGCCCATCCAACCTCTCCCGGCAACTCAAGCCCACAAGCCCAGGTAACACCCTGGTGAATCTCTTCTGCACCCTTTCCAATTTAATAATATCCTTCCTCTATATATCTGCAACAGGAAATAGTCTCAATAGCTGAGTTAACTACAAGGCAACCACTCTAAACAGTCACTAAATCCATGTCCTCCATTGCTTGGCATCAACACCACATGTCAAGTGATGGGAGCAGAATTAGGCCATTCGGCCCATCAAGTCTACTCCGCCATTCAATCATGGCTGATCTATCTCTCCTAACCCCATTCTCCTGCTTTCTCCCCATAATCTCTAACACCTGTACTAATCCAAAATCTGTCTATTTCTGCCTTAAAAATATCCACTGACGGCCTCCACAGCCTTCTGTGGCAAAGAATTCCAGATTCACCACCCCTTCTGACTAAAGACATTTCTCCTCATCTCCTTCCCAAATGTACGTCCTTCTAAGACTATGACCTCCAGTCGGGGTGGAAGAGTGCAACCTTAGAAACATAGAAACATAGAAAAAAGGTGCAGGAGGAGGCCATTCGGCCCTTCGAGCCAGCACCGCCCTTCACTGTGATCATGGCTGATCGTCCCCAATCAATAACCCGTGCCTGCCTTCTCCCCATATCCCCTGACTCCACCAGCCCCTAGAGATCTATCTAACTCTCTCTTAAATCTTCACGTGGTCCGTCCTGTTTGGACGAATGCAATCAACCCGGCGTGCCCATTCAAGTAAGATCAAATAGAACAAGTTGTCCGACAACTTTAGGCCGTACGCGCCATACGCAAGAAGAAGACCTCTCATTCTAGACTCTCCCACTGGTGGAAACATCCTCTCCACATACACCCTGAACACCCTCTTACGATGTTTAAGATTGTGTTACCGTTTGATTATAAAAATGTGCGTTCTGATTAAACGTTGTTACCACGGAACTATCCTGATTTCAACAGCTTTGTTTCAGATGAACCATATCAGATTGTCTCAAAATTGATGAGGAAAAGTTAATTAAAGACATTGCGAAGTATCGAGTATATCCAATATGGGCCCTTCCACCGTTAGAACATCGTGCAAATTTGCAAACTCAGTCAATCCATACCGCACACTGAGGTAATTAGCATCTGATAATTAAATTAGAACTGCAAGGAAAAGTGTAAATGATCTTCCTTTCAGAACTTAATGGAAAAGATATTGAGCGTGAGATAAGTTAGACAAAAATGCTGGAGAAACTCAGCCGGGTGAGGCAGCATCTATGGAGCGAAGGAATAGGTGACATTTCGGGTCGAGACCCTTCCTCCGCCCATTCCTTCGCTCCATAGATGCTGCCTCACCAGCTGAGTTTCTCCCAGTTTTTTGTCGACCTTCGATTTTTCCAGCATCTACAATTCCTTCGTAAACATTGAGTGTGAGAGTGGCATGTTGCCGAACTATTCCAAAAACAAGGATTAGTAGTCCAGTTATAACCTCAAATTTTGCCAACCAATATGAGAATTGTATTAAGTATTACATTATATAGAACACAGCACAGGAACAGGCCCTTCAGCCCACAAAGTCCGTGCTGAACACGATACCAAGTTCAACTAGTCTTCGCTGCCTACACTTGATCCACATCCCTCCATTCCCTGCGTATCCCCATATCCCCTGACTCCACTATTTTTAAGAGCCCTATCTAATTCTCTCTTGACAATATCCAGAGAACCAGCCTCCACCGCCCTCTGAGAATTCCACAGACTCGCCACTCTCTGTGAGAAAAAGTGTTTCCTCGTCTCCGTTCTAAATGGCTTACCCCTTATTTTTAAACTGTGGCCCCTGGTTCTGGACTCCCCCAACATTGGGAACATGTTTCCTGCCTCCAGCATGTCCAAGCCCTTAACAATCTTATATTTTCAATGAGATTCACTCTCATCCTTTTAAACTCCAGAGTGTACAAGCCCAGCCGCTCCATTCTCTCAGCATATGACAGTCCCGCCATCCTGGGAATTAACCTTGTAAACCTACGCTGCACTCCCTCAATAGCAAGAATGTCCTTCCTCAAATAAGGAGACCAAAACTGCACACAATACTCCAGGTGTGGTCTCACTAGGGCCCTGTACAACTGCAGAAGGACCCCTTTGTGCCTGTCCAAACGCCTCTTAAACACCACTATAGTGTCTGCCTGCACCACCACCCCTGGCAGTGTGTTCCAGGCACCCACCACCTTCTGTGTAAAATAATATCCCCACACATCTCCTTTAAAGTTTCCCCTCTTGCCTTAAAGCTATGCACTCGAGTCTTCAACATTTCTCCACTGGGAAAAAAAGGTTCTGACTGTCTACCCTATCTAAACTTCCCTTAATCTTCTTTGCTTTTATCAGGTCTCCCTTCAATCTCTGATGCTCCAGAGTGAACTATCCCAGTCTTTCCAAACTTCTCCTTTTGGCTAATATCCTCTAATCCAGGCATTGTTCCAGTAAACCAGCGCTCTCAGGGGTTATGGGGAGAAGGCAGGAGAATGGGGTTGGGAGGGAGAGATAGATCAGCCATGATTGAATGGGGGAGAAGACTTGATGGGCCGAATGGCCGAATTCTGCTCTAATATGAACATGAATCCTCGTCGCCACCCTCTCCAGAACCTCCTCATCCTTCCTGTGAGAGGCCGATCAGAACTGCATGCAATACTCCAAAAGCAGCATTTATAAAGTTTATAAAGTTGCAACGTTACTTCCTGTCTCTCATATGCTCTGCCCCGACCGATGAAGGCAAGCGCGCCAAATGCCTTCTTTGCCACTCAATCTACCTGTGTGGCCACTTACAGAGAGCTATCTAATTAGACCCAAGTTCCCTCTGTATATTAAAGCAGTTAAGGTCCCTGCCATTAACTGTGTCCTTTCCCATTCCATTTGACTTTCCAAAGTGCAGCACCTCACACTAGACAAAAAAGCTGGAGAAACTCAGCGGGTGAGGCAGCATCGATGGAGCGGAGGAATAGGCGACAGTTCGGGTCTCGATCCGAAACATCGCCTATTCCTTTGCTCCATAGATGCTGCCTCACCCGCTGAGTTTCTCCAGCATTTTTGTCTACTTTCGATTTTTCCAGCATCTGCAGTTCTTTCTTAAACACCTCACACAAGATCGTTTCTATAACACAAATAGACCCTTTGGATAAATATGCTGCTCTTATACCTCATGCAATGATAGGTGCAAAGACCTTCTTACATTGTCTTTCACTTCCATTATGTAACTACCAGTTTAGTCTGTCCATTCCTTCCACAGATGCTGCCTGACCCACTGAGTTCTTCCAGCACTTTTTTACAATTCACAAATACTCTTTCAGGGATATGGACATGGACAACACATATAGTCTTTAGACTTTAGAGATACAGCGTGGAAACAGGCCCTTCAGCCCACCGGGTCCGTGCCGACCAGCGATCCTCGCACATTAACACAGTCCTACACACACTAGGGACAATTTACAATGATACCAATCCAATTAGCCCACAAACCTGCACGTCTTTGGAGTGTGGGAGGAAACCGGAGCACCCGGAGAAAACCCACGCGGGTCACGGGGAGAACGTGCAAACTCTGTACAGACAGCACCGGTAGTCGGGATGGGACCCGGGTCTCTGGCGCTGTGAGGCAGCAGCTCTACCCGCTGCGCCACTGTGGCGGTTGCAGAATGTACTTTTATTCTCTCAGCTTTGAGGCACTGTAAGGTATCGGCACACAGTGCACTACAAGGCTGGGTTTTGTTCAACATCTACTTTTTATTTTTATCGTTCACCTGCTTCTCAACTCTTTAAAAAGACAACAGCCTCTCAGGATATCCCTGTAATCCTGTTACTTTGTTTTATCTGACAAGCTTGTTATTTTGTTTTCCTCTTCAGGGTAAGAGTCTGCATCAAAATATTCTTCGTCTTCTTCCCTCCTCCTGCGTGAAAGCCCGCACCACCAGACTCAGGAACAGCTTCCTCCCCTCTGTCATCAGGCTTCTGAACGGCCCTTCCGTAAGCCAGGGCACTGTCCGATTCACCTCTACCCCATTGCGGACATTGGACTTTGTCTGTGGAACTGATGCGCTACAATGCTGAGAACGATATTCTGCACTCTGTATCTTCCCCTTTGCTCTACCTGTTGCACTGGAGTTGCTGATTGTATTTATGTGTGGTATTCTCTGATCTGTTTGGACAGCGTGCAGAACAAAGCTTTTCACTGTCCCTCTGTACACGTGACATTAATAAACCTGAACCATTCATGCGTTTAGAATCCTAACTTCAGGTGTTTTTTAATTCCAAATATTTTCTGAGTTTAGATTTCTGGCTGTAGCATTTCTTTCAGAGAAACATAGAAAATGGGTGCAGGGGTAAGCCATTCGGCCCATCGAGCCAGCACCATCATTCAATATGATCACGGCTGATCATCAGTGCCCCGTTCCTGTTTTCTCCCCATATCCCTTGATTCATTTAGCCCTAAGAGCTGAATCTAACTCTTGCTTGAAAACATGCAGTGAATTGGCCTCCACTGCTTTCTGTGGCAGAGAATTCCACAGATTCACAACTCTCTGAGTAAAGCTGTTTTTCATCATCTCAGTCCTAAATGGCCGACCCCTTATTCTTAAACAGTGTGACCCCTGGTTCTGGACTCTCCCAACATGGGGAACATTTTTCCTGCATCTAGCCCGTCCAATCCTTTAAGAATGTTATATGTTTCTATAAGATCCCCTCTCATCCTTTGGTCTATTCCTAGACCAACCAACGTGCAATATTAAAGCAATGTACTTGTCTAATCAAAATGTTGAAGAATGAACTGCAGATGCTGGAAAAATCGAAGGTAGACAAAAATGCTGGAGAAACTCAGCGGGTGAGGCAGCATCTATGGAGCGAAGGATCCATAGATCCATAGATGCTGCCTCACGCGCTGCGTTTGTCTAATCAAAACATTTATTTAGTGAACCTTTGAGCTACGTACATTCCAAATAGCAGACTAACACTGCTCCACGTTGGACACTGTTAAAGAACCATGTTTTCCATTGACTGCGCAATGGCCCTGGCGCACTGCACGAGGTAATTCAAGAGTTCACTCGAGTTTAAAAAAAAATCAAACTCGTGGTAAGCACGTAGAATGTACGTAGCGGGTACGTCGGAGCTCGGGGACGTCTCTTAGCGGCTCCTAACGCTAACGGCAGGTACTCGCTAACGGCAGGTAAGCACGGGAAAACTCGTGTTGAAAAATGCCCACAAGAGCCCCGAGTACCGACGAGCGACCATTACCGTAAATCTCCGTGTCCGAATCGGGCAAACTCGGGAGAGCTCTTGGAATGAACTCGTACAGTGGGACAGGGGTTTCAGTTAGTTTTTATGGACAATTGCCAGTTATGGACAATTTAATTTACTTTAACAACAATCCATATATTAATAGCAAACTGTCAAAATCCATGTTGTTACAGGCAATATTAAATTGAATGACAAAAAAATTAACTGTCTTGGAATTTTCCCCGACAAAGCTCCGTGCCGCCCCAGTCTCTCCAATAACATCGGGTAATACTAAACATGAATATATTCAAGCTAAACACGTCCTAGAGGCAGAGCAAACAGAAATATACCAGTGCAGAATATAGTTTCTCAGAAACCAGCCGAACAGCTCCAGAGAAAAGCCCAAACTCCACCCTAGTGCTTTTGCAAATTGCCAAAGATTTTTTTCTCATGATATGAAAAATGTTTCTCATTCTCATGCAGCATGCAATGCGAGGGCAGGGCGGGCAGCGACCCAACACACATGAAGATGCAAGAGAGGAAGTGCGAATGCTAAACTGGAGCTGTACTGCTTTTTCACATTCAACGCCTGTGTCCACCTATCGCACTGGCGTTGAATCTGACCCTCCAGGCTTTGCCCTGACCCTCCTCTCCAACAGCTTTCACCTCCCCCCCACCCACCAACACGATCAGTCTGAAAGAAGTGTCCCGACACAAAACGTCACCTATCCATGTTCGCCACAGATGCTGCCTGACCCACTGAGTTACTCCAGCACTCTGTGTCTCTTTTATTGGTGAACCAGCATTAAACCAAGTCATTGAGTGTCCTTTGAGATGGATGTTAAATAATCTACTTTGTGAAGAACTTGATAATGCTCCCAATCCTTCCTGCAAAATATTTATTTCTCATTTTATACCACCTGACGCACTGGTCAACCTGAGGAGCACCTTCAGCAACACACTGGTCCCACCAAGATGCAGGACAGGACATCCTTCTTCCCTGTGGCTATCAAACTGTACAACTCCTCCCCTTCTGCCGTGGGGTAGACTGAGGCTGACTCCCCTCCCCACCCACACCCCTTTCCACCCGTCACTTTAATTTCATGTTTCATGTGTCTTGTTGTGTTTATGACAGTTGGCCGATCAACTTCCCTCCTGGGATAAATAAGGTTCTATTGTATCGTATCGTATGGCATCGTATCCTAAACCAATGCTCATTCATCCCTTCTCTCTGGGAGCTGGCCAACAAGCATTGGCTGCCGGGTGTCCCTGCTTCACAAAAGCGACCACTTTTAAAAGGGACTTGACTGACTGAGGGGGCGGGAGATTGCAACCTTCACGTGGTCCACGCTGTTTCAACTATGACCGACGTACACAAACACACAGATGCAGCGTTCTGGTGTCTCCAACTATAGGCTGGGCACGCCATACGCAAGACGGAGATTGACTGAGAGTAAAACACAAAGTGCTGAAGAAGGGTCTCAATCCTAAACATCGTCTGTCCATTCCCTCCACAGATGCTGACTGACCAGCTGAGTTCTTCCACCACATTGTGTTTTACTCAAGACCGCAGCCTCTGCACATCTTTGTGCCTCCATTGACTGGGAGATTTTGGGATTACAAATACAATATTAATGCAAATACATTTCTTCACAAGTCACGGGAGTGGAATTAGGCCATTCGGCCCATCGAGTCTACTCCGCCATTCAATCATGGCTGATCTATCTCTCCCTCTCAACCCCAGTCTCCTGCCTTCTCCCCATAACCCCGACACCCGTGCTAATCGAGAATTCCTACATCAGATAAGGAAAAAGAGAGCTTGTGTACGGAAACACAGTTCAAGATCACAATCCCAAGCATTTTTGGAATAAGATATATTTATAAATATATTCTGTAAAGATCTAGAAATCACAACCTAGAAATCTAACACAGAAGTCAGAGTTCAACTGGTTGAGGTGCATAACTTTGATTTCGAGTTTATCTCTGTTGCCTGAACTAGTATTCAGGCAACTGAACCAACCCAGAGAGCATTCCTGAATTATTAGTTTACGGTTCAGTTTCATGAGTTACGATCTATTTCAATGGTGACCCTTGGACTATCCTTGATCGGACTTTGCTGGCTTTACCTTGCAATAAAAGCTTATGGCCCTGTCCCACGGTACGAGTTCATTCCAAGAGCTCTCCCGAGTTTAAAAAAATCAAACTCGTGGTAAGCACGGAGAATGAACGTAGCGGGTACGTCGGAGCTCAGGGGGCGTCTCTTAGCGGCTCGTAACGCTAACGGCAGGTATTCGGGAAGACTCGTGAAGATTTTTCAAGATGTTGACAAATGTCCACGAGAGCCCCGAGTACCAACGAGTGGCCGTTACTGTAAATCTCCGAGTTCGAATCAGCGCAAACACGGGAGAGAGAGCTCTTGGAGTGAAGCTCGTACCGTGGGACAGGGCCATTATTCCTTTATCATGTGGACGGCTCGATTGTAATCACGTATTGTCTTTCCGCTGACTGGTTAGCACGCAACAGAAGCTTTTCACTGTACCTCGGTACACGTGACAATAAACTACACTGAACTGAGCCATCCCATTGACCTGTTTCATGCTGATAACGAGGGCAGCTGTCGTTCCCTCTTCCAGATAAAAATGATTTGTCTGACAATCAGAGAGAAAATATTGATAAGCGATCGGACTGCATGACTGTCGCTTGTTTGAACAGTCGTGGCATTAATCACTCAAAATGAGTCAGTCACTCCTTCCAAGATGGTGCTCAGCCCAGGCCACAGAGGTAGATCCACAAACACATATTACATTCGCTCCACACTTTTACATTTAGTTTTAAATTATAGATTTGGAGATACAGCGCAGAAACAGGCCCTTTGGCCCATCGAGTCCGTGCTGACCAGCGATCCCCGCACACTAATACTACCCTACACACACTAGGGACAATTTTTCATTTATACATTTACACCAAGCCAATTAACCTACAAACCTGGACATCTTTGGAGTGTGGGAGGAAACTGGAGAACCCGGAGAAAATCCACGCAGGTCACGGGGAGAGCGTGCAAACTCCGTACAGACAGTGCCCGTAGTCAGGGTGGAACCCGGGTCTCTGGCGCTGTGAGGCAGCAGCTCTACCCGCTGCGCCACCGGTCTGACCCATTATAGGTGTGATAGGTGGGTAGACACCGTCTGAGTCTGAAGATGGGTCTTGACACAAAACATCACCCACTCCTTCTGTCCAGAGCTGCTGCTTGTCTGGAGAGAAGGAGCGGGTGTAAGCTTGAGTTACTCCAGCATTTTGTGTCTATCTTCAGTGTAAACCAACAAACTCCGTACACACAGCACCCGTAGTCGGGATGGAACCCGGGTCTCTGGTGCTGCGAGCCGCCCTCAATCTCTACATCAACAACATTTCTAATTCCCTTATCGTGTGAGCGGCTCGAGTGTAATCGTGCATTGTCTTTCCGCAACAAAAGCTTTTCACTGTACCTCGGTACACGGGACAATAAACTAAATAATGTGCACCAAGATTCAAGATTCAAGAGAGTTCATTGTCCTGTGCCCAGATAGGACAATGACATTCCCGCTTTGGCTTCAGCACACCAGAACATAGACGGCATGAATACAGAACAGATCAGTGTGTCCATATACCATTGTATACATATATACACACATGAATAAATAAACTGAAACAGTGCAAATAAACAGATAATGGGCTATTAATGTTCAGAGTTTTGTTTCATTTGAGTTTAATAGCCTGATGGCTGTGGGGAAGCAGCTATTCCTGAACCTGGGCGTTGCAGTCTTCAGGCTCCTGTACCTTCTACCTGGAGGTAGCGGGGAGATGAGTGTGTGGCCAGGGTGGTGTGGGTCCTTGATCATTTCAAAGAAAACAGTATTGAGAACTATTACGGGATGCTGGGATGAATGACAACTGCCCGCCTTGATCTCTCAGCCGTAAGCCTGACGACAGCGTTGCACATGGAGTGTGTGTCGGCAGCCCGGCCTATCAACACAACAAGCAGCAGCATCTACCTCACCTTGTTCAGCTTGAAACAGCACCAAGGCCAATAAATGTGGAACTACCGCTCTCTTTGAAATGATGAAGCTTTGTCCCGTGTATTCTCTGTGACAACCAGAACACTATTCCAGTCATTTACAGACAGAGTCACAGAGTGGTACAGTGTGGAAACAGGCCCTTCGGCCCAACCTGTCCACACCGGCCAACATGCCCCATCTACAGCACCCATTCACATCAAGTGAATCCCACTTGCCCGCGTTTGGTCCATATCCCTCTAAACCAGTCCTAGCCATGTACCTGTCTAACTGTTTCTTAAACATTGTGATAATCCCAGCCTCAACTACCTCCTCTGGCAGCTTGTTCCATACACCCACCACCCTTAGTGTGGAAAAAGTTATCCCTCAGACTCCTATTAAATCTTTTCCCCTTCACCTTAAACCAATGTCCTCTGGCCCTCGATTCCCCTACTCTGGGCAAGAGACTCTGTGCATCTGCCCGATCTATTCCTCTCCTGATTTTATACACCTCTGTAAGATCTCCCCTCATCCGCCTGCGTTATTGATTATTGATGAAAGGAGTCAGCAATGAAGGAAATACGTTCAGTTTCAGTCTAGTTTACTGTCACGTGTACCGAGGTACAGTGAAAAGCTTTAGTTGCGTGCTAACCAGTCAGCGGAAAGACAATACGTGATTACAATCGAGCCGCTTACAGTGTACAGATACAGGGTAAGGGAATAACGCTCAGTGCAAGGTAATGCCGAAAACGTCAGATCGAAGATAGTCCACGGGTCACCAATGAGGTAGATAGTAGTTCAGGACCGCTCTCTGGTTGTGGTGGGACGGTTCAGTTGCCTTGATAACAGCCGGGAAGAAACTGTCCCTGAATCTGGAGGTGTGCGTTTTCACACTTCCGTACCTCTTGCCCGATGGGAGAGGGGAGAAGAGGGAGTGGCCGGGGTGAGACTGGTCCCTGATGATGCTGCTGGCCTTGCCGAGGCAGCGTGAGGTGTAGATGGAGTCAGTGGAAGGGAGGTTGGTTTGTGCGTGTGATGGTCTGGGCTGCGTCCACATTTTTTTGCGGTCCTGGATGGAGCTGTTCCCAAACCGAGCTGTGATAGATCCCAATAAAATGCTTTCTGCGGTGCATAGTAGATTTTGGTAGGCACAAGTGCTGGAGAAACTCAGCGGGTGAGGCAGCATCTATGGAGCGAAGGAATAGGTGACGTCTGAAGAAGGGTCTCGACCCGAAACGTCACCTATTCCTTCGCTCCATAGATGCTGCCTCACCTGCAGAATTTCTCCAGCATTTTCATCTACTTTCAATTTTTCCAGCATCTGCAGTTCCTTCTTAAACAAAGTGGATGTTGGTGAACGTTGATGGGGACATGCGGGACTTTCTAAGCCATCTAAGTCAAAATTCAGTCATTATGTCATGTTGTAGATCTGAACAACTGTTTAGATACTCCGCTATCTTTAAGAGCCCTGTCTAGCTCTCTCTTGAATGTTTCCGGAGAACCGGCCTCCACCGCCCTCTGAGGCAGAGAATTCCACAGACTCACCACTCTCTGTGTGAAAAAGTGTTTCCTCGTCTCCGTTCTAAAATTCCACAAATTCACAACTCTGGGTGAAAATGTTTTTCCTCATCTCAGTTCTAAATGGCTTACCCCTTATTCTTAAACTGTGGCCCCTGGTTCTGGACTCCCCCAACATCGGGAACATGTTTCCTGCCTCTAGCGTGTCCAAACCCTTAATAATCTTATATGTTTCAATAAGATCCCCTCTCATCCTTCTAAACTCCAGAGTATACAAGCCCAGCCGCTCCATTCTCTCAGCATATGACAGTCCCGCCGTCCCGGAATTAACCTGGTGAACCTACGCTGCGCTCCCTCAATAGCAAGTATGTCCTTCCTCAAATTAGGGGACCAAAATTGCGCACAACACTCCAGGTGGGAGAGGGCAGATGTTCAAGGTGAGAGGGCAGATGTTTCAACAGATGTGCAGGACATGTTTTGGTGTACAGTGCGTGGTGTGAGCAACACTTGTCACATTGCTAATTCCTTTCATCGCTAACACTGGTGATGTGGATTTGAATGAGTGGAATAGTCTGTTTGTCACAGAGAATACGTGGGATCAAATTTGACAATTTTAAAGGTATATGTTTACAGATTCCAAATAGCCGGGGATGGTGGTGGAGGCAGAGATAATTGTGGTGTTTAAGAGGTTTTGAGACAGGCACTTGGCTATGCAGGGAATGGGGGGATACGGATCATGGGCAGGCAGCAGAGACTGGGTTAATGGCACCGTGTTCAACACAGGCATTGTGGGCTGAAGGGCCTGTTCCTGTGCTGTACTCTTCTATGCTCTCTGTCCTGGACAATTCACTATGTTTAGGATGTTCAGCATAAAGCAGACCAACAGCTAACTTGGTAAAAAAAAACAACACGTTTTCCAGAGTTTAGCAGGACCACCACAAACATAGCGAGCTCAAAGCAAGGAACTGCAGATGCTGGTGTACACAAAAAGACACAGAGTGCTGGAGTAACTCAGCGGGACAGGCAGCATCCGTGGAGAGAAGGAACGGGTGATGTTTCCGGTCCCCCCAACCAGGTTCTTCATCGGACTTCTCTCCTCTCCCTCTCCTCCCTCTCTCCCCTCTCCCCTCCCTCTCCCCCTCCTCTCCTCTCCCCTCTCCCTCTCCCTCTCCTCTCTCCCTCCCTCTCCCTCTCCCTCTCCCTCACCCCTCCCCTCTCCCTCTCCCTCTTCTCTCCCTCTCCCTCTCCTCCCTCTCTCCTCTCTCTCACCCTCTCCTCTCCCTCTCCCTCTCTCCCCCTCTCTCTCCCTCCCTCCCCCTCTCCTCTCTCCCTCTCCGTCTCTCTCCCCTCTCCTCCCTCTCTCCCCTCTCACTCTCTCCCTCTCCCTATCTCTCCCTCTCCCTCCACCCCGCTCTCCCCTTCCCTCCCTCCCTCTCCCTCTTCCTCTCCCTCTCTCCTCTCCCCCTCCGTCTCTCTCCCCCTCCCTCTCTCCCTCTCTCCCTCTCTCCCTCTCTCCCTCTCTCCCTCTCCCTCTCCCCCTCTCTGTGTTGTCGAGGATCATTCACAAACACTGCCTTCACCAAAAACCAAAAGCACCCTCAACCCCACATCAGGTCTGACGGGACAAGAGGAGCATTGAGGGGGGCTTTTGGGAAGGATGGGCCTGCAGCAACTCAGCAAGCTCATGCCAGGCCAGGCCAGGCCAGCCGGCCACGGTGGGCTTTGGACGGGGAGCGGGGGGGGGGGCACTGGAAGAGACAGCAATGCTGGAGTTACACACTAACTTATTAATGTTGTATGTGTCATTCCTCACTGTCACTGTGTGTCATGCTGTTGCTTGTGGGCGGAGCACCAAGGCAAATCCCTTGTATGTGAGTCCAATAATCTTATTCACTCCTTCATTCAACTCAGCGGACAGGCAGCATCTCTGAAGGGAAGGAATGGGTGGGTGGTCGAGACCCTTCCTCAGACAGTGTCTATCTTCGGTTCCTTCCTAGATAGAGCCCTAGGGGCTGACGGAGTCAGGGGATATGGGGAGAAGGCAGGGACGGGGTACTGATTGTGGATGATCAGCCGTGATCACAGTGAATGGCGGTGCTGGCTCGAAGGGCCGAATGGCCTCCTCCTGCACCTATTTCCTATGTTTCTATAGGAGAACATTTTGATGCAAGGACCAATTAAAAGATAACTCCCTTCTCCCACATGATGTATAAGGCGGAAATCTGTAGGGTCGCGGGTCTGAAGAAGGGTCTCGGCCCGAAACGTCACCTATCCCTTCGCTCCACAGATGCTGCCTCACCCGCTGGGTTCCTCCAGCATTTGTGTCTACCTTCGATTCTCCAGCAGCTGCAGTTCCTTCTTGAACAAGGGGAATTTGTCTACCTAGGGTGGAGGGGCATGCCTGACATGACCAGTGGGGTCTCTCTCTCCCCGGCCAGTGGTCAGTCTGGTGGACAGATTGCAACGGCCATCGCTACCTGGCTCCACATGTCTGCACATATTGCGGACAGTAGCCCACCTCTGCCCCCTGAGATACCTCGAACCAAAGATACTGCCCCTCTAGGATCTTTGCCCTCGCAGCATCTGTGGGGCGAAGGAAATAGGCAACTTTTCGGGCTGAAACCCAAGGAAATAGGCAACGTTTCGGGCCGAAACCCAAGGGGTTTCGGGCCGAAACGTTGCCTATTTCCTTCGCTCCACAGATGCTGCCTCACCCGCTGGGTTTCTCCAGCATTTGTGTCTGCCTAGTGGGGAAATAAATGACAAGTTCAACCCTGTGGAGAGAGATAAGGCAAAGTGGGGCGAAGTTGTGGCTGAATGGGTGGGTTAGCAGGATCAATGTGCCCATAGCAACTGCATTGCGCGCTGTCAACAACTTGTACTGGAGTCGGGCTGGAGGAAGGTCAGAGAGGAAAGGAGAGAGGAGAGAGGAGAGGAGAGAGGAGAGGAGAGGAGAGAGGAGCAGAGAGGAGAGGGGCAGAGAGGAGAGAGAGGAGAGGAGAGGAGAGAGAGAGAGGAGAGAGAGGGGCAGAGAGGAGAGGAGAGAGGAGCAAGAGAGAGGGAGAGGAGAGGAGAGGAGAGAGGAGGGAGAGGAGAGGAGGAGGGGGAGCAGAGAGGAGAGGGGAGAGAGGAGAGGAGAGGAGAGAGAGAGGAGAGAGGAGAGAAGAGGAGAGGAGAGGAGAGGAGAGGAGGAGGAGAGAGGAGAGGAGCAGAGAGAGGAGAGAGGAGAGGAGTGGAGAGAGGAGAGGAGAGGAGAGGAGAGGGCAGAGAGGAGAGAGGAGAGGAGTGGGAGAGGAGAGGAGAGGAGAGGAGCAGAGAGGAGAGAGAGGAGAGGGGCAGAGAGGAGAGAGAGGAGGGAGCAGAAGGAGAGGAGGAGAGGAGTGGAGAGGAGGGGAGAGGAGAGGGACAGAGAGGAGAGGAGGAGAGGAGAGAGAGTGAGGGAGTGAGCAGAGAGGGAGAGGCGAGGAGTGGAGAGGGAGGGAGGGAGGGACAGGAGAGAGCGAGAAGAGGAGGGGAGAGAGGAGAGGAGAGGAGTGGGAGGGACAGAGAGGAGTGGAGCAACAGGAAGGAGAGGAGGAGGAGGACTTACCTCTCCGGCGCTGGCGCTTGGCAGCTCGCAGCCGCGGGCTTGTGGAGAGCCGGCGCTGTCTGACCAGCCCGGGCTGTGCGTGTCTTCAAACTACACACAGACACATATACAAAGCTGGCTGAATGCTGCAAGCACAATGTGACTGGACCACGGGGATCCTGTGGCTTCCCCTTGTAGCAGAGCTGTCCCCCGTCCTCTCTCTATCCCGCTCTATCCCTCCCTCTCTCTATCACTCCCTTCTCTCTATCCCTCCCTCTCTCTATCCCTCCACACAACTCTCTCTACCTCCACCCTCTCTCTATCCCTCCCTCTCTCTATACTCGTCCCTCTCCCTCACTCTATCTCCTCTCATTTTCCCTCCTCTCTCCTCTCTCTCTCTCTCCCTCCTCTCTCTCCCTCTCTCTCCTCTCCCCTCCCTCTCCCATCTCCCCTCCCTCTCTCTCTCTCTATCTATCTATCTTCTCTCTCTCTTCTCTCTCTCCCCCTCTCTCTCTTTCCACCCTCTCTCTCCCTTCCCTCTCTCTCCCTCCCCTCTCCTCTCTCCTATGGCTCCCGACCCTCTCCTCTCACTCTCTCCCCTCTCTCCCTACCTCCCTCTCTCTCTCTCTCCTCCCTCCCTCCCTCTCCCTCACTCTCTCCCTATCTCTCTCTCTCTCTCTCCTCCCTCTCCCATCTATCTCGTCCCTCTCTTCCCTCTCTCTCCCTCTCTCCCTCTCTCCCTCTCCCTCTCTCCCTCTCTCTCACACACACACACACTGGCTGGCTGCACACTTGTGCATATGGAATGAAACGCCAGCGAGCCGCTGTGAGTGCGACCCCTTGCCTGTGATGTGGCGTTAGTTAGTTAGTGCTGGGAGATTGTACATGCGGTGGAGACAGATGAGAGAGAGTGTGGAGAGAGTCACACTGCGCCGCCCTCCCTCCCGCCGGCCACAGGGATGTGAGCTGAATGCAGACACACTCACACACTCACACACAAGACAGCACCTCCACACCCACACCAGCTCCCTGCCTCACCCCTCATCTTATAGAGCTGCCCACAGATGACCCAGACAGCTGACAGCCCAGCACTATCAATACACCAGTCTGAAGAAGGGTCTCGACCCGAAACGTCACCCATTCCTTCTCTGTCCCGCTGAGTTACTCCAGCTGTTTGTGTCTTCGATGTGAATTTTAATTTCTCTAACTTCAAGTAACCCTTGCATCCCCTCTCTCTCCCCCGCCCCCCCCCCCCCCCCCCCCCCCCCCCCCACCCCCCCCCAGTCCATGTACTAGTTTCATTATCATCTTGTTGAGGTTCACTGTCTATATAACTCCTTATCATGAAGACAGGCACAGAGTGCTGGGGTAACTCAGCGGGACAGGCAGCATCTCTGGAGAGAAGGGATGGGTGACGTTTCCTCAGACTGTTGTCATCTTCCCCACAGCCAACAATGGACCATTGTGGGCTCCAGCTTTCCTTGATCATCGTTGCTTTTCGCATATCTCCCATTCATTTGTCCTATATCTCCCTTTCCCCGGACTCTCGGTCTGAAGAAGGGTCTCGACCCGAAACGTCACCCATTCCTTGTCTGGAATGAGCTGCCAGTGGAAGCTGTGGAAGTGGATACAATCTTGACTTTAAAGGACATTTGGACAGATGTGTGGATGGGAAGGGGTCAGAGGGATGTGGGCCAAAGGCAGGCAAACATGACCGGCCCAGAATTCCAACTTGGTTGCTGTGGACAAGAGGGGACAGTTTCTGTGGCGCGCAGCTCTACGACACAATGGCAATGTGACCTCTGCCGGTAGTGGATGCCAAGTACAGATTACTCTCCGATGATCAGCCTGGACCACTCCCCTAACACCCCCCTGGTCCACGGCTTCCAGCAACAAGAGGTCCACACACCCTCAGCATACCGCTCCAAAGCCTAACTTGGAAATATATCGCTGTCCCAAATCCAGACCGCCCACCAAACACCTGAAGCTTAAAACGATCCTTCATCAAAGAAACACAGAACGAAACATTGAAAAATAGGAGCAGGAGTAGGCCATTCGGCCCTTCGAACCAGAACCGCCATTCAATATGATCATGGCTGATCATCTAAAATCAGTACCCCGTTCCTGCTTTTTCCCCATATCCCCTGATTCCTTTAGCCCTACATGCTAAATCTAATTCTCTCTTGAAAACTTTCAATGAATTGGCCTCCACTGCCTTCTGTGGCAGAGAATTCCACAGATTCACAACTCTCTGGGTGAAGATGTTTTCCCTCATCTCAGTCCTAAATGGTCGACCCTTTATTCTTAAACTGTGACCCCTGGTTCTCGACTCCCCCAACATCGGGATTTTTTTTCATGCATCTAGCCTGTCCAATCCTTTAAGAATGTTATATATGTCTATGAGATCCCCTGTCATCCTTCTAAATTCCATTGAATACGAGCCCAGTCATCCCAGTCTTTCATCATATGTCAGTCCCACCATCCCGGGAATTAACCTGGTGAACCTACGCTGCACTCCCTCAATAGCAATAATGTCCTTCCTCAAATTAGGAGACCAAAACTGCACACAATACTCCAGGGGCAGTCTCACCAGGGCCCTGTACAACTGCAATAGGACCTCCTTGCTCCTACTCAAATGCTCTAGTTATGAAGGCCAACATACCATCAGCTTTCTTCACTGCCTGCTGTACCTGCTTACTTTCAGTGACTGGTGTACAAGCAACACCCAGGTCTCGTTGCATCTCCCCTTTTCCTAATCTGACACCATTCATATAATAATCTGCTTCCTGTTCTTGCCACCAAAGTGGATAACCTCACGTGTATCCACTTAATACTGCATCTGCCATGCATCTGCCCACTTACCCAACCTATCCAGGTCACCCTGCAGCCTCCTAGCATCTTCCTCGCAGCTCACACTGCCACCCAGCTTTGTGTCATCCGCAAACTTGGAGATGTCACCTTTAATTCCCTCGTCTAAATTGTGAATATATATTGTAAATAACTGGGGTCCCAGCACCGAGCCTTGTGGCATCCCACTAGTCACTGCCTGCCATTGTGAAAAGGTCGCGTTATTTCCTACTCTTTGCTTCCTGTCTGCCAACCAGTTCTCCATCCATGTCAATACCCCAACCCCAATACCATGTGCTCTAATTCTGCACACTGATCTCTTGTGCGGGACCTCGTCAAAGGTGTTCTGAAAGTCCAGATACACCACATCCACTGGCTCTGCCTTATCCATTCTACTTGTTACATCCTCAAAAAATTCCAGAAGATTAGTCAAGCATGATTTCCCCTTCATAAATCCATGCTGACTTTGTCACTGCTTTCCAAAAGCATCTTTAATAATCGACTCCAGCATCTTCCCCACTGCGGATGTCAGGCTAACTGGTCTATAATTCTCTCTCTCTGTTTTCTCTCTCCCTCCTTTCTTAAAAAGTGGAGTTACATTGGCTGCCCTCCAGTCCACGGGAACTGGCCCAGAGTCCATAAATCATTGGAAAATGATCACCAATGCATCCACGATTTCTACGGGCCACCTCCTTGAGTACTCTGGGATGCAGACCATCAGGCCCTGGGGATTTATCTGCCTTCAGTCCCAACAGTTTACCTAACACCATTTACAGACTAATGTGGATTCCCTTCAGTTCCTCCCTCCCACTAGATCCTCGGACCCCTAGTATTTCTGGGAGATTGTTTGTGTCTTCCTTAGTGAAGACAGAACCAAAGTACTTGTTTAACTGTTCTGCCATTTCCTTGTTTCCCATTATAAATCCACCTGTCTCTGACTGTAAGGGACCTACATTTGTCTTCACTAATCTTTCCCTTTTTACATATCTAAAGAAGCTTTTACAGTCCGTTTTTATATTCCCCGCAAGCTTTCTTTCATGCTTTTCCCCCCTCTTAATTAACCCCTTTGTCCTCCTCTGTTGAGTTCTAAATTTCTCCCAGTCCTCCAGTTTGCTGCTTCCTCTGGCCAATTTATAAACCTCTTCCTTGGATTTTCTGTCCTTGGACCTTCCGTTTAACACTATCAGTCTTGAATTCGACTCCCTCGTCACCCTTTAAGTATAATTTAGATCCTGGTCTATCCTAGCCAATTCTTGTCTCATACCTTCAAAAGTTCTTTCTTTTGAGATCCCTGAATTAACCCCCAGTTTTATTTTTTTGCCAGAAGGGATGGACACAAAGTGCTGGGGTGGAAGATGTGGTCTTACCAGAGCCCTATACAACTGCAGAACCACCTCTCTACTCTCCTATACTGAAATCCTCTTGTTATGAAATCACCTGCGAAACGTTGTTAAAAGCGTTTCTTCATGAAAGTTTGCATCCATATTCAGTCATTATGGTTAAATTGGCAACACTCAAGGTGTATTCAATAGAGTAAGAAATAGTTCTTAGAGCTAAAAAAATCAAGGGATATGGGGAGAAAGCAGGAACGGGGTATTTTGTTTTTCAACAAAGTCACTTAAAGTGAGAATTATGTGATTCATTTTGCTAGCATGTTATTAAATATTAATCCATCTCGTTGTGCTTCCAATGTAGCAGTTGAGTTAAAGTCAACCAGCAAAATACGTCTCTCTAAAGCTCTAAGGCAGACGAAAACGCTGGAGAAACTCAGCGGGTGAGGCAGCATCTATGGGCGAAGGAATAGGTGACGTTTCGGGCCAAGACCCAGAAGGGTCACCTATTCCTTCGCTCTATAGATGCTGCCTCACCCGCTGAGTTTCTCCAGCATTTTTGTCGACCTTCGATTTTTCCAGCATCTGCAGTTCCTTCTCAAACTTCTGTAAACCTCTAAACTCTGCTGATTGGGCACTTGTGCATTGCAAAGAAATATCTCGCAAGATTCTATTTCTGCAAAGTTCGGCATCGTGGAAACAGGCCCTTCGGCCCACTGAGTGCACGCCATCCATCGATCACCCGTGTACTCCTTCTAGGCGACCCCATGTTAGCATCCTACACACTGGGGACAATTTGCAGAGGGCCAATTAACCTGCAAGCCCGGAGGAAACCCACGTGGTCACAGGGAAGAACGTGCAAACTCCACACTGACAGCAGCCGAGGTCAGGATCGAACCCGGGTCTCTGGCGCTGTCAGGAAGCAGCTCGACCCGCTGCGCCACCGTGCCGCCTCTCTTGTCGTGCTGAAACACCTATCTATGTTGTTTTTTTGATGATTGCGTTAGACCACAGCAACATCATATATCTACTCACCACCCTCTGTGTGAAAAGCCACTAGGTTTCCTGTATTACATTACTCATTCTGCCATTTTTATTTCCAGATTTATTTCCCAACAAAAATTACCAAGATCCAGTTTCGCACTCAGCTAATGTAGCATTTAAACATGTCATGGAACATCCCAGTGGATTTCCTTCTCCGTGGATTGTCACCTTGTTGTGGTGGAGCAGCTTGTGTGGTCCTGAGATCCTGAGAGCGATGCCGTCTGGAGCTGTGCTCCTGGTAGGGCCACCCATGGCGGTGAGGTCGAGGGGGAGGTCTCTGACAAAGAGCAATCCCAACCAAGACCTCAACGGTGGAACAGGCGGAGGACGATGGCTGACCTTAGTGGAGCGTCACAACGGCTGGGAAGGCGGATGAAGGCTGCAGCAGAAAAGGGTCTCCGGTCGTCTTGGACTCCATGCCACTGGATCCTGACCCAGATCTGTCAAGGACCGTGGGGTGGCTGTCTGTGCACCAGTCTCCCCACGTTAAACAAAGTCACGCACAGGCGTCCCCCAACCCTGGAGACACCCATGGTCAGCCATGACCGAAGGGGGCCTAAGAACATGGAACATGGCGTAGGAGAGCACAAAAACAGTGCCATCCCTTTTAAATGTCCCCCCTCTCACCTTAAACTCATGTCATGTACTATTTGATTTTTCTTTCCTGGGAAAAGATTCTGACTATGTACCAAAAATGTCTCTCATCATCTACTGAAATGAAAGAAGAAAGATGACCAGCCATGATCACAGTGAATGGCGGTGCTGGCTCGAAGGGCCGAATGGCCTCCTCCTGCACCTATTGTCTATTGTCCAATAAAATATTCAAATCATAGAACATAGAACAAACGTCACCCATCCATGTTCTCCACAGATGCTGCCTGACCCGCTGAGTTACTCCAGCACTCTGTGAAACCACCATCCTCTCTGCCAAAAATATTTGCTCTGTGCATCACCTTTAAACTTTGACCTCTAGTCTTTGACATCTCTGCCCTGGGAGACTTGGGTGGGGGAGGGATGGAGAGAGAGGGAATGCCGGAGCTACCTGAAGTGAGGGAGATCAATATTCATACCACTGGGCTGTAAGCTGCCCAAGCGAAATACGAGATGCTGTTCCTCCAATTTGTGTTTAACCTCACTCTGACAACGGTGGAGACTGAGGTCAGAAAGGTCAGTGTGGGAATGGGAAGGAGAATTAAAGTGTCCGGCAACCGGGAGATCAGGTAGGTTCAGGCGGACTGAGCGAAGGTGTTCAGCGAACGATCGCCCAGTCTGCGTTTGGTCTCGCCGATGTTTAAGAGTCCACATGTTGAACAACGGATACAGTAGATGAGGTTGGAGGAGGTGCAAGTGAACCTCTGCCTAACCTGAAAGGGCTGTCGGGGTCCCTGGACACAGTCGAGGGAGGAGGTATAGCGACAGGTGTTGCATCTTCTGCAGTTGCAGGGGAAGGTACCTGGGGAGGGGGTGGTTTGGGTGGAAAGGGATGAGTTAACCAGCGAGTTGCGGAGGGAATGGTCTCTGCGGAAGGTGGAAAGGGGTAGAGATGGGAAAATGTGGCTAATGGTGGGATCCCGTTGGAGGTGACAGACATTTTGGAGGATTATGTGTTGTAAGCGACGGCTGATGGGGTGGAAGGTGAGGACTAGGGGTCTCTGTCTCTGGGGTGACTAGGGGAGGGGGAGCAAGGGCGGAGCTGTGGAGTACCGAGGACACACGAGAGAGGGCCTCATCTATGATGGGGGGGAGAGGGGAATCCCCGTTCCCTAAAGAATGAGGACATCTCGGATGACCCGGTATGGAACACCTCATCTTGGGCACAGATGCAGCGTAGATGGAGGAATTGGGAGTTGGGGATAGAGTCTGCAGGATGCAGGGTGGGAAGACGTGTAGTCTAGATAGTTGTGGGAGTCAGTGGGTTTGTAATAGATGTCGGGCAGTAGTCTATCTCCTGTGGTGGAGACGGTGAGATCAGGAATTTGAGTGCAGGATGAGAGGGGGGGAGGGGGGAGAAGGGGGGAGAAGGGGGGAGAAGGAGTGGAGACAACTTTTAAGAAGCCAGACCACTTTTAATAAGCCAGAGATACACAGCTGTGAAGTTTGGCGGACATTTAACATTACCGGTCGGTTATCCTTGGTTCTGAAACCTCCTGCTGACGGTTTTTTTCCCAGTGTGCCAATGAAAATGACCGGTCAGCAAAGGCGATGAACTAAAACTACCTACGACTACCTCGACTACCCACAACTACATGGCGACCCCACTACAACCGCACCTACCACAGGATTATCGATTATCCCCGTGGCGACCAATTTTTGGTCGCAGAAATTCTTTTAACGTTGAAAAATTCGCGGCGACCAAACTGAGGCCGCGACTAGTTCCCAGAATGCGGGAACTCCTCGCGACCATGAAGGAGACGCACCAGAGACACCCAGCGAACATGTGGTGACCATGTGGCCAGCGCAGAGTCTCCTGCACTCACCTAACATGTCTCCTAAGTGGGACAGGCGCATCATTGTAAACTCGACTAAACAGTGAGCTTATGGATGGAAGAAGCCACAGAAATGTTTCACGTTTCATATTTTTCTTACAATCATAACACAAGAGTTTTTACGGAGGCACTGGAGACTGCTTATTTTTACTGTTTGTTTCCTTTTCTAGCTGTGATATCTCTCAGCTCAAACAGGGAGAGAAAACAATAAACCGTTTAGGCAGCTCATTAAATCTATTATCAAGACAAGCAAACTAGAACAAAAGGTGTGATGAGATGACAGGAAATTCATTAAATGCAAGAATACTCAGCAGTTCCCAATTAATAATAAGCAGTTTATTCCAATTACGGACACGATAAACAAAATTAATAAATAATTCACTCGCTGTTATTGGGAAGCTGAAACCTACGAGGTTGTAACACAAATTCAGTAGCGCAAGGTAGACACGAGGAGCTGCAGGTGCAGGAATCTTGTACAAATGATACAGAGTGCTGGAGTAACTCAGCGGGTCAGGCAGCATCTGTGGAGAACATGGATAGGTGACGTTTCACAGAGTGCTGGAGTAACTCAGCGGGTCAGGCAGCATCTGTGGAGAACATGGAGAGGTGACGTTTCAGGTCGAGACCCTTCTTCAGACTGATGGACTAGAGGGGAGAAAGCTGGAATAGAAGTCCCAGGATATATAAACCCCAGGGTCGTGCAATAAACGTTTATTATAAGACAATTATGGCAGCTAGTGGCACACGGTAGAGACCCGGGTTCCAGCCCAACTACGGGTGCCATCTGTAAGGAGTTTGTACGTTCTCCCCGTGAACTGTGTGGGTTTGCCCCAGGGGCTCCGGTTTTCTCCCACACTCCAAAGACGTACGAGTTTGTAGGATAATTGGCTTTGGTATAATTGTAAATTGTCCCTAGTGTGTGTTGGATCGTGTGCGTGTGCGGGGATCGCTGGTCGGCGCGGACCCGGTGGGCCGAAGGGCCTGTTTCTGCGCTTTATCTAAAGTCTGAGTCTAATTCCATTTCCTGCCGCCAGGGCCTGTCCCACTTGGGCATCATTTGCCCGTCACGCAGGTCGTGCGTCGTGTGGAAAAGTATTTCCTTGTCTCTGTTCTGAATGGCTTACCACTTATTCTTAAACTGTAGCCCCTGGTTCTGGACTCCCCCAACATCGGGAACATGTTTCCTGCCTCTAGTGTGTCCAAACCCTTAATAATCTTATATGTTTCAATAAGATCCCCTCTCATCCTTCTAGACTCCAGAGTCTACAAGCCCAGCCACTCCATTTTCTCAGGTTTTGTTTTCCAGAGAGATCTAGAGAGCAGCGTTCTCTGGACAGGGGCGAGGGTCAAGTGGAACGGACCTGATGTGTAATTGGAAAGACCACACCCATGGCAAAGAGCGGAGATGCATTTTACATCATCCACTGGCCTGGGCCACCAGGTAGGTGCTGATGAACCTCCCTACAGCAGGCAAATGAATGGGTGTGGAACGTTTAACTGGGAACATCACATCCTTAATGCTCGTGGAATAAAAATATCAGGGTAATTTATAAAAGTTACATTGAGCCATGCAGCACATTGTGAATAGTGATGTGCATCACAGGCTGCGAGCAAATGAGGTAGCGTGCGGTCCTGACTCTCAAGCAAGGTGTGTGCAAACTGTATCTGGGATGCATTATGGTCTCCAAATTAACACCTTCCATTCCCGTCATTTTTGAATTTCAATTTTCTAATAATCCCAAAGACATTGTGTGCAGTGCTTCCGTCGGGCAGAGGATACAGAAGCTTGCAAGCTCGCACCATCAGACTCAGGAACAGCTTCTTCCCCTCTCAGTTCAGTTTAGTTTATTGTCCCGTGTACCGAGGTACAGTGAAAAGCTTCTGTTGCGTGCTAACCAGTCAGCGGAAAGACAATACACGATTACAATCGAGCCTTACACAGTGTACAGATACAGGATAAGGGAATAACGTTTAGTGCAAGGCCAAGCCAGCAAGGTCCGATCAAAGATAGTCCAAGGGTCATCAGTGAGGTAGATAGTAGTTCAGCACTGCTCTCTGGTTGTGGTAGTTACGTTATCAGGCTTCTGAACGGTTCCTCCATAAGCTAGGGCACTGTCCGATTCACCTCCACCCCATTGCGGACATTGGACTCTGTCTGTGGAACTGATGCGCTACAATGCTGAGAACTATATTCTGCACTCTGTATCCTCCCTTTGCTCCACCTGTTGGACTGGAGTCGGGTGTGCTTTTATTTTCCTGATCTGTTTGGATGGCAAACAAAGCAAATCTTGTCACTGTACCTCAGTGAACGGTGCAGCAATAAACCTGAACCTCATCAATACTTGACTTGTAGGCAATAAGGTGCCAGTGCACATATCAATTAAAGCTTCATTTATCAAGGATTGCTTTGCACCGACGTACCCAGTGTTGGCATATCTTTAATTTTAGACTTTTAGACGTTAGAGATACAGTGCGGAAACAGGCCCTTCAGCCCACCAAGTCCTCGCTGGCCAGCGATCCTCATACACTGGAACTGTCCCACACACACTGGGACAGTTTACAATTTACTGAAGCCAATTATCCGACAAACCTGCACGTCTTTGGAGTGTTGGAGGAAACCGGAGCACCCGGAGAAAACCCACGTGGTCACGGGGAGATCAAACGCGGTACAGACAGCGCCCGTGGTCAGGATGGAACCCGGGTCTCTGGCGCTGTGAGGCAGCAGCTCTACCCGCCGCGACACCGCGCCGGCCTCTTGTAATAAAATATCTGAACTCGAAGCCCAAACAAATAAATGTTCCAATTCATTCACTTCTCTGATCCATGAGCAAAACACGATGAATAAATATACCCATCATGTTGCGGGAAAACAAAATAGTGCCTTCTAACCTTTCAGAAGGGCCAGTATTCCTTGCCTCCATAAACCATCACAAAACATGCACAGCCATAGCTACACAAACGTTTGTGGCTGGAGTTACGGGGAGAAGGCAGGAGAATGGGGTTGAGAGGGAAAGATAGATCAGCCGTGATTGAATGGCAGAGTAGACTCGATGGGCCGAATAGACAACAGACAATAGGTGCAGGAGTAGGCCATTCGGCCCTTCGAGCCAGCACCGCCATTCAATGTGATCATGGCTGATCATCCACAATCAGTACCCTGTTCCTGCCTTCTTCCCTGACTCCGCTATTTTTAAGACACCTATCTAGCTCTCTCTTGAAAGCATCCAGAGAACCGGCCTCCACCGCCCTCTGAGGCAGAGAATTCCACAGACTCACAACTCTCTGTGTGAAAAAGTGTTTCCTTGTCTAAATGGCTTACCCCTTATTCTTAAACTGTGGCCCCTGGTTCCGGAATGGTCTAATTCTGCTCCCAGAACTTATGAACGACACTTTATTAGACAGGTTTTATTGGTGGAGACATGTTGTGTAGTTATTCCTCTCTTCAACGAGAGACAAAAATACTGGAGAAACTCAGCGGGTGAGGCAGCATCCACGGAGCGAAGGAATAGGTGGCGTTTCGGGTCGAGACCCTTCTGGGTCGAGACACGAAATATCACCTATTCCTTCGGGGTCTCAACCCGAAACGTCACCTATTTCCTTTGCTCCACAGATGCTGCCTCACCCGCTGAGTTTCTCCAGCGGTTTTGCCTACCTTCGATTTTTCCAGCATCTGCAGATCTTTCTCAAACATCCCCTCTTCAAGGAAGCATTAATATGAGAAAACCAAGGACGAGAGAAAGTTATCTGGCTAATCTGCGCAAACCCTGCTGATAAACAAACTTCAGCTGTCACATCTGCTGAGCTACACCTAACAAGATTGAGGCTCTTTGATTAATTCCAATCAATTATTTAACTGATGTAACGATACTGAATTAAAAAAAAATCATTAAGTGATTAAAAAAGATACATCTATAAGATGTCAGTGTTCACCTGGGAGCGAGAGAATTATGTGACACAGCTGAATCTCGACTTCTGTCAGAATTAAACTCAGGAAGCACGTTGCGATCTATTAATGAGCCTGTCCCACTTACGCAACATTTGCGGTGACTGCCGGCACCCGTCATAGGTCGTTCCAGGTCACCGAAAATGTTCAACATGTTGACAATCCACCGGCGACCAGAACAAGGTACAACTCTTTGGGCGACTACTCACGACCGCACAGGCTTCACCCCGCGACATGTCGCCTGTATGGCCGTGAGTCGTATCCTCAGTCGCCCAAACAGTCGGAGCGTCTTTCTGGTCGCCGCTGGATTTTCAACGCGTTGAACATTTTCGGTGACCTGCAGCGACCTATGACGGGTGCCGGCAGTCGCCGAAAAAGTCGCGTAAGTGGGACAGGCCCACAAGGGAAATGCTCTAAACCCCACCAATTAGGCCATTTCTGGAAATAATATTGGAAATGTCAGGATAGTAAACCGAGTACAAGATGACTTGGCATTTTCACATGTAACGCTCTCATGGACCCTAGGTCAGCCAGCTTAAAGTTGCTCTTCAGAAAGTGCTGATGGGGTGCCTTGCTGAACCACTGCAGTTGTTGGCGTGTGGATATCCACATTGGTCACAGAACAGAGCAAGCACAGGCACAGGCCCTTCGGCCCACAATGCTTGTGCCGGATATGAGATCAAGTTAAACCAGGCTGCACATGATGTATAATTAGACAATAGCAATAGGTGCAGGAGTAGGCCATTCGGCCCTTTGAGCCAGCACCGCCATTCACTATGATCATGGCTGATCATCCCCAATCAGTACCCCGTTCCTGCCTTCTCCCCATATCCCCTGACTCCGCTATCTTTAAGAGCCCTATCTAGCTCTCTCTTGAAAGCATCCAGAGAACCGGCCACCACCGCCCTCTGAGGCAGAGAATTCCACAGACACAAAACTCTCTGGATGAAAAAGTTTTTTCCTCATCTCCGTTCTAAATGGCTTACCCCTTATTCTTAAATTGCGGCCCCTGGTTCTGGACTCCCCCAACATCAGGAACATGTTTCCTGCCTCCAGTGTGTCCAAACCCTTAATAATCTTATATATGTTTCAATAAGATCCCCTCTCATCCTTCTAGAGTGTACAAGCCCAGCCGCTCCATTCTCTCAGCATATGACAGTCCCACTTTCGCGGGAATTAACCTTGTAAACCTACGCTGCACTCCCTCAATAGCAAGAATGTCCTAACCCATCCTACCTCCCTATCTAATTCCTGCCTTCAAGACCAGGAAATCTGCTTGTTAATCTTCCCAGCATTTTCCCAGCTTAACGACATATTTCCCACAGGAGCGTGAACAAAACCAAGCGCTATAATCCATGTTCTCCACAGATGCTGCCTGGCCCGCTGAGTTACTCCAGCACTCTGTGAACCAGCATCTGCAGTTCCTTGTCTAGTTATTTAGTTTAGCGTAGTTTAGTTTATAGATACAGCACGGAAATAGACCCTTTGGCGGATCATGTCCGCACCGATCACTGATCGCCATCTCTGTAAATAAGCAATTCACAAACTTGTAAAGTGTGCAAGATCTTTTGATGATAGCACAGGGTACTACACACATCCTCAAACACTGGCTACATTCTTCTACTGACCGTACCCAGGGAGGGGAAGGCGTTATGACTGATGTTAACTAGGCGGGGTTAATGGTGCTGAGGTAGCTATGTTATTGGTTGCATATAAACCATCTACATCCTTCCCCTTAGAAAATCAAAACAGATTGTTGTCACAACAACAGAATTAAACAAAATCGCCATAACGAACAGGTGGCTTGCTGATCCAGCCCGAGCGCGTACGGATGTCTCCCCCTTCCCCCGAAAGATCAGAAGAAACAGGAGGACACGAGGCAGCCGGGGAACCAGGGAAGGGCGGTGGGGTGGGAGAAACAGGAGAGGGAGAACCGCGACCGGCAACAGGGGACCCGCACAGAGGGGAACCGGGCACTCGAGGCATGCATGGAACACTGGCTGGGACGACAGCCGGCTGCTGGTGTGAGAGTGGCGGGGGCTGCGGCTTCGGCTCATTAACCGCAAGCAGGTGTTGTCGGCTTCTTCGGTAGGTGGTTCCCTCATAGTCGACCAGATACGAACGAGGTGAGTCGGCCACCCCAACCACAGTAGCCAGACGGGAGTGACCACTGGCGGTCTGCAGCCGAACAACCTATCCAGGCAACAGAGGATCGAGTGGTCTGCACGACCGATCGTGGGAACGCCGCTGGCTGTCATGTCACCAAAACAGCAATAAAACATTCAACCGGTTCATCCGGCAACTGTCTCCTTGTAAAGAACCGTGCCCTCTCTAGAATGCGGTTCGAGGGCAGGTCACAAATCTCCCTGAACGTACGTAGCAGGCAAGCGGGGTCGCCGGCAGATTCTGCTGGAGTAGTCACCACGTTGTTGTCGCTCTCTTCATGGCATCAGGTCCGGCAAGGTTGAGTAGGAGGGAAGCTTTAAGGGAGTCAGGATCAGCGCGGTGTGCGACGTTGACAAAGTGGGTGAAATCAAATTCAAACGTGGCCCAGCGCTCAGAGATGTCAGCGTCAAAGACAAGCTGCTCGGGCTTTCTGCAAGAGGACGCCATGGCCAGAGAGATTAAGCACAAATAGGCACAAATCAAAAAAAAGAAATAAAACCCGATAGACAGGAGATGCAAGTGTCTTCCAGCTTCGACACCATGTAAATAAGCAATTCACAAACTCTTAAAGTGTGCAACATCTTTTGATGATAGCGCAGGGTACTACACACTTCCTCAAGCACTGGCTACATTCTTCTACTGACCGTACCCAGGGAGGGGAAGGCGTTATGTTAACCAGGCGGGGTTAATGGTGCTGAGGTAACTATGTTAATGGTTGCATATAAACCATCTACAATCTCCATCCTACACACACTGGGGTCAATTATTTTACAATGTTACCGCAGCCAATTAACCTACAAACCCGCACATCTTTGAGGTTTGGGAAGAAACCAGAGCACCCGGAGAAAACCCATGTGCAGGGAGAACAGACAAACTCCGTATAGACAGCACCTGTGTTTAGGATCGAACCTGTGCCTCTGGCGCTGTGAGGCAGCAGCTCTACCCGCTGCGCCACCGAGCCTTGTGACTCCTTAAGATTGGTGTAAAAGTTTGGTCTCAGGCCCTTTAATGCTCGCATGTTCCACAGCCGTGCGGGCCCACTGCAAACTCACTCCCAAATAAGCTTCATGGAAGTCAATGAAATGGAATGTCGGCGCAAGAGGTGAAGAGACAGCGAACGGCGTCCAGTTGATCGGCACCTCCGACTCGGCACGAAAATCACAGCAGATTCCCTTCACCGTCAGCTCCTGGTGTTAGTACATTACGATGAGGTGAAACGCAGTGGAGTCTCCAGACGGGCTGAAGCGTGTCACAGTGTGACTTAGTGGGCTGAACAGACAACGTACAAGGAGGAAAATGAGCAACCGATAGAAAAGACTATTTTATAAATGTAAAAATATATTTAATAATGGGTGGTATAGACAATCCTTAGCCAGGAAATCATGAAATCCCATTTAGATTTTATGTGAGAAATAGCATCATAAATCACTTGTGTTCTCATCCCACTGCAGTTATTGGGTCATCTTCTCTGGGGGAATATAAATGGGATTTCATGATTTGCCCTTGTAAGTGTTGGTTTTTGCAGCAAGAACGTTCTAATGTGTGGGAGAAAATAGCTATAACAAGAATCCGAAACAAGCAGATATAAGCTGTAAATATTATTGTAAAGCAAACTTTCAACATAGACTTCTCATTAAGTCCAGGGTCCACATTCAGAAGGCTGTTATAAGTCAGACAAAAGCTATCTCGACACATTCAATCAATTTCCCATCTGGGTCAGCTCATCCACTCCGCTTCTGCTGTCTGTTCATCTCCTGGCCCATCAAAAGCTGCCAGAGGAGGTAGTTGAGGCAGAGACTAGAACAACATTTAAACCACACTTGGACGAGGTTAGGATAGGTTCAGAGGGGTGATTAAGAAGGAACTGCAGATGCTGGAAAATCGAAGGTAGACAAAAGTGCTGGAGAAACTCAGCGGGTGCAGCAGCATCTATGGAGCGAAGGAAATAGGCAACATTTGGCCCAGACAGTCTAAAAAAGGGTTCCAGCCCGAAATGTTGCCTATCTCCTTCGCTCCATAGATGCTGCTGCACCCGCTGAGTTTCTCCAGCACTTTTGTCTACCTAAGGTTTGGAGGGATATAGGCCAAGCAGCCAGCAATATCAGGACCCACACCACCCTGACCCACACCACCCACCCTGACACCACACCACCCTGACCCACACCACCACCCTGACCCACACCACCCTGACCCACACCACCCTGACCCACACCACCCTGACCCACACCACCCTGACCCACACCACCCTGACCCACACCACCCTGACCCACACCACCCTGACCCACACCACCCTGACCCACACCACTCTGACCCACACCACCCTGACCCACACCACCCTGACCCACACCACCCTGACCCACACCACCCTGACCCACACCACCCCTGACCCACCCACCCCCCTTGACCCACACCACCCTGACCACCCACACACCCCCTGACCCACACCACACCCTGACCACACCACCCTCCCTGACCCACACCACTCTGACCCACACCACCCTGACCCCACACCACCCTGACCCACACCACCCTGACCCACACCACCCCACACACCCCTGACCCACACCACCCTGACCCACACCACCCTGACCCACACCACCCTGACCCACACCACCCTGACCCACACCACCCCTGACCCACCCTGACCCACACCACCCTGACCCACACCACCCTGACCCACACCACCCTGACCCACACCACCCTGACCCACACCACCCTGACCCACACCACCCTGAACCCACACCACCCTGACCCCACACCACCCTGACCCACACCACCCTGACCACACCACCCTGACCCCACACCACCCTGACCCACACCACCCTGACCCACACCACCCTGACCACACCACCCCTGACCCACACCACCCTGACCCACACCACCCTGACCCACACCACCCTGACCCACACCACCCCTGACCCACACCACCCTGACCCACACCACCCTGACCCACACCACCTGACCCACACCACCCTGACCCACACCACCCTGACCCACACCACCCTGACCCACACACCAACCCACACCACCCTGACCCACACCACCCTGACCCACACCACCCTGACCCCACCCCCACCACCCTGACCCACACCACCACCCTGACCCACACCACCTGACCCCACACCACCCTGACCCACACCCCACCCTGACCCACACCACCCTGACCCACACCACCCTGACCCACACCACCCTGACCCACACCACCCTGACCCACACCACCCTGACCCACACCACCCTGACCCACACCACCCTCTGACCCACACCACCCTGACACCACACCACTCTGACCCACACCACCTGACCCACACCACCCTGACCCACACCACTCTGACCCACACCACCCTGACCCACACCACCCTGACCCACACCACCCTGACCCACACCAACCTGACCACACTCTCATCTCGCTGCTACCATGGGGAAGAAGGTACGGGAGCCTGAAAACCGTGACCTCCAGGTTCAAGAACAGCTTCTTCCCAGCAACCATCAGGCTGTTGAACTCTGCACGACGCTGAGTAAACTATGAACAAGGGATTGTCTTTTGTTGCACCAAGGATTTTGGCCTTTTTTTGCACGAGTATTGATGCCATTATTGTGTGTTACCTTAAACAGTTATGTTTACAAGGTTTGTTATGTTTCTGCAAGTAAGACTGGGTCTGAAGAAGGGTCCTGACCTGAAACGTCACCTATCCATGTTCTCCACAGATGCTGCCTGACCCGCTGAGTTACTCCAGCACTCTGTGAAACGTCACCTATCCACATTCTCCACAGACGGGCAGCATCTCTGGAGAAAAGGAATAGGTGACGTTTCGGGTCGAGACCCTTACGGGTCTCAACCCGAAACGTCACCTATCCCTTTTCTCCAGAGATGTTATGTGACCCGCTGAGTTACTCCAGCACTCTGTGAAACGTCACCTATCCATGTTCTCCACAGATGCTGCCTGACCCGCTGAGTTACTCCAGCACTCTGTGTCCTTTTAAGAATGTTATTGTTCTGTCATTGGCACATATGACAATTAAAAACTCTTGACCTCTTGAAATGCGGGCAAATGAGGCTATGTGGAGGACAGAACTGCAGATGCTGGTTTAAATCGAAGATGGACACAAAATGCTGGAGTAACTCAGCAGGTCAGGCAGCATCCCTGGAGAGAAGGAATGGGTGACGTTTCGGGTCGAGACCCTTCTTCAGACAAATGGGACTTGTCTGGGGGACCTTGGTCAGCATGGAGGAGTTGGGCTTAAGGGCCTGTATCCGTGTCGTCTGATGCTATTAATCAAAAGAGAGCACCAGCCGCCATAAAGAATTAGCCAAATCTCACACCTGTACACTGGCAGCATCAAGCCTCATGTTAAATGTCGACGCAGATAAAGCTGTTCGTCAAACAAGTTCTGACCTTCAGTGTTGAGTGGGTCATGGCTTGTGTAATTGTCGGTGAAGTTATCCTGCAAACATTCCCCATGCTTCATGTCTCTGTGAGTAGTACTTGTTTCAAAGAGTTTACATATAGCCAGCTATAATCACTCTCTCTCTCCATCTCTCTCCCTCCCTCTCTCTCTCACTCTCACTCTCGCTCTCTCTCGCTCCCTCTCTCTCCCACTCTCCCACTCTCTCTCTCCCACTCTCGTTCTCTCTCTCTCTCTCGCTGCTCCACTCACTATAGCCTGGCGTGGAGACCCCTTAGGAAATGCCCTGGTATTGTCTGCTAGACAGAAGGACCTGCAGCTGGTGCAATCTTGAGCAAAACACGAACTTCCGGAGGAACTCAGCGGTTCGGGCAGCATCTGTGGAGGGAACGGATAGATGACGTTTCGGTTCGGGACCCTTCTTCAGACTCAGTTCCTCCAACCATTAGCTTTGTTTATTGTCACACGTACCGAGGTACATTTCCCTCTAGTCAGTACACTTCTATCAGTCTGTCTAACAGCCTCTTAAACACCACTGTCGGATCTGCCTCCACGCCCACCCCTGGCAGCGCGCTCCAGGCACCCACCGCCCTCTCTGTAAGAACACTTCCCGTACACCTCCATTCAACTTTCCCCTCTCACCTAACAACTGTGCCCTCTACTCTTGGACATGTCTACCCTGGGGAAAAAAGATAAGGCTCTTGAAGATAGTGGAGTCAGGGGATACGGGGAGAAGGCAGGAACGGGGCACTGATTGGGGATGATCAGCCATGATCACATTGAATGGCGCTGCTGGCTCGAAGGGCCGAATGGCCTACTCCTGCGTCTATTATCTATTGTTCTGACTGCCTACTCTATCTATCAATGGATATGTTTAAGGCAGAGATAGATAGATTCTTGTTTAGTGCGGGTGTCAGGGGTGATGGGGAGAAGGCGGGAGATGGGGTTAGGAGGGAGAGATAGATCAGCCATGATTGAATGGCGGAGTAGACTCGATGGGCCGAATGGCATCAATGCTACTCCTAGAACTTATGAACATATGAACTTATGACCTCCTGTCTTAGAATCGGGCACTGAACCTGATCCGGGGACCAACTCCTGTTTGATAATAGCTCAGAATGAATGCTTTCAGCCTTACTCCACACCTGTGATGGCGAAGTCAAAGTCCTGTTGGGATTTTCATCACCATTCTCATTCTGTAATAAGTCCATACGTTCTCGGAGCAGAATTAGAACTTCCGGCCCATCAGGTCTACTCTGCCATTCAATCATGGCTGATCTATCTCTCCCTCAAACCCAACGTGTGAAGCCCCTCATAATTGCAGATACTTCCATCAAGTCTCCCCTCGAACTCCGACGTTCCGGAGAAAACAATCCAAGTCTGTCCAGCCTCTCCCTGAAACCTTCCAATCCAGGTATCATTCCAGTGAAAGGAAAAGCACCAGGGTTGGGCTGCTGGAAGCTTCAGGAGCAGCAATAATAATTCTCGAGTATTATTTCTGTATCAGTGCATAAGCAAACAAACATTCATCATTTGGACAAGTTCACTTGAAAGGATTTATGATGCAAGGCATTTGTAGATGTCAGCAAGACTGGACTGCTGCAGTAAATCGCACTTTGAATGCACGGGCTGTTCCAAAGAGGTTTGCATTCGAAGCGAGCCAAGGGCTCCGTGTTGTCTGATTTGCAAAGGACATCGGTTAATATGTAACAGGCGCATTTGTGGTGTCCTTAAAGGGCCTGTCCCACTTGGGCCATTTTTTAGGCGACTCCAGGCGACTAGGCTGTCGCCACACGGTCGCGGGGTGACGCCTGTATGGCCGTGAGTCGTCTCCTCAGTCGCACAAAGAGTCGTAGCGTCTTTCTGGTCGCCGCTGGATTTTGAAATGTTCAAAACCGTGGGCTTGTCATAGCTTGTCTTCTCCTGGTGTGGGTGCTGATGGAGGTTGTCGCCGGTGCTGACCGGTGAATTCCATTGTCTTGGTCGCCGGCAATCGTCTAAAAAATCGCCTGGTGGAGCAGGCCCTTAAAGGTTCGGCATACTTCAGCAGCTCACCCAGTTTGAGGACTTGTTTCCAGATCCTGAGCATCTTGGAGGCAGAACAGATAGGTCAAGGGACAAGAGTGTTTAATTCTCGGATGTACCAACAACGGAGTATCAAAGACAGACACCAAATGCCGGAGTAATCTCCTTTCTAAAGGTACGTCCTTTAATTCTGAGGCTGTGCCCTCTGGTCCTAGACTCTTCCACTAGTGGAAACATCCTCTCCACATCCACTCTATCCAGGCCTTTCACTATTCGGTAAGTTTCAATGAGGTCCCCCTCATCACTTTTAAACCAGCGAGTACAGGCCCAGTGCCGTCAAACGCTCATCATTGGTTAACCCACTAATTCCTGGGATCATTCTGGTAAACCTCCTCTGGACCCTCTCCAGAGCCGGCACATCCTTCCTCAGATACGGGGCCCAAAACTGCTCACAATACTCCAGGTGTGGTCTGACCAGCATCTTATAGAGCCTCAGCATTCATTCTTTGTAAGGGTGTCAAGGGGTTGTGGGGAGAAGGCAGGAGAATGGAGTTAAGAGGGAAAGATAGAATGACGTGATTGAATGGCGGAGTAGAATCGATGGGCCGAATGGCCTATTCTGCTCCTATGACCAATGAACTAACTGTCTATTGTCTATGAACCCTAATTGGCCCTTGTGTATACGGAATGGATGCAAATGTGGAATAACATAGAACTAGTATCTATCGTCGGTGCTGGCTGGAAGGGCCGAATGGCCTACTCTGCACCTATTTTCCTTGTAGGACACAGGTGACCAGCATGGACTCGTGGGGCCGAAGGGCCTATTTCCATGCTGCATCACTAAACAAAACCAAACTCAACTGCAGACCGGGAGCGGGACGTGGGAATGGGATGAATACGTGTTGTGACACTACATGCATCTGGATGCTAACAAAATGCAACACGCTGAGCACTGCTAATTACACGCTGCAGAGACCAGCATCATTACTGCTGGAAATGCTCAAGTGGTGATTTGGCCAAGAGCCAATGGAGACTGGACATCAATCCGTATCCTTGCTCCAGCGTTCCAACACTAATAAATAGGCTGCACCTTCCAAGGCAACGTATAACACAAACAATAATCCTAAAACAAATCCCACACATATAAATTCTCTTATCACATCTCCGAAGAAATGTTTTCAAATAATGAATTGCCTCACGGAATGGTCTGGCCGCATTTATAAGCAGTTAAATAAAACAAGATATCATCTTAAACAATGGCAAGAAGAATAGTCCTTTGGGAGAGCTGGTTTATGGGACGACCTTGAACAAGAAGGTCATGATGGTAGAAGCGTTAGAGCCCCAGCCTCTTGCTCTGTGGGATTGAGCTGATGTGTTGTCTGTGTGGAGTTTGCACGTTCTTTCAGTTTCAGTTTAGTTTATCGTCACGTGTACCGAGGTTCAGCCAAAAGCTTTTGTTGTCCACGCGGGCTCAGATGTCCGCTAAACAGCGGGCTGGGAAGTTTAGTTTAGAGAAACAGCATGGAAGCAGGCCCTTCAGCCCACTGAGTCCGCCAATCGCCCGTCCATACTAGGTAGTTCTATGTTAGCCCACTTTCACATCCACTCTCTACACACTAGGGGCAATTTACTGGGGGCCAATTCACCTACATACCCGCACGTCTTGCCGTGACTCTACCAGCTATGGTGCGGTTCAGGTTTAGATTCATTAATTGTCACGTGTACAGAGGTACAGCGAAAAGCTTTGTTCTGCACGCTGCCCAAACAGATCAGAGAATACCACACATAAATACAATCTGAAACTCCAGTCCAACAGGTAGAGCAAAGGGGAAGATACAGAGTGCTGAATATAGTCTCAGCATTGTAGCGCATCAGTTCCAGAGACAGAGTCCAATGTCCGCAATGGGGTAGAGGTGAATCGGACAGTGCCCTAGCTTATGGAAGGGCCGTTCAGAAGCCTGGTAACAGAGGGGAGGAAGCTGTTCCTGAGTCTGGTGGTGCGGGCTTTCAAGCTTCTGTACCTTCTGCCGGACAGGAGCGGGGAGAAGAGGGAATGGCCGGGGTGGGACAAGTCTTTCATAAGTTCATAAGTTCTAGGAGCAGGATTAGGCCATTTGGCCCATCAAGTCTACTCTGCCATTCAATCATGGCTGATCTATCTCTCCCTCCTAACCTCATTCTCCTGCCTTCTCCCCATAACCCCCGACACCCGTATCAATCAAAAATCTGTCAATCTCCACTTTAAAAATACCCAATGACTTGACCTACACTGCCCTCTGTGGCAAAGAATTCACCACCCTCTGACTAAAGAAATTCCTCCTCATCTCCTTCCTAAAGGAACATCCTTTAATTCTGAGGCTGTGACCTCTGGTCCTAGACTCTCCCACTGGTGGAAACATCCTCTCCACATCCACTCTATCCAGACCTTTCACTATTTGGTAAGTTTCAATGAGGTCCCCCCTCATCCTTCTAAACTCCAGCGAGTACAGGCCCAGTGCCGACAAACTCTCATCGTACGTTAACCCACTCGTTCCTGGGATCGTTCTTGTAAACCTCCTCTGGACCCTCTCCAGAGCCGCACATCCTTCCTCAGATACGGGGCCCACATTAGAAACTCCAGCAAGTCAAGGCTCAATACTGTCAAAGTCTGAGTCTGAACTACAGTGCTCAGACTCTGCTGAAGTAATATCAACTAGAATAGAATAGAATAGAATAGAATGCCTTTTATTGTCATTCAAACAGCTTGGTTTGAACTAAGTTTCTCAGGCCAGGCTACCAGAGAAAATGTCTGGTTGATCGCGGACCCGGTGGGCCAAAGGGCCTGTTTCCGCGCTGCATCGACTGAAGTGAAAAGGAAGAGCTGCTCCCCACTGCCTATGTGTGTTGGGGGCTGTGTTCCGTTGCCCGCGTCAGCCCCAGCATCCGTCTCCACTGCATCGAGCCGAAGATGAGTGAAGACAAACACAGTCTGACTGGAATAGCGATGTTAGCCTGACTCTCTTGGGCTTGTCCCTTGCATTAGTTGCAGTGCTTTCCCTAAGATGGAGTGTGGACAGTTAGGCATGCCTGGTGTGATGAATTACTGAGAGCGGAGGGAATCTCTGCTTCATCCCCAACACTTTGAAGTCCAAACCTGAAATGAATGAAGTAACTCACTGAGGATAATTCCTCAAAAATATCCAATCGACATTTGAATGGAGATTGGTTGCAATTTACATCTAAATTAAACGCGAGCTTACGGATGGCATTTTGTCAACGGCAGCCCTGGATTTAGCACCTATTTAGCACGTGAGAAATACTGTGATATTTTATATAAACTGTTTGAAAAACATGTCAGGGTTGATTGTGCTGCTGGTGAACGGGAGAGATGAAGATAGCAATCCGTGATTCTGAGTGAAATCTCTGTGAACCGTTTCACCTGCCACTTCAACAGAAAGCATCAAAAACAAATATCATGTATATCCCCAAAGCAGCATAAATTAGCAATAATGAAAAAAATATGAATACCCTCACACGCAAGCAGGCAGAGAATTATCTCAATCCTCTTTGTTTCGAAGACTGCACAGCCTATTGTGGTTAAAGTCTATCGCTTGGTTAAATGTCAAATCTCAATACGCTCCCATTCCACCCTTTTTTCTTCCTTTATACCTGATCAATAAATAAACAACTTTCCCGAGAATTCTTCTGTCTCGAGCAGGCTGGATTCCCACTAACTGCGGATTTTTAAAAAAAACAAAGCCTGGGTCTAAATCTCTGCTTAGCAGCTCAGTGGAGCATTCAGTCTGCAACTCAATTTAAATACAAAACACAAAAAATATTTATTTTGTACAAAGGTTTCAGTTTGAAAATACATTACCGGGCTAATAGAAAATTTAACAGCATATTGACTGGATTTGGCACGTCCACTACCCAGGTACCCGTAAAATATATTATGCATCAGCAGAAAATGTTTTTAAAATTTCATGACCATAATTTTGAATTGATGGTGTATATATTTTGCCAACACATTCGATAAATGTAAGTGAAATAGGAGTTTGTTCAGCAAGCATGTAAATAGCGGCAAAGGGATTAGATGTTGTCAATTGAAGTACATTGCAGCATAGAATATAGGTACTGGAGTAGGCCATTCGGCCCTTCGAGCCAGCACCACCATTCATTGTGATCATGGCTGATCATCCACAATCAGTACCCTGTTCCTTGATTCCGCTAGCCCCTAGAGCTCTAACTAACTCCACGTGTAGGAAGGAACTGCAGGTGTTGGTTTAAACCAAAGATAGACACAAAATGCCGGAGTAACTCAGCGGGACGGGCAACGTATCTGGAGAGAAGGAATGGGTGACGTTTCGGGTCGAGACCGTTCTTCAGTCTGGGGAAGTATCTCGACCCGATACATCACCCATTCCTTCTCTCCAGAGACGCTGCCCATCCCGCTGAGTTACTCCGGCATTTTGTGTCTGTCTACAGAAGGAGTTATTGCAGATACAAGGAACTGCAGATGGTGGAATCTTGAGCAAGACACAAAGTGCTGGAGGAACTCAGTAGGGAATGGACAGACGACGTTTCGGGTTAAGGCCCTTCTTCAGACAGACAGAGTAAGGGGGCGAGAAAGCTGAGGAAGAGGAGGTGGTTGCAGGACAAAGCCTGGCGAGTGATAGGTGGATACGTGAGCGCGGTGCTTGATAGATGGGTGGTTAAAGTGACAAAGGCTAGAAGAGAAATCGGTGTCAGATTCCCTGCATTCCCTCCACTCCCTTCCCATCCATGTGTCTATCTAAAGCCTCATAAACTCTACAGCAACCTAGCATTGCGTTCCAGGCACCCAGCTTGTAAAAACCCCGCCCCGTACATCTCCTTTAAATGTTACTCCTCTTTAACAATAAGGGGGTAAGCCATTTAGAACAGAGACGAGGAAACACTTTTTCTCACAGAGAGTTGTGAGTCTGTGGAATTCTCTGCCTCAGAGGGCGGTGGAGGCCGGTTCTCTGGATGCTTTCAAGCGAGAGCTAGATAGGGCTCTTAAAGATAGCGGAGTCAGGGGATATGGGGAGAAGGCAGGAACGGGGTACTGATTGGGGATGATCAGCCATGATCACATTGAATGGCGGTGCTGGCTCGAAGGGCCGAATGGCCTACTCCTGCACCTATTGTCTATTGTCTGTTGACATTAGCATTCACGTTCCCACTTCTGTCCACGTGCTAAGACACAATAAACATACTGATGTCCTCTACATGTTCTTCAATAATAGTATTTTGTTTCTGTGAGTTAATTTGTTTTTGTTTTAGTTTAGAGGTACAGGTCCCAGCCAGGTTTAATAGCCTGATGGCTGGGGGGAAGTAGCTATTTCTGAACCTGGTCGTTGCAGTCTTCAGGCTCCTGTACCTTTTACCTGAAGGCAGCGGGGAGATGAGCGTGTGGCCAGGGTGGTGTGGGTCCTTGATGATGCTGCCAGCCTTTTTGAGGCAGCCTCTGCGATAGATCCCCTCGATGGTAGGAAGGTCAGAGCCGATGATGGACTGGGCAGTGTTTACTACTTTATGTAGTCTTTCCCTCTCCAAAGGCGCTCAAGTTGCCGAACCAAACCACGATGCAACCGGTGAGCATGCTCTCTACTGTGCACCTGTAGAAGTTCGAGCGAGTCCTCCTTGACAGACAGACTCTTCGTAATCTTCTCAGGAAGTAGAGGCGCTGATGAGCTTTCTTAATAATTGCATCAGTGTTCTCGTGTACAATTCACATGACAACAAACTCTCTTGAATCGTGAATCTTGAGCCCTGGCCAGCCAGCGATCCCCGTACACTAGTTCTACCCGACACACACTGGAGCCCTGGCCAGCCAGCGATCCCCGTACACTAGTTCTACCCGACACACACTGGGGATCATTTACAGAAGACAATTAACCTACAATCCTGCGCGTCTTTGGAGTGCGGGAGGAAGCCAGAGCCCCCGGAGAAAACCCACGCAGTCACGGGGAGAACGTACAAACTCTGTACAGACAGCACCCGTGGTCAGGATCGAACCCGGGTCTCCGGCGCTGTGAGGCAGCAACTCTGCCGCTGCGCCACCGTGACAGCAGGTGTGTTTGAACTGCTGGTGACTTGGTCGATGAGGTGGAGTCAGGTTTATTAGAGTGATATATACTTAGAACAAAAAAAAGCATTAATTCCTGTGTGGATGGAAGCAGACACTAAGAGGGTCAAATGCCGATGCAGATATCTTGTGTCGAACACAGAGTGCTGGAGTAACTCAGCGGGTCACATAACATCTGTGGAGAACATGGATAGGAGACGTTTCACAGAGTGCTGGAGTAACTCAGCGGGTCAGGCAGCATCTGTGGAGAACATGGATAGGTGACGTTTCACAGAGTGCTGGAGTAACTCAGCGGGTCAGGCAGCATCTGTGGAGAACATGGATATGTGACGTTTCACAGAGTGCTGGAGTAACTCAGCGGGTCACATAACATCTCTGGAGAAAAGGGATAGGTGACGTTTCGGGTTGAGACCCGTAAGGGTCTCGACCCGAAACGTCACCTATTCCTTTTCTCCAGAGATGCTGCCCGTCTGTGGAGAACGTGGATAGGTGACGTTTCACAGAGTGCTGGAGTAACTCAGCGGGTCAGGCAGCATCTGTGGAGAACATGGATAGGTAACCTTTTGGGTCAGGACCTTTGTTCAGACTCTTCTACTATGAGGGGGTGACCTTGTTGGGGTGTACAAGATCATGAGGGGCATAAAGTGAACGCTCACAGTCTTTATCCCAGGTAGAGGATTCTAAAACATGAGAGCACAGGCTTGAGGTGCGACTGGAGAGATTTAAGAGAGATCTCGGGGGGGGGGGGGGGGGGGTGGGGCACCTTATTCATTTGGATGGTAAGCCACGTCTGATTTTTTTTAGATTTAGAGATACAGCGCGGAAACAGGCCCTTCGGCCCACCGAGTCCGTGCCGACCAGCGTTCCCTGCACATTAACACTATCCTACACCCACTAGGGACATTGTTTACATTTACCAAACCAATTAACCTACAAACTTGTACGTGTGGGAGGAAACCGAAGATCTCGGAGAAAACCCACGCAGGTCACAGGGAGAACGTACAAACTCCGTACAGACAGCGCCCGTAGTCGGGATGGAACCCGGGTCTCCGGCGCTGCATCTGTTGTCAGGCAGCAACTCTACCGCTGCGCCACCGTGACCGGAATGAACTGCCAGAGGAAGCTACAGTATAGACACACACAATTACAATTAAAAGACATTCAGGCAGATTTATCGAAGAAGGGTTTCGGCCCGAAACGTTGCCTATTTCCTTCGCTCCATAGATCCTCCAGCACTTTGTCTACCAGGCAGATGTGTCGATAGGGTGGTTTCAGAGAGATGTGGGGCATACGCGAGCAAATAGGGCCAGCCCTTGATCTGTGCCAACCAGTCGGCATGGACAAGACGGGCCGAAGGGCCTGTTTCCTTGCGATACGGCTCTATAATAATGACGAAGATAATAAGGGCTGGACAAAAATCCCTTCATTGAGGAAAAACAGTACAGGCTTTCCCAGCAGCATAGTGTGGAAAATCTGAAGACTGATTCTGTAGCATGAAGCTGTTCTCAGGAAACACATAAACCTTTAAATGACGGAGATGTTTCTGATTGTTATTGCACTTCTGAGGGCCAGCAGATTAATTCCACTTGGGTCGAGCAATGAATGGCAAGAGCATCACCTAATCACACTGGATACAGAAGAGGGAACACAAAAGGCTGGAGAAACTCAGCGGGTGCAGCAGCATCTAAGGAGCGAAGGAGATAGGCGACGTTTCGGGTCGAGACCCTTCTTCAGACTGGTCAGGGATCAGGGAGGAGGTTGTGAAACTGTCTCCGTAGGGAGGAGGAGAACAAAGTAGGCATACCTTGAGGAGATATCCATACATAAGAGGCATAGGTTTGATTTGACACACACACACGGATGTGAATCTAATACTCTTTGCGCTTTTCAAGATGGACGAGCACTTTACTTCCATTTCAAATATTTAACGTTGCTGGCAGCGCAGGAAGAATACGTGGCTTTCTGTCATATTTCACCGAGCTTATCTCTCACCTTTCCTATCATCCAATGGGCCAAGAATTACAATTTCTACTTAAGTGCCCAGCTGTAATCTGTCTGATAGTTCGCTGCTCACAGACTAAGTACCCAAAGGAAGAAAAAAAATCAGGCGAGTTGGTGCTTCCAGTTTATTTGTCCAGACTGCAAACCCCTTCATTGGATGGAACAAAACTTCATTCCACATGCAAAATATCTCTGCATTTTAACTCCTCCTCACAACCCAACGCCTATTGATGCGTTTGATAGAAGTGATGAACCATTGCCCAATCCTTCACTCTCCTTATTTTTATGTCTGCGCACTGTCACAGAAATACCGTGGGTGCTGGGCAAGGTACGGTAAATGCACTAGACCACATGACATCCACTTGTGAAGTACAGGGCGGGGAACCTCAGAGGTCACAGGCTCACAATAACACAGTTAGGATGAAGAGAAAGGATGGCAAACTTCCAGAGGCTATTTGGAGCGGAGTGGACCTTCGGACTATCAGTCATCGGACTTCACTGGACTTTATCTTGCACTAAACGGCACTCCCTTCATCATAGATGACACAAAAAGTTGAAGCAACTCAGCGGGACAGGCAGCTTCTAGAAATAAAATTATAAAAGGACCAGACAAGCTAGATGCAGGAAAAATGTTCCCCATGTTGGGGTAAGTCCAGAACCAGGGGCCACACAGTCTAAGAATAAAGGGGAGGCCATTTAGAACTAAGTTGAGAAAACACATTTTCACTCAGAGAGTTGTGAATATGTGGAATTCTCTGCCACAGAAGGCAGTGGAGGCCAATTCACTGGATGAATTTAAACGAGAGTTAGATAGAGCTCTAGGGGCTAGCGGAGTCAGGGGATATGAGGAGAAGGCAGGAACGGGGTACTGATTGTGGGTGATCAGCCATGATCACATTGAATGGCGGTGCTGGCTCGAAGGGCCGAATGGCCTCCTCCTGCACCTATTGTCTACGTCTGGAGAGAAGGAATGCGTTACATTTCGGATCGAGACCCTTCTTCAGACTGGAGAAAACTGAAGAAGGGTCTTGACCTGCGACGTCACCCATTCCTTCTCTCCAGAGATGCTGCCCGTCCCGCTGAGTTACTCCAGCACTTTGTGTCTATCTTCGGTGTAAACCAGCATCTGCAGTTCCTTCCCGCACCTGTGTAGATATGTGTTGGTTTCTCAGTGTATACATTAATATATTTATAATAAATATAACTCTACTGTTAAAATTTAGAAATATTAATTAATGTCATAAAGTGCCGGTGAATTACTTATATTAGCCAATGTATGACGTTAATTAAATCCCTGATTATCTGTACTTCAAATGAATTACTGCCCGGTATAGTCAGTAAGTAATTAATATACTAATGAGCATTTAATTAAAATTCTTATGATGAAGTACATGAATATCAATATCCACAGATAATATTCAAAGTTCAAAATAACTTGTCCTTAATTCCAATGTTCGTATTCACGCGCAAGAATCATCTGTATCCAGGAACACTCCTCATGACATTCATCTTCAGAGCAGAAAGATAAAGGCATCTCTGATACTGCAGGCAGCCATCTGTAGATCTGTATGAGGAGTCATTGAGTTTTCCTCGGTCTGAGGAAGGGTTCCCGACCCATCCTTTTTCTCCAGAGATGCTGCCGAACCCGCTGAGTACTGATTGTGGACGATCAGCCATGATCACAATGAATGCCGGTGCTGGCTCAAAGGGACTTTAAGTGACTTTAAGTGATAGATCCAGTCAGTCCAGTCAGAGAGGGCCATCACACATCCACAGCCCTCAGCCTCAGTACCGGCTCTCCACAGGGCTGCGTGCTGAGCCCCCCGCTCTACACCATCTACACACATGACTGCACCCCCACCCACCACAGCAACACCATTGTCCAATTTGCGGAAGACACCATGGTGGTGGGACTCATCTCCGGGGGGGACGAGTACGCCTATCGGGATGAGGCGGAACAGCTGACAGTGTGGTGTGGAGAAAATAACCTGCTCCTCAACACCTTAAAGACCAAGGGGATAATAATAGACTTCAGGAAGAACAAAACGGACATGGTACCGCTGATCATCAGGGGGGACTGTTTGGAGTGGGTGGCGGATTTCCGCTTCCTGGGAATCCAGATTGAGGAGGACCTGACATGGAGTGTGAACACCTCTGCGCTGCTGAAAATGGTCCAGCAGAGAGTGCACTTCCTGAGGGTGCTCAGGAAGAACAACATCACCAAGAGACTGCTGCTGTCCTTTTATCGGTGCTCCATAGAGAGCATCCTAACATACTGTGTATGCGTGTGGTACACCAGCTGCACAGCGGCCCAGAGGAAAGCGCTCCAGAGGGCTATTGACAACGCTCAGAAGATTGTCGGCTGCCCTCTCCTCACCTTGGAGGACCTACACAGTTCCCACTGTCTCAAGAAATCCCAGATTATTATAAAGGACATTTCCCACCCCGGACACTCCCTGTTTGAACTGTTGCTGTCAGGCAGACGGTACAGATCAATGAGGACAAGGACAAACAGACTAAAAAACAGTTTTTACCCCACTGCTATAAAGGCACTAGATGTAGCCGCCCAGGGACGCAGGGACTAAGGGACTGTGGTTGCTACACTGTGAACTCGACAGAAGGATGTAGGGGTGGGTGTTTATGCGTGCTATTTTCATATTTATTTTAGTTGTTTATCTTTTTTAATATTTTACCTTGCACGTATCGCTAGCTGTTAGAAATGTTTGAATGGTGCACTGACCGGCTGACATTTATTAAATTTCGTTGTACATGGTTCATGTTACAATGACAATAAAGAAACTATTCTATATTCTATTCTATTCTGTATATTCTATTCTACTATTCTACAGATGGGTCGGGTGGTGTCGGGGTGGAGATCGGGGTGGGGGGGGAGGGGGCGCAGTGATGGCAGATAGGTAGAGTACGTTTTAGAAAATTCTAATTGGGCAATTTTAGCTGATTGGAGAGCCCGTGTAGTAATAAGATACGCATTAAAAATACGAACTAAGAGTTCGAGATCAAGTGTTCTAAATTTGCAGCAAAATGTCCAAATACTGGATTTCATATTGAAGTTGTGCGTAAGGTGGGATACGAATTCCTGTATATAGAACTTCGAAGTTGGTGCATGTTGGTGATTGATTCCGAATAGCGGCTGATCAACAGTGAGTAGTTAACCCTCTGGTCGATTGCTGACTAGTACCTGATAGCGAAGAGTACCTGAGAGACGGCAGCCTCCTGCTTGACGAAAAGTAATCCGAATAGCGAAGGGTACCCCTAATTCTCTCGAACTTAGAGAGGAGGGATAGAGGTCCCCCTATAGAAGTCCAGTCTTAGCAGAGGGACAGTAACATTCGGGAGGAAAAGTAATCATTTAAGGAATAGTACCCCTCAGCAAAGAGTGTACCAGGAAGGGGAAAACCTTCGGTATCAGAGGGAGAGGCTCACTGCGTGATACCAGCGTGACGCGGTTTCGAGATCGAGTGTTCGTGAATTGTGCGCTAGTGCTTTAAATAAGTTTGTAAATTGTAAAAATAGTTTTTCGTATTGTTATCCAGATTTTGTAAATATTTCTGTATGTAAATAAATCTAGAGTAATTAAAAGTTAAGATTTAGAACGTGCTTAATAGTTCGTGGACCGTCATTGTGTTGCTGCCTGTGCGAGTGTTTACAGATTTAAAACTTGAAGTGAGAGTGTGGTTAAGTTAGATATCCGTAGTGTTTAATCTAGACATTCGCATTTGTTTAAGATTGTTTTGTAAATCCGAATTGGGGCGGTTCGATCAGGGGCTGTACTCCTTCGATCGCCGCTCCGAGGGGAGGAGTCATCTCGCTGATTGATTGCGGCACGAGGAGGATTGATTAAAGTGGGGTTTATTGTAGGATTATAGTTTATATCGGGGTGTGTTTTGGATTATTAATAATCGGGGGAATATTTTCATTTTTAGTTATAGTCTTGTTGGCGTGGTTTGAGTTTATTTGTTTGTGCCACCTTAAAGTTAATTTTTAAAAACTGCTGTGTGAGTACCTGCAAGTGGGAGTTCGACCCTTTGTTTAAAATTTGGAATTGAATGCAGCGATTGTGATTTAACTGATAAGAGAGTTGGGAGAGACTGAATAGGAGCGAGTGGTTTGAATAATTCAACAGGAGTGATTGGGAGACAGCCTGGAGCGGGTGTGAATGGAAAAGATCGTTACCCATTGTGTGAGACAGATTCCATTGACCTTGGAGTCTGGGAGAAGTAGTGGGAGAAACAGATGTTAGTCTCTGGAATCTTTATTTTGCAATTTGTGCTTTGCCCATTGTTCCGAGAAGGGGAATGTCTCTGAGAAGTATCGATCAAACAGATTGGACAGCCCGATAGTGATAATTTGCGGGGAGCTTCCACACGAAGCAGAGAGACATTATCGGGGAAGTTAAACGCTCTTTTAGAAGATAAACTTTGGCCGTTGGGTTGAGTAAAGTCTTTGATCGGGATAAACTATGTAGAAAGAATCATTAGAGATTATGGGAATAGTGAAGAAGCAAATGAGTTAAGTTAGATGTGGAAAGCATTCTTCATAGAAACATAGAAACATAGAAAATAGGTACAGAAGGAGGCCATTTGGCCCTTCGAGCCAGTGTGTTTCATTTATTGTGATCATGGCTGATCTTTCAATAAAAGAAAAATAAAGAAATAAAATGTTTTACTGTCCACCCTAAGAATGGTGGCTTGTAAATTGGGGATAGGAGAAGATAATATACCTGATCCTTCTCAGGACATTCCAGAGCGGGGACAAGGGAAATTAATAAACCAACAGCAACAGCAGGAGCAGGAGAGAGTGTCGTCTTTCAGAAGCGAGACCGCTGAGACGGCTCTTAAAGGGAAGGTGCTAACGGAAACAAAATCGGGTAAGTCGGGTATGGATGAGAAAGGGCTCGCACCTCTTGAAGGGAATAAAATGCTAAATTGGGCAGAGTTTTTCGGAGTAGATATAGAGCCACAGTGTCCACTAAAAAACTCTCATATTCCCCAATCAGAGGAACCGTGTGCAGCCTGCGAGCAGGGCACACGGGAGAGGTCAGCGTTAACTTTGGCTCCTCACCCTAAATTTGAATCTAACACAGAAACATCAATAGGCAATAGACAATAGACAATAGGTGCAGGAGTAGGCCATTCAGCCCTTCGAGCCAGCACCACCATTCACTGTGATCATGGCTGATCATCCCCAATCAGTACCCCGTTCCTGCCTTCTCCCCCTCTCTTGAAAGCATCCAGAGAACCTGCCTCCACCGCCCTCTGAGGCAGAGAATTCCACAGACTCATCACTCTCTGTGAGAAAAATGGTTTCTTCGTCTCCGTTCTAAATGGCTTACTCCTTACTCTTAAACTGTGGCCCCTGGTTCTGGACCCCCAACATCGGGAACATGTTTCCTGCCTCTAGCGTGTCCCAACCCTTAATAATCTTATATGTTTCAATAAGATCCCCTCTCATCCTTCTAAACTCCAGAGTGTACAAGCCCAGCCGCTCCATTCTCTCAGCATATGACAGTCCCCCCCATCCCGGGAATTAACCTTGTAAACCTACGCTGTACTCCCTCAATAACATTGGAAAGAGATTTTCTCTCTCCTGGGATTGCCCCACGGGTGGAAGATTATAGTGAGGGAAACCCAGGAGTTAGGAGAAAGACTTCGTCAACATGGGTGCCGAGATTGAATAGCGATTCAGGCAGCGAATGAGTAAAGGAATCCTTCTTGAGGTACCGGGATAAAACAAATAGACTTTCAGGGGGTGAGATAAAGGGGGAGTATGGGTGGATTGATCCGGACATGAATAGGATTAGGGCATCGGAGCGGGTCACCACCGAAGAGAATGTTGGAAGAAATCCCCGTAGACAGTGTGTGTGTGTGTGTGTGTGTGTGTGTGTGTGTGTGTGTGTGTGAGTGTGTGTGTGTGTGTGTGTGTGTGTGTGTGTGTGTGTGTGTGTGTGTGTGTGTGTGTGTGTGTGTGTGTGTGTGTGTGTGTGTGTGTGTGTGTGTGTGTGTGTGTGTGTGTGTGTGTGTGTGTGTGTGTGTGTGTGTGTGTGTGTGTGTGTGTGTGTGTGTGTGTGTGTGTGTGTGTGTGTGTGTGTGTGTGTGTGTGTGTGTGTGTGTGTGTGTGTGTGTGTGTGTGTGTGTGTGTGTGTGTGTGTGTGTGTGTGTGTGTGTGTGTGTGTGTGTGTGTGTGTGTGTGTGTGTGTGTGTGTGTGTGTGTGTGTGTGTGTGTGTGTGTGTTGTGTGTGTGTGTGTGTGTGTGTGTGTGTGTGTGTGTGTGTGTGTGTGTGTGTGTGTGTGTGTGTGTGTGTGTGTGTGTGTGTGTGTGTGTGTGTGTGTGTGTGGTGTGTGTGTGTGTGTGTGTGTGTGTGTGTGTGTGTGTGTATGTGTGTGTGTGTGTGTGTGTGTGTGTGTGTGTGTGTGTGTGTGTGTGTGTGTGTGTGTGTGTGTGTGTGTGTGTGTGTGTGTGTGTGTGTGTGTGTGTGTGTGTGTGTGTGTGTGTGTGTGTGTGTGTGTGTGTGTGTGTGTGTGTGTGTGTGTATGTGTGTGTGTGTGTGTGTGTGTGTGTGTGTGTGTGTGTGTGTGTGTGTGTGTGTGTGTGTGTGTGTGTGTGTGTGTGTGTGTGTGTGTGTGTGTGTGTGTGTGTGTGTGTGTGTGTGTGTGTGTGTGTGTATGTGTGTGTGTGTGTGTGTGTGTGTGTGTGTGTGTGTGTGTGTGTGTGTGTGTGTGTGTGTGTGTGTGTGTGTGTGTGTGTGTGTGTGTGTGTGTGTGTGTGTGTGTGTGTGTGTGTGTGTGTGTGTGTGTGTGTGAGTGTGTGTGTGTGTGTGTGTGTGTGTGTGTGTGTGTGTGTGTGTGTGTGTGTGTGTGTGTGTGTGTGTGTGTGTGTGTGTGTGTGTGTGTGTGTGTGTGTGTGTGAGTGTGTGTGTGTGTGTGTGTGTGTGTGTGTGTGTGTGTGTGTGTGTGTGTGTGTGTGTGTGTGTGTGTGTGTGTGTGTGTGTGTGTGTGTGTGTGTGTGTGTGTGTGTGTGTGTGTGTGTGTGTGTGTGTGTGTGTGTGTGTGTGTGTGTGTGTGTGTGTGTGTGTGTGTGTGTGTGTGTGTGTGTGTGTGTGTGTGTGTGTGTGTGTGTGTGTGTGTGTGTGTGAGTGTGTGTGTGTGTGTGTGTGTGTGGTGTGTGAGTGTGTGTGTGTGTGTGTGTGTGTGTGTGTGTGTGTGTGTGTGTGTGTGTGTGTGTGTAAATGCCTGCATCAGGTGTAAATGTTCCCCAGACCACAGACAATCAAACATCGGTGCAGCATGGAGGTTAGAGGTCCAAATAAAGGAGATAAGAATGACTGTGGATAAAGAGGAAGAAGACCTCAAGGCCTGGATGGACCTCCCGTTTACAGAACCATCCTTTCCGAGGTTCGATCGATGCTTTAGCTGTGGAGGACTGGAGTCCGTCATGTCCCATGAGGGTGTATCATAGAGGAGGAAGGGGACAAAGAAGGAGGCCACGGGGTCCTGGTGACCCTGAAGGTAGAGGGCGGGGACACTGGCAGGGAATCAGGGAGATCCTGAGGAGGAGACAGTCCAACAGTCTGACCCATTTCAGTGGCTCTGACCTGCCAGTGAGTAACCATACCCCATCCGATAAAACTACAAGGCATCCTCTGGCCTAAGAAACAGTACTGTAACATCGCCCCTTCCTAACCGGGGAAGATACATAGAATCTCACTCTCATAGAATTCTCACCCGGGGTGGGAGATTGCAACCTTCACGTGGTCCGCCCTGTTTCGACGAATGCAATCAACCCAGCGTGAACAATCAAATAAGATCAAATAGAACAAGTTGCCCTGCAACGTCAGGCTGTGCACGCCACACGCAAGAAGGAGAAGAAGAATTCTCACTGAAGGAGGGAGAACGGCAAGAATAACAGAGTAGCTAGTGAGGCAAGGGATAGCAACTGTGGAATGGAAATGGCACTAGGGAGAGAAGAAACAAAGTTACTGCGCAGGAGGAATGGGAGTGGGGAAATGAAGATATTGCACTAATGTATTGCTGAGTTTGTGCCTGCAGGACAGTGGGTCAACAAGAGACTACCTGGGGAGTGAGGTAAACAGAATACACAGACCCCTAATGGGCCAGTCCCACTGTATGAGTTTACCCAAGAGCTCTCCCGAGTTTAAAAAATAATCAAACTCGTGGTAAGTACGTAGCGGGTACGTCGGAGCTCAGGACGTCTCTTAGCGGCTTGTAACGCTAACGGCAGGTACTCAGGAAACGCAGTAAGCTTGTGAAGATTTTTCAACATGTTGAAAAATGTCCACGAGAGCCCCGAGTACCAACGAGCGGCCATTACCGTAATTCTCCGAGTTCAAATCGGGGGAAACTCGGGAGAACTCTTGAATTACCTCGAACAGTGGGACAGGCCCTTGAGAACGGGAGGAAGACAATGGAAGGTAATGCAGCTTCCCAGGAAAAGGTGACCAGCGGGAAGAATTGACACTGTCCTGCCCCTTTAAGGCACTCGGGAAGGCCAGCAAGTACAGCCTCAGTATCCCCACTCCCGAGCAACAAACACCACCATTAGAAAGGAGGAAGAAAGGACCTACCCTAGTGTCCAACTTCAGATCACCTACCTACTGGAAGAATAAGAGGAAGGAGAATTAAGGACACTTCAAACACCTTTGAAGGAAATAACATCAATACCTGATAATGACTTCTGGGACAGACCTCACCCTAAAGGATTGATTTCCAATAAAATATTTATCTGTAGTTTGGGGCCAGACACCTGAATTGCGTCCAAATGATGGGGTTTAGAAATAATTTATAAATTTTGGATTCGCTCGAAATTGGGTGGAAATGAATTGGAGGGACTTTATAGATTTTTTAGATTTGGAATAGACTTGTGGAATCTGACTAGGGACTAATTGGAGTTTAATCATTAACTGACATTGTTGTTATCTCGTCCTCAGAAAGGGCAGACAAAGATGGAAGGGATTGCTCAAAGGGCATCAGGAAGGGTGGAACTTGGGAAGATCTGGTAACATGGAATTACTTAGGGAATATGAGAGTTGAATTAAAATCGGGATTACAATCGGAATTAAACTTGGAACTTAAAATGGGAATTGTAATTGGAATATAATTGGACATGGTCAAAAGAGGAACTGCAAGCAACAGGACTTCACTTTAAGAGGCCGGATTAAGACATCATTCAGTTGAGAACGATAGGCGTGAGAACCCCTAGACAACGAGGCCAATAGAATAAAAGGCAACAAAGCCAATAGAATAAAAACGAGAACCCCTAGCCAGAGAACAAAGCCAACATAATAAAAACTAACATAAGATGAGCTAATAGAATAAATAAACAACATAGCGGAGAATTAGCATTACAACTAGTCAGGCATAAACAAGAGAAAATGGAGGACAGACTTGGTTAACTGTAGGGGGAAACTTGGATTGTGTTGGGAGTAGCAGGCCCGATGTGTATTTGTCCGATGTATTTGAATTGTTTAACCCTTGATGGTAAAGAGGCTTATATTATCAAGGTGAAAATAAATTGTCCCTGGATTTGGCATTTTTGATTGGAATTAGGATGGAATTAGTAGTATAAGAAATTGATTATTTAAATTTGAACAGCCGGGAATTCCACAGGAATTGGAAAGGAATTGTGTTATTGGCTACATTGCTGTGGAATGAAGAAAAAGAAATGGGCATTGAAATTTAAATGGTAAATTGAAGGCTGAGTCTGACTTTGGTTAAATTGGAACATTTATCATGGTTTGCTTCAAATTAAAGTCGCGCCTTTAGGGGAATCTGGACTGAACCCAGCTGAAAATGTATATGATTTCCTGTCACCAAATATACATAGTAGAACCGTGTGAAGATGAAGGAGATTTAATGTCGATCCTAGAGTAATAAAGAGTAGGATAGGGAATACAATATACTAGGTCCAATACATACCCAGAATACAATATACTAGGTCCAATAGATACCCAAATCTTTTCACCCAGAGAGTTGTGAATTTGTGGAATTTCCTGCCACAGAGGGCAGTGGAGGCCAAATCACTGGATGGATTTAAGAGAGAGTTAGATAGAGCTCTAGGGGCTAGTGCAGTTAAGGGATGTGGGGAGAAGGCAGGCATGGGTTATTGATAGGGCACGATCAGCCATGATCACAATGAATGGCGGTGCTGGTTCGAAGGGCCAAATGGCCACCTGCTGCACTTATTTTATATGTATCTATGTATCCAGATAATAGAATAGGGTTAGGTTCTAGTGAAACAGAAATAGCGAATGTGTGGGAAAGCATGAGTGCGCAATGGTAACTTGCTTTGTCCCAGGCTTCTTAGGATTTTCTAGGGTCGACTGTGGAAGGTGATGGAAGACTGGGCAGGAACACGGATGGAGGGAATTCGCACCCACGAAAACTCGGGAGGTGAAGACTCCTCAGACAGGACTTGTGAAGTTATGCCCATGAAAACCCGGGACACTTTACAAGATCCTGAGAAGAAACATTGTCATCTTGTGTTACTGATGGATGGGAAATGTAAAGCACAGTTATGTATCTCTGGTTAGCTGATTACTGAGCCACTTCAGTTATCATTTATGATGGGTTATCATAATGATAAAAGGAAGGAATGTTAATCCTGGCTAAATTGGACCAGCTAGGACTTCAAAATGGGGTTAAGTTTCAGGGTTGCTGGGAGATTTGGTCAAATTGGGATTGCTCTCTGCAGAGCTGGGACAGGCTACGAGAGGTCCAGAGAGTCTGGAGCTTAGATACAATTTGCAAGCAAAGAATGGGAAGCCTTGCAAACCCTGTCAATCTGGTGTAAATGCATAGAATGGATTGGAAGGTTGAAAACCAGACATACACCTTGTAAATAGCTTGTAAATAATCTTGCAGTGTCTGACTTTGCTTAGTGGTGATTGGATGAGGTGTTGAGCCTTGTATGAGTTTTCTGTTAATCAGGGTAAATGTTTCCAAGTTGACTTCCTCTCGAAGTCCGTTTTGAATACAAAGTATTGAACTGTTGTACCATTGGGTTAGGGAAATGCCTGTTATGTGTGGGGTTAATCGATATCTGTAATTGGGTGAATTGAGAGACCACCCCCGTGTGGTTTGGCCCTTGAGTTCGCGGGGCATATAAAGGTTCGTGGTCACGAGGCTCAGGGTCGATCTTCTGGAAGAGCGCTCAGGACCACGTACCCTTCTGGAGTGTCTCTGTCTGAGTGAGGCCTAGAGGGCTTGAACAGGCAGACACGGGGTGGGATAGGTATAGTGTGTAATCTGTGACGCGCTTTCGGCAAAATAAAATGTAGTTGATTCAAGTGCTTGATTCAGTGTTTTTACTGAAACAAGATTGGGGGGAAGCTTAGAAACAAACAATTATCGACACATTTAGATTTATTTTTAGTTTAGTTTAGAGATAGAGATACAGCGCTGAAACAGGCCCTTCGGCCCACCGGGTCTATGCCGACCAGCGATCCCCGCACACTAACACTATCCTTCACACACTCGGGACAATTTTTTACATTCACCGAGCCAATTAACCTACAAACCTGCACCTCTTTGGAGTGTGGGAAGAAACGAGAGATCTCGGAGAAAACCCACGTGGTCACGGAGAGTACAAACACCGTGCAAACGAACAAACTCCGTACAGACAGCACCCGTAGTCAGGATGGAACCCGGGTCTCCGGCGCTGCATTCGCTGTACGGCAGCAACTCTACCGCTGCGCCACTGTGACCGGCCCATTGTCACGTGTACTGAGGTACAGTGAAAAGCTTTGTTTTGCACACTGTCCAATCAGATCAGATAGTACCGTACATAAATACAATCTGAAACTCCAGTCCAGCTGGTAGAGCAGAGGGGAAGATACAGAGTGCAGAATATAGTCTCAGCATTGTAGCGCATCAGTTCCACAGACAGAGTCCAATGTCCGCAATGGGGTAGAGGTGAATCGGACAGTGCCCTGGCTTATGGAAGGGCCGTTCACAAGCCTGATAACAGAGGGGAAGAAGCTGTTCCTGAGTCACCAGGAGGCTGGGCAAAAGTACAATCCATTAAATATTTAAGAAGGAACTGCAGATGTTGGAAAAATCGAAGGTAGACAAAAATGCTGGAGAAACTCAGCGGGTGAGGCAGCATCTATGGAGCGAAGGAATAGGTGACGTTTCGGGTCGAGACCCTTCTTCAGAAACTCAGCGGGTGAGGCAGCATCTATGGAGTGAATGAATAGGTAACATTGCGGGTCGAGACGTCACCTATTCCTTCGCTCCATAGACGCTGCCTCACCCGCTGAGTTTCTCCAGCATTTTTGTCCACCCTCCATTAAATATTCTGCTTTTAGGAATCTGTAGAGAGATGTTGCAGCATGGCTGCAGAGTGTGTGTGGAAACCTGCGATAATTGACTGAGCAAGTTGGCATTCTTGTCAGTCTGTCAATTCAATCAAGTCATGAAAGCTTAACATTTCCTCATAAGTGCAGTGACCCTTTAATGAGACGAGATTGATGGGCCCCAAGGAGAGAAGACTTACAAACAATCTTCACAGAACAGCTAATGACATGCGTGGTAAACGGGAAACCTCAGGGTGACTGGCCGCAATGCTCTCGCACAGATGAAATTGTGGAATTTAATTATTGCGGAAAATTAGGTATTAAAAATAGAATAATTGAAGAGTGACAGTGAGCAGTAAGGGTGGCATTTACACCAACGCTATGGACACTTCCTAAACTTTCAATGCAAATCTCGAGAGGTTAATGAGAGTCGCTGGCATTCCGAGATTAAACGGCAGCTTTCCGCTCATTAAGGAAGAACTTCACTCTTCCAACTTGGCCCCGTAATCTCATCAGGTGCTGAGCCTGATGTTCCAGCATTAGCCATTACTATTCAAAACCTCCCAGCCAGTGTGTACATCTCTCAGCATTACTGATTATGGACTGTCAGGCAACAGGCATTTTGTACAAGAACGCACTGTTTGGTTTAGTTTAGTTTAGAGATACAGCGCGGAAACAGCACCTTCAGCCCCAACGAGTTCTGCACCGACCAGCGATGCCCACACACTAACACTACCCTACACACACTAGGGACAATTTATAATTTTTTTAATACCGAGCCAATTAACATACAAGCCCGCACGTCTTTGAGTGTGGAATGAAACCGAAGATCTCGGAGAAAACCCACGCAAGTCACGGGGGGAACGTACAACTCCGTACAGACAGCGCCCGTAGCCAGGATCGAACCATGGGCTCTGGCGTGTGAGGCAGCAGCTCTACCCGCTGCGCCATCGTGCCGCCAGTGCTTTAGTCCGTGTGAGGTTCTGGAGGCGAAAAATACACTTGCCATAAGTTGATAGGTTCCAGCAGCAGAATTAGGTCATTCGGCCCATCAATTCAATCATGGATAATCTATCTTTCCCTCTCAACCCCATTCTCCTGCCTTTGACCTGTAATCCTTGACCTCCCCTCTGCCATTGACCCTTTTCCCAGTAAAAGTTCAGCTCAGTTTATTGTCACGTGTACTGAGGTACAGTGAAAAGCTTCTGTTGCGTGCTAACCAGTCAGCGGAAAGACAATACGTGATTACACTCACGCCATCCACAGTGTACATATGCAGGATAAAAGTAACAATGTTTAGAGCAAGATAGAGTCTGGTAAAGTCCGATTAAAGATTGTCTGAGGGTCTCCAATGAGGTAGATATTAGCTCAGGACCGCTATCTAGATGTTGGTGGTAGGACGGTTCAGTTGCCTGATAACAGCTGAGAAGAAACTGCCCCTAAATCTGCAGGTGTGCGTTTTCACACTTCTGTACCTCTTGCCCGATGGGAGAGGGGAGAAGAGGGAGTGACCGGGGGTGAGACTGGTCCTTGATGAGGTGTAGATGGAGTCAACAGAAGGCAGGTTGGTTTGTGTGTGTGATGGTCGGGTTGGTTTGTGTGTGTGATGAACCGATGATTGTCTGCAGTTGTGGATGGAGCTGTTCCCAAACTGTGCTGATCAATCCCATTTGCATGGCACCTTAATGCAAATTAATTATTTCCCCACTGCCCCTCAGCAACAGTTTCACCGTTAAACAACAATGAACAGCTGAGAATATCAAATATTGTTCAACGCTATCATTTCAATTTGTGTAATATATTCAATACATCCATCAATAATGTCATATCATGATCTGTTTGCACCATCCAGCTGTGCTGTTAGCCTGCAAAATTACTTGAAAAGTAATTATCTCCAAGTCCGTTTTTCAAGATGACCTGGGAAAACAATGCTTAATGTGCGGACTGAATCCAGCCTCCCATCTTTGGTTCAGTCAGTGTAGACAGGAAAAAATGTGTTTGAAGAAGGGTCCCGATCCGAAACGTCACCTATCCATGTTCTCCACAGATGCTGCCTGACCCGCTGAGTTACTCCAGCACTCTGTGAAACGTCACCTATCCATGTTCTCCACAGATGCTGCCTGACCCGCTGAGTTACTCCAGCACTCTGTGTCCATGTTCTCCACAGTGCTGCCTCCAGCACTCTGTGACGTCCACTATCCATGTTCTCCACAGATGCTGCCTGACCCGCTGAGTTACTCCAGTGTGAAACGTCACCTATCCATGTTCTCCACAGATGCTGCCTGACCCAGCACTCTGTCACCTATCCAGTTCTCCACAGATGCTGCCGCTGAGTTACTCCAGCACTCTGTGAAACGCCACCTATCCATGTTCTCCACAGATGCTGCCTGACCCGCTGAGTTACTCCAGCACTCTGTGAAACGTCACCTATCCATGTTCTCCACAGATGCTGCCTGACCCGCTGAGTTACTCCAGCACTCTGTGAAACGTCACCTATCCATGTTCTCCACAGATGCTGCCTGACCCGCTGAGTTACTCCAGCACTCTGTGTCTTTCCTGGTTCAAAGCTGTATCTTTAAATCGATCAATCAATCAATGACACCCACCTCTGTAGCTCCAGTACCCGGCCAGATATTAATATTGCAAGCGTATTAAAGGTCAGACACATTTACACGCTTATTTCTGGGGGAAATCACGCGTGGTCCAAAAGGTTCTTTAATGGATGTATATCTCACTGAGAATCATTTCCTCCTTTTACACCGAGGATTTCAAAGTGTCTTTGCTTTCAGGAGATAACCTGATGTCAGAAGAAAATTAGCAATAAATTATAAATGGCAGATTCCCTGTGATAAAGTACCATTTTCCAGCTTCTTTAATGGTGATGCACACACAGACTAATGATGTTTTGAAAGACTAACACTGAAATAAATATTTTAAAGTTCATATTCCTTCAGCTGGCCTGCCAGCTGTGAAGGGTAATTTATTGCAGAATGTTGAAGAACATTAAGATAGACACAGAGTGCTGGAGTAACTCAGCGGGTCAGGCAGCATCTGTGGAGAACATGGATAGGTGACGTTTCACAGAGTGCTGGAGTAACTCAGCGGGTCAGGCAGCATCTGTGGAGAACGTGGATAGGTGACGTTTGGTGTTGGGATCCTTCTTCATTCTGTGTGTGGGAGCCGGGGGAGGGGGGGGGGGGGTGGAAAGAAAGCTGGAGTAATTTTTAAGGTCCGGGTAAGTGTGAGAGCAGGGAACAATGGCCATATCCTTGCCTTCTCACACAAGTGCCACTGAGATCCAGATAGTCCCAGATCCTAGATAGTCCTGAACTACTATCTACCTCATTGGTGACCCTCGGACTATCCTTGATCGGACTTTGCTGGCTTTACCTTGCACTAAACGTTAATCCCTTATCATGTATCTATACACGGCAAACGGCTCGATTGTAATCACGTATTGTCTTTCCGCTGACTGGTTAGCACGCTACAAAAGCTTTTCACCGTACCTCGGTACACGTGACAATGAACTCAACTGAAACTGAACTGATCCATTTATGCAGCAGTTCAGACAGGGCACAACTTTCATAGTTTGTATCACTCAGGCGCCTGGCTTGCCTTTGACAGACAACACAACCGAGCTTTATCTTCTTGTGCTGAGAACTAACTCATTCCAATGCAGATTAGTGAGCTGTCTCCTGTGGAAGGGACCCAGCCGACAGGGAGGGGCAGTAGCAATAATAAATCACCCAGTTGTAAAGAGCCACAAAGGGAACATTACCCAGATTGGCAGCGTCGCTTGCAGTTGTAGTTGTCAGTGAGGAGTGTTATCCATCAATGTGTGGGAAGGAACTGCAGACGCCGGTTTACAAATAGTAAGAAAGTGCCGACTCGGGACCTCCAAGCTGCAGAGTGTGCTCGACCGTCCCGACATCGGTGTTTCAATCATCCCGATGAGAGGTCCCGTGGCAGCGACTACAGAGGATTTATGGCCCCGACCACGGGTGAACAAAGGAGGAGGACTGGCTGAACTTTGACGCCTTCCACCACGGTGAAGAATGCTGTGGTGGTTGTTTGTGTTAAAACTTAAAGGCCTGTCCCACTTGGGTGTCATTTGCGCGTCACGCAGGTGGTGAGCGAAGATTTTGTGATTCCCAAAACCCCGGGGCGCCGCGCGCGACCGCTCGTCACTGCCTACGTCACCACGCACCGTGCATCGTGACGCCCAAGTGGGACCGGCCCTTTATTGTGTATTGTGTGTTCTATTTAAGTGTATCGCTGCTGGCAACTTCATTTCACTGCATCTTCGGGTGTATGTGACGAATACAATTGACATTGACTTTTGACTTTCGTTTATACTGAAGGCAGATGCAAGTTACTGGAGTAACTCAGCGGGTCAGGCAGCATCTCTAGAGAGAAGGAATGTACAGGTGATGTTTCGGGTCGGACTGAAAAATAGAACAAAATAAGGCCGGAAACAGGTGACCTCAGGAAGGGTGGATCCCATAAAGGCTGGGGAGGGGGGGGGGATGCAAAGATGCATATAGCGGGGGGGGGGGGGGGGGGGGGGAAATGCAAGAGTAACTTGAAGTTAGAGAATTCAATGTTCATGCCACTGGGCTGTAAGCTGCTCAAGCGAAATATGAGGTGCACTCCCCCCAGTGTGCGCTGGGCCTCATTCTGACAGTGGAGGAGGCCCAGGACAGAAAGGCCAGTGTGGGAATGGGAGGGGGAGGCGAAGTGTTTGGCAACCGGGAGGTTGTGTAGGCCAAGGTGGACGGAGCGTATGTAATCACTAAACGATCGTCAAGTCTGCGCTTGGTCGCGCCGATATACAGGCATTATCCATCAGCGCTGCTCTAGGTGTCAGCTGCTCTACATCGGTGAGACCAAGCGTGGGCTTGCCGATCGCTTCGCCCAACACCTCCGCTCGGTCCGCAATACCAACCTGATCTCCCGGTGGCTCAGCTCTTCAACTCCCCCTCCCATTCCCAATCCGACCTTTCTGTCCTGGGCCTCCTCCATGGCCAGAGTGAGGGCCACCCTAAATTGGAGGAGCAGCACCTCATATTTCGCTTGGGTAGTTTACACCCCAGCGGTATGAACATTGACTTCTCCAATTTCAGGTAGTCCTTGCTTTCTCCCTCCTTCCCCTCCCCTTCCCAGCTCTCCCACAGCCCACTGTCTCCGCCTCTTCCTTTCTTATTCCCCCCCCCCCCCCGACATCAGTCTGAAGAAGGGTCTTGACCCGAAACGTCACCTATTCCTTCGCTCCATAGATGCTGCCTCACCCGCTGAGTTTCTCCAGCATTTTTGTCTACCTTCGATTTTTCCAGCATCTGCAGTTCATTCTTCAACAATCCATCAGTGCTGTGCATGGTATATGATCGCACCATGAACATCCCGCAGCATCATTGCCCTAGCACCGTGGGTTGTCTCCGAGATCTTTGGTTTCCTCCTACACGACAGGTTTGTAGGAGGATTGGCTTGGTATAAATGTAAATTGCCCCTGGTGTGCGTAGGATAGTGCTAGTATTTGTGGATCAAGGGCTCGGTGGGCCGAAGGGTCTGTTTCCAAGCTGTATCTCTAAACTGAAGCAAACACTAAAATGCAAAGCATAGCTGTGATCCAAAGCTTTAATGGTGCCCAGGTCAGGCAACACCTATGTTACTAGCGGCTTGCCACCTGAGGAAGCAGTCTCACGGAGTGACTTTCAATGTTATCTGTGCTGGCACCATGAAACCAGGAGAGGTCAGACACACTTGGATTGTCTTCTCTGGAGCGCCAGAGGTTGTGGGGTGACAATAGACAATAGGTGCAGGAGTAGGCCATTCGGCCCTTCGAGCCAGCACCGCCATTCACTGTGATCACGGCTGATCATCCCCAATCAGTACCCCGTTCCTGCCTTCTCCCCATATCCCCTGACTCCGCTATCTTTAAGAGCCCTATCTAGCTCCCTCTTGAAAGCATCCAGAGAGCTGATGGAAATTTGTAAAGTTATAAGAAGCAGAGATAAGGTACAGAGTCAGGACCTTTTTCTCGGGTGGAAACGTCAAAGAAGAGACTTAGACAAGTATTGTGAATGATTCCCCTACTCTGGGTAAAATAAACTGTGTCTTCATTCTACCTATTCCCCTCGTGACTTCATACACCTGGATACAACGACCCCTCAGTCTCCTGCACTCCAGGGAATCAAGTCCTGTACCTGTCTAAATGCCTTTTAAATGCTGTTATAGTATCAGCTCCTCTGGCAGCTCATTCCATATCCCCATCCCCGTGTGTCTCTCGGGTTCCTATTAAATCTTTCCCCTCTCACCTTAAACCAATGTCCTCTGGTTCTTGACTCCCGTACTCTGGGTAAAAGACCGTGAAGTCACCCTATCCACTCCTCTCGTGATCACCCCTCAGCCTCCTGCGCTCCGGGGAATAAAGTCCCAGCGCGCCCCACCGTTAGTTTAGTTTAGAGATACAGTTTGGAATTACACTCTCTGGCCCAGCAAGTCCGCGCCAACCAGCAATCCCCGCTATCCGAGACAAACCGGAGCACCCGGAGAAAACCCACGCAGGTCACGTGGAGAACGTACAAACTTCGTACAGCCAGCACCCGGAGTCAGGATCGAACCCGGGTCTCTGGCGCTGTGAGGCAGCAACTCTACCGCTGCGCCACCGAGCCACCTCTCCCTGCAGCTCAGCCTCTTAAATGCTGGCAACATCCTTGTAAATCTTCTCCGCAATAAAGTTGTTTCACTTTCAATCTTCTTCTTGCGTGCGGCATGCACAGCCCAAAGTTGGAGATCAAGGGCAGACATCCAGGCCAGGACAGCATCCGTTACTGGGTGGATGGCCTTGATGCCCCAGGGAAAAGCCTCAGTGGGCGGTCATTCACCATGTGTGGGATCGTCTGGTCTGGATTCTGGTCAGGGTCGGCCATTGCTTGCGATGGAGGTCAAAACCCGGTGGTTTCACTGTGGGGTTTGTGATGACCTCTCCGTTGATGGTGTTGGCATCTTTCCGGGCTCTTGGCCACTCAGTCTTGGAATCAAAGTCTGCCAGGGATTTAACGGAAGACCAGAAGGGTTTGCGGGACTTCAGGCGCATGTTGGGCAGATTGCTCAAGTCAGCGTGGATGGGAAGGTCAGGGTTAGCCTCGATGGGGCACCAATCTTGCAACATCCTCTCCCTTCTGCGTATGCTGGGAGGGGCGATATGAGAGAGGGCAGGAAGCCACTGTAAGGCGTTGACTGAAGCATCCCTGTGATGACCCGCATTGCTGAGTGAAGGACAGTGTCAACTCGTTTGGTGTGGCAGCTATTAGCCCAGGCTGTTGAGCAAAACTCGGCTGTTGAGTAGACTAGGGCTAAGCTCGCCATACGGAGGGTGTGTGCATTAGATCCCCAGTTGTTGCCTGCAAGTTTCCTGATGATGTTCACCCTTGCTTTCAGTTTATCAGCCCCCCTCTTCAGGTGTTCACGATAGTTGAGGGTGCGATCCGGGGTGACTCCGAGGCACTTGGGCAATTCTTCATTCTTCAACTGGGAGATTGCAACCTTCACGTGGTCCACCCTGTTTCAACTAATGCAGCCAACCTGACCTGCACCAACTTTCAAACTCGAAGCAGCAGAGGAATACCTAAACCGTGCAGCAAGATGACAACATGAACACATGCACACGGCCTTTCCCAACATCATCTGTGAATGCCTGCCCCAGCCCGCCTTCAGCCTGTAACACAAGCCATCTTCACATCAATGTCAAGTTGGGTCCAATTGAAGAATGGTGGTGGTAATGGAAGTTGAAATCTCAAGCAGTAGCAGGTCGCACAGAGGTCACACATGCAGTGGTTCTTCCTGATGAATCGGTTGGTCCTGCCCGAGAGAGCGTTTGTTCTTACATTTCTCAGCCAACCCAAGCGTGGCTTGCTCTGCAGAGGTAGGCTGACAATCCTCTCTCCATCAGTTACAAGGTTCCACTGAAATGAGTTTGGAACTTCATCAGGTCAGTTCCAGTTGAGCAATGATGCAGTATCAATGCTCCTCTGATAATTCAGCATCAATTGACAATCGACCTCAGAGGAATGACTATCTCACTTAGTTCACCAACATTTAATCAAAAATAACCATCAGCCCAGTACCTAGGTGGATCTGAGCTGGAACCAGAGAATGGATGAATTGAAAGGAATACATTTTATCAGCCAAGTATGTACACATACAAGGAATTTGTCTTGGTGCTCCACTCACAAGTAACAACACGATATACAGTAGACAATTAAAAATAAAACATTATAATTTAAACATGTGAAGAATGAAATAAAATCCCAGCGTAAAAGGAGGCTACAGACTTTTGGTTGTTGAGTAGAGCTACTACTCGTGGGTAAAAGCTGTGTTTATGTCTGGCTGTGGCAGCTTTGACAGTCCAGAGTCGCCTTCCAGAGGGAAGTGATTCAAAGAGTTTGTGGCCAGGGTGAGAGGGGTTGGAGATGATCTTACCCGCTCGCTCTGTTTGTATAATCCTGTGAATCCCTTGCTTTTGGCATTGGTATCAGTTTTGGTTTATTAATCATGTAGACCGAGATACAGGATGATCTGAGTTTTTCACTGTAAGTAAGTAAGTAAGTAAATGTTATTTATATGGCACGGTTAAATCAACTCGCGTTGAAACCAAAGTGCTTTACATCAAATAAATAATTAAGTTTCCATACATCCAGAGAAAAATTAAAATAAAGAAAAATGACACAACACATTATAGAATTCAACATATATGTCCCCTCACAGCAGAATCAACATTCTCCACTGGGGGGAAAGGCCCAAGACAGTTCAGTCCTCTTGCTCTGTGATCACCCGAGGTCGGGGCCTATTTGTGGCCTCCGCAGCCATGAGAACATCAGGCAAAGCCAAAGAGAAATTCACCAGACACAGAATATAATGTGGACAGACGTGAAATGCTGGAGCAACTCAGCGGGACAGGGAGCATCTCTGGAGAGAAGGAATGTGTGACGTTTTGGGTCAAGAAGAAGGGTCTCAACCCGAAACGTCACCCATTCCTTCTCTCCAGAGACGCTGCCTGCCCCGCTGAGTTACTCCAGCATGTTATGTCTACCTTTGGTGTAAACCAGCGTCTGCAGTTCCTTCCTACACAGAACAGCTACAGAGAAAGTGCAGATAAAAAAAAGTGTGTGGTCCTTAATGAAGTAGATTGGGAGATCAGGAATGCATAAAAGAGGACAGTCAGTGGTCTGATAACAGCAGGGAAGAAGCTGTCCCTGAATGTGGTGGTGCCCTCTATCAAGCATCTGCATCGTCTGCCTGGTGGGAGAGGGGGGTGGGTGGGGGAGAGAGAAGGACCAGGGTGCAAATGGTTCTTGACCTTCTTCTTGTCGAGTCCACACACAAGATTAGAAGTTATTCAGCCAGAGGTGAACACACGTCTCTGCATCTGCACACGGCGGTGTCTGCCTTGTCGCTCCTTGTGCCTCTTGTGCTCGGTGGTGGAAAGATTGGTGGAGACAGGGCCGCGGTTGACGTGAACGCTCTTTCCTTCAGCCCGCGGTCCTCGGTTATGTTGTATATAAGCAACTGTTCATCAGAACAGGTACTCTCCACTATCGCCACTTCAACGCCACTGATACAGACCGTGGCGTGTCCTCCATCCCGCCTACTGAAGGCCATCACCAGCTGCTTCATTACAAGGACAAACGTGTCGTCTTCAGTCACAGTAAGCAGTAAGGATATCCAAGAGTTACTGCTCATGACGTCAAAGCTGCTTTGTGTTCCAGATACAAGGAACTGAAGATTCTGGTTTACAAAAGAAGACCCGAAGTTCTGGAGTAACTCAGCGGGTCAGGCAGCATCTGTGGAGAACGTGGATAGGTGACGTTTCACAGAGTGCTGGAGAGCGTCAGCATCTGTGGAGAACATGGATAGGTGTTTCGATTGGAATCCTTCTTCAGACTCCAGTCAGAAGAAGGTTGCTGACCTGCAACGTCACCTGCTGTAGTGGGTGGAAAATAAAGAATATGGATAGCCTTATCACCGCAACAGACGTGTTCGTTGTTTTGTTGTTCTTTACAAAGTTGCACTTGGCCAGATGTTCTGAAACCTGGGGTTAGTTTGATCAAAGACAAACAAATGAGCAGATGTTCAACGAGCTTGATGTACGGATACATAGGCAGGTGCAGGAGTAGGCCATTCGGCCCTTCGAGCCTAGCACGTCAATGTGATCAGCCTTCTCCCCATATCCCCTGACTCCGCTATCTTTAAGAGCCCCATCTAGCTCTCTCTTGAAAGTATAACCGGGTGAGGGAGAATTCCACAACTCACAACTACATGATATGATAGGATATCATCTGTACAGCTCCGTCTGCACATCGTTCTGCTTGTCATTAATTGGACCTCAGCATTTATGTGTGATGAAAGGGTAGGAGTAGAATTAGGCATTTGGCCCATCAAGTCTATCTCTCCCTGCTAAACCTCAGTAACTCTGACACTGGCATTTCTCTGCCCATCTGTTGACATGCACTGTATACTCTGGCTGCCTGCCTCACTGAGCCCCGACACACCTTCTTGGAGCTCTATGATAGAGCTTTGTTTAAGAAAGAACTGCACTGGTAAAATTGAAGGTAGACACACAGTGCTGGAGTAACTCAGCGGGTCAGGCAGCATCTGTGGAGAACATGGATAGGTGACGTTTCACAGAGTGCTGGAGTAACTCAGCGGGTCAGGCAGCATCTGTGGAGAACATGGATAGGTGACGTTTCGGGTCTGGACCCAAAACATCGCCAATTCCTTCACTCCATAGATGCTGCCTGACCCGCTGAGTTACTCCAGCATTTTGTGTCTACCTGGGACAGCGCTTGATCTATTTAATTATTGGAGTGCGATACTTCATATGCCGCTGCTTTCCCCAGATAAATTATGGAGCGCAGGAAACTGCAGGAGCTGAACAAATCACCTGGTGACACACTCCCCCCCCCCCACCCCACCCCAGTGCAAGGTGAGAACCCTGTGCAATCAGGAGTGGGAGCGCGGATGGTAATGACGCTTCTGCTGGGCGCGCTTCTGCTGGGCGTACAGACACTGACAGAGATGGATGGCCTGGGACCTGCACCAAGTTGCTGTTTCTCCACCCCCAGCCCAACTCTGGTGTCACACCCCCGACCAACAGGAGCAGCCACTCCACCGAACACGATTGAATCCAATAATCTTTTTAACGAGATGTTACTGGAAGGAAATCAATGGAGCAGCGGAGTCTGGAGGTAAATGAAAATGGGCAGAATGAAATCCCAAAGTGGGGGACTAAATGGATACGAGGCCTGAAGAAAGAATATTCCGTCCGATCTCAGACGTGCACACTTGTTGCACATTGTTACAGATATTGAATGATGAGGCATTATGCGCACCTCCTCCCCCAGTTGTGCACATTATGCACACCTCCTCCCCCAGTTGTGCACATTATACACACCTCCTCCCCCAGTTGTGCTGCCCATGAGTGCATTTCCAGGATGAATGGTCATGAAGAACTGTTTGATTCAGCTGAATATTCTGCCGATATTGATGGCATTGTATTTTTGTTCTTGGGTCTGAGAGGTAGATGATGTCACTCTCGGGATTTGCCTGTGGAATTCTCTGCCTCAGAGGGCAGTGGAGGCTGGTTCTCTGGATACATTAAAGAGAGAGCAAGACAGGGCTCTTCAAGATAGCAGTCAGGGGATATGGGGAGAAGGCAGGAACGGGGTACTGATTGTGGATGATCAGCCATGATCACATTGAACGGCGGTGCTGGCTCGAAGGGCCGAATGGCCTACTCCTGCACCTATTGTCTATTGTCTATCGACCATTTGCAAATTTGCGATTCAAACTTTCAAGGAGGGGCCATCAGTAAACACAACCGTCCCTCTGCAAAGTTCAGTCTAAACTTTTACGATCCACACTAAACGTGTCCAGTTTGGGCAGAGGCCTAGAGTTTGGTTTAGTTTCGTTTAGAGATACAGCGCGGAAACAGGCCCTTCAGCCCACCATGCGCGCGCCGACCAGCGATCCCCGCGCACTAGCGCTCTCCTTCACCTGGCACGGACAATTTACAGAAGCCAATTAACCTACAAACCTGCACGTCTTTGGAGTGTGGGAGGAATCCGCAGATCTCGCAGATAACCCACCCAATCACAGGGAGAGCGTGCACACTCCGTGAAGACAGCACCAGTGGTCAGGGTCGAACCGAGGTGTCTGGCGCTGTGCGGAAGCGGCTCTACCGCTGCGCCACCGTGCCATTCTAGACAGCAGAGCACAACACAGAAGCAGTCCCTTCGGCCCATTTCATCCATGCCGACCTTTATGCCCATCTACACCAATGCTGTTTGTCCATTAAAATTAGAAGAGAAAGAATTAGAACAGAATTTGCTTTACATCTGTTCCTGGGTGGGGCGGCACGGTGGTGCAGCGGGTAGAGCTGCTGCCTCACAGCGCCAGGGACCCGGGTTCGATCCCGACGTCTGTACTACGTGGGATTTCTCCCGCCGGTGGTTTCGACTCCTACTGGGGATCGTGTTACTGTTTTGTATTTGTTGGTTTGAATAAAAGCATTTGTTAAAAAAAAAAAAAAAAAAAAAAAAAGAGACTCACAGGATTGTCGTGAGCTGTGCAATGTCGCGTGCAGTTGCAGGCGTTCATCCGTTGAACGCAAGAAGCTGAGAGGGCTATCGTCTCCAGCGCTGGCTCGGAACCTTGTCCAATTGCAGATACAACCAAAGATCTTTGAAGGAAAAGCGATGACCCACCGATGAAGAGTGGCTCCAACGAGAAAGGAAAAGGTCGCTGGAAGTACTCAGCGGGTCGGGAAGTCCCCGTGGGGAGAGAATCAAAATTAAAATTTCAGGTCAATGAGTTTTCATTTGTTCAATGAACTGAAATGTGGATTTTCTTTCTCGGTTCACTGATGTTCTCTGACCCACCGAGTAATTGAGGCTCCTTCTGCATAATTTCACATCTCCAGCAGGTTTCGCTTCAGCATGGCGACTTGGAAATTGCATTAATGCAACCGTAGGAAATCCTGCATACTATTTTAATGAAGCAATTCAAAAATGAAAGGGCTGCTTGCAGTTCCACCCTGCGTGGTACGAGTCTCGGCAGAAAGAGCAAGCCATCGACCGCGACACCAACTCATCTTCCTTCTGATGCAGGAAAGGTGACGGGGTTGACAGATTATCTTCTGTGCAACAACTTTCACTGTACATTTTCTATCTATGACAAAAGTGTGGGCTGGCACGGTGGCGCAGCGGTAGAGTTGCTGCCTCACAGCGCAAGCGACCCAGGTTCCTATCCTGACCACCGGTGCTGTCTGTGCAGAGTTTGCAGGTTCTCCCCGTGACCGCGTGGGTTTTCCCCGGTGCTCTGGTTTCCCCCCCACACGTCAAAGACTGGCAGGTTTGTAGGTTAATATAGCTTCTGTAAATTGTGTGTAGGATCGTACAGGTGAATGAATACCCTTATTCACCAAGTATTCACATACAAGGAATTTGCCTTGGTGCTCCGTTCGCAAGTAACAACACAACATACAGTAAACCATTAAGAATGACACATAAAACACTAAACATTAATAATAAAACATTATAGTTTAAACTTGTGAATGAAATAAAATCCCAGAGCAAAAGGAGGCTACAGACCTTTGGCTGTTGAGTAGAGCTACTGCTCGTGGAAAAAAGCTGGTTTTGTGTCTGGCTGTGGCGGCTTTGACAGTCCGGAGTTGCCTTCTGGAGGGAAGTGATTCAAAGAGGCACTGGTCGGCAAGGACTCGGTGGGCTGAAGGGTCTGCTCTCACATTGTATCTCTAAATGAAACTAAACTGAGCCACATGCATAACTAAGCCCATTGTTTCATTCATTGTTCTTTATCTCTCCACATCACCGTCTATATCTCTCGTTTCCCTGATCCCTGACTAGTCTGAAGAAGGGTCTCGACCCGAAACGTCGCCTATCTCCTTCGCTCCTTAGATGCTGCTGCACCTGCTGAGTTTCTCCAGCCTTTTGTGTAACCATAAATAAGCTCATCAGGTTCAACGTGAAGCAGCATCAGTGTGGAAGGGCAGCTATTTGTAACGCTGGAGAGACAGTTAACATTCTCTAGTTTCAGGATGATTTTGTCAGCCGGGCTAAAGCACTGATGCAAATAATTAATGTCAATAGAAGAGGGCTTTTAGAAGTGAGATTTCATAATAAAAAAAAAGATTTGACTGGTCATTAAGCTGAAGGGGAAGCTTCCGAGTGTTAATAGGCATTTCACACTCCAATGAGTAAAGGGGAAATTAAGAGTGAACTTGGAGCCTGGAGTTGGTGGGTTTCATTGCGTTGTAAGTGCTGGCACCCATATCCCGTGATCAAGGGTCACTGGTAATGTTCCCATTTGGCCAGCGGTTGTCCACGGCAACGGCAAAATGCTCACCTCTTTTTAACTGTGAGGAAGAAATTACCTGTTTAATCTGAAATGGTGTCGCAAAGATACATCCCTAGCTCAGTTTAGTCAAGAGTCTATGAGTATTTTATTACCACGTGTCCCAGATAGAACAATGGCGTTCAATAGACAATAGACAATAGGTGCAGGAGTAGGCCATTCAGCCCTTCGAGCCAGCACCGCCATTCAATGCGATCATGGCTGATCATCCCCAATCAGTACCCCGTTCCTGCCTTCTCCCCATATCCCCTGACTCCGCTATCTTTAAGAGCCCTATTTAGCTCTCTCTTGAAAGCTACCAGAGAACCGGCCTCCACCGCCCTCTGAGGCAGAGAATTCCACAGACTCACCACTCTCTGTGAGAAAAAAGTGTTTCCTCGTCTCCGTTCTAAGTGGCTTTCCCATTTAGAGTTGGGATAAGGGAAACGAGAGATATAGACGGTGATGCGGAAAGATATAGAACAAATGAATGAAAGATATGCAAAAAAGTAACGAAAATAAAGGAAACAGGCCATTGGTCGCTGCTTGTTGGGTGAGAACAAGAAGCTGGTGCGACTTGGGTGGGGGAGGGATAGAGAGAGAGGGAATGCCGGGGTTACTTGAAGTGAGAGAAATCAATGCTCATACCACTGGGCTGTAAGCTGCCCAAGCAAAATATGAGATGCTGTTCCTCCAATTTGTGATTAGCCCCACTCTGACAATGGAGGAGAGCGAGGACAGAAAGGTCTGTGTGGGAATGGGAATTAGAGTGTTTGGCAATTGGGAGATCAAGTAGGTCCAGGCGGTCTGAGCGAAGGTGTTTGGGGAAATGATCGCCAAGTCTCCCCCACCCGAGTTGAACCAGATCTCGTTCTCACCGACCAAACAGCTAACAATGGCCTGAATTCTTTATCATCGTTACATTTTTGCATATCTTTCATTCATATAATCTCTCTACATCACCGTCTAGATCTCTTGTTTCCCTCTCCCCTAACTCTCAGTCTGAAGAAGGGTCTCGACCCGAAACGTCACCCATTCCATCTCTCCGGAGATGCTGCCTGAGTTACTCCAGCATTTTGTGTCTATATTCGGTTTAAACCAGCATCTGTAGTTCCTTCCTACACAGATTAGTCCAGAGATTAGTTTAGTTCAACCGAACAGAACAGTTAAGAGTGGGATTCTCTGCCTCAGAGGGCGGTGGAGCCGGTTCTCTGGATACCTTCAAGAGAGAGCCAGATAGGGCTCTTAAAGATAGCGGAGTCAGGGGATTTTGTGAGAAGGCAGGAACGGGGTACTGATTGGGGATGATCAGCAGTGATCACATTGAATGGTGGTGCTGGCTCGAAGGGCCGAATGGCCTACTCCTGCACCTAATGCCTATTGCCTAATGTTTATGCAGCATGGAAACAGGCCGACGCCGACCATCGATCACCCGTCCACACGGGTTTTATGTGGTCCCACTTACCGCATCCACTCCCTACACATGAGGGCCAACTCACCGACAAACCCGCACGTCTTTAGGATGTGGGAGGAAACCAGTGCACCCGGAGGAAACCCACGTGGTCCCGGGGAGAACGTACGAGGTGGGGATAGGGAATTCCTCCAGCAGTTTGTGTTTTGCTCAGGATTCCAGCATCTGCCGTTTCTTGTGTCATCCGTACCACTGTAGTTGGAATTCCAACCGCGTACATTTGAGACGTCTAAGCTGCAGGTCCTGGACTGAAATAAAATACATTGTTTGGCCCTTCAAATCATTTAAATGATGATCACTCCATAAAAGGTTGAAAAGGTTTCATAGTCCATAAAATATAAAACCACATAGGCCATTGTGCCTGCTTCTCTGACCATAAACAGTCCAGCATGAAAACAGGCCCTTCGGCCCACCTTGCCCATGCTGACCCAGTTGGCATATTGGGCGAGTCCCAGTTGCCTGGATTTGGGCCATTTCTCTCTAAACCATTCCCAAACACATATCTTTCTGCTCATTCCAGATACAGTCCAGTTGAGTTTATTGTCCGTGTGTACTGAGGTACAGTGAAAAGCTTTTGTCGCGTGCCAACCAGTCAGTGGAAAGACAATCGTGAGTATGCACACAAAAAGCTGGAGTAACTCAGAGGGACAGGCAGCATCTCTGGAGAGAAGGAATGGGTGACGTTTCGCGTGGAGACCGGCATTGATTACAATCGAGCCATTTACCAGATACAGACTACCACCTGAGTGAAACATCACCCCTGAGGTCCGCCTTATGGGCCTGTCCCACTTACGCAACTTTTTCAGCGACTGCCGCCACCCGTCATAGGTCGTTCCAGGACGGCGAAAATGTTCAACATGTTGAAAATCCAGCGGCGACCAGAAAGATGCCACGACTGTTTGGTCGTTCCAGGACGACTCACGACCATACGGGCGACATGTCGCGGGGTGAAGCCTGTATGGTCGTGAATCGTCTCAGTCGCCCAAAGAGTCGTACCTTGTTCTGGTCGCCGCTGGATTTTCAACATGTTGACAATTTTCGGCAACCTGTGACGGGTGCCGGCAGTCGCCGAAAAAATTACGTGAGTGGGACAGGCCCATTAAATCTCTCCCCTCTCTCCGTAAAGCCTGTGCCCTCTAGTTTTAGAATCCTCCACCCTCGGTAGCCGTGCACCCCACACCTCACTAATGCAACCCCTCAATATCCACTCCCAGAATGCGATCGAGTTTTGTGAGACACACTAGAATTTCTAACCATGTAATTTGAAATTATGTTAGCCCGCAATTCAATTATTTATCCACAAATTCAGATCATCTGAATGATTGTTATGCTTTTCAAGTGGCTGAAATTTGGATAAGCCAGCTATGAATAAAAAGCCACATGCTTTGTTTTAATGTTAGGAGTGGTTCGAGGCAATTAGTTTTGATTAGTTACACCGAGCTGTTCCCTTATCAGTGTCTCTCTCAGCCCTTCCACTCATTTGTCACGTTCCTTATCCATCAGCATCCAGTTGGATGAGGAGCGACAACAACACGATAAAGCACCCTCTTCACAGTGTTACAAACCAACGCGCACGCACACACGCACACACACGTACACACGCACACACACACGCGCACGCGCACGCACGCACACACACGCGCGCACACACGCGCACGCGCACGCACGCACACACGCGCACACACGCGCACACACACACACACGCGCGCGCACACACATGCGCGCACACACACACACATGCGCGCACACACACACACACACACGCGCGCACGCACACACACACGCGCGCACACACACACACACACACACACGCGCGCACGCACACACACACACACACACACATACACGCGCGCGCGCGCACACACACACACGCATGCGCACACACACACACACGCGTGCGCACACACACACACACGCGCGCACACACACACACACGCGCGCGCGCACACACATACGCACACACTTGCAACCTTCACGTGGTCCGCCCTGTTTTGACGAATGCAATAAACCTGGCGTGCACAATCAAATAAGATCAAATAGAACAAGTTGCCCCACAACTTTAGGCTGTGTACCGCATATGCAAGAAGAAGATCCACAATCAGTACTCCGTTCCTGCTTTCTCCCCATATCCCTGGATTCCGTTAGCCCAAAGAACTAAATCTAACTCTCTCTTGAAAACATCCAGTGAATCGGCCTCCACTGTCTTCTGTGATTCACAACTCTCTGGCTGAAGACGTTTTTCTTCATCTCAGTCCTAAATGGCCGACCCCTTATTCTTAAACTGAGACCCCTGGTTCTGGACTCCACCGGGAACGTTATTCCTGCACCTACCTTGTCCAATCCTTTAAGAGTTTTATATGTGGGGGGGGGGGGGGGGGGGGAAGATGGGGGCCACAGGGAAGGGAGAGGGACGGGGGGGGGGGGGTACATGTGACAATAACGCATTAATCACTAGCTGCCACTACACATAGGGGCTGCCAAGGCCGATGATCGGCCATGAGACGAAGGGATGGTGGAGGTGTTGGCGATAAGCGAAGGTCCGGAGGTCAGACAGCTGGCCGGGCTGCTGACCGGCCGACGGGGCCACGGGCGAGGCGCTGCTGCTGCACTCCATGGGCTGCACTACGTCGGGACGGGTGAGGCGGGGCCGGACACGACGCTCCGACAGTCCCCTCGACGTGAGTAGGGAGTGGATGAGAAAGTGGGATAATGTAGAACTAGTGTGAACGGGTGATCGGTGGTCGGCGTACTTGGATGGGGCGCCGGACATTGCGCGTGACGTTGCGCGGGCCGAAACTCCTCAGCTGACCCGCCGGCTGGGCTTTGTGTGCAGTCCAGCACCCGGGTCAACTCCTCATTCACCCAGCCACGGTGTCACAATTTGTCCTTTATTTTGACCTTTTGTCCCTTACGTGAGAAAGTTGGCGACCCTAACGCCGTCCATCGATCATGTTCACATTACTTCTACGTTATCCCACCTTCCCCTCCACTCCCCGCACACTAACGACAATTTAACCTGCAAACCTGCACGTCTTTGGAGTGTGGGAGGAAACCAGAGCATCCAGAGAAAACCCACGCGGTCACAAGGAGAACGTGCAAACTCTGTACAGACAGCAACCGAGGTCAGGGTCAAACCTGGGTCTCTGTCGCTGCGAGCAGCAACTCTACCACTGCGCCCCCAGACTGTGGAGGCCGTCAGTGGATATTTGCAAGGCAGAGGTAGACAAATTCTTTATTAGAACGGGTGTCAGGGGTTACTGGGAGAAGGCAGGAGACTGGGGTTAGAAGGGAGAGATAGTTCAGACATGATTGAATGGTGGAATAAACATAATGGGCCGAATGGCCTAATTCTAGTATAACTTGTGAATGTGTGAACTCCACAAAGCCTGATCACCCTCTGAGAGCTCGCCACAGATAAATAAAGACCTTTCTGAATTGTTTAATAAAAGCTTCTTAATATAAAAAGTTCACATGTATTAAAATTAGTTATATATTTTATTTAAAGGAACTAAAGAATAATAGTTATACTTAAAATATAGTTAAACCGTTAAAAAGTAATTAATACATGGAGATAAAGTGAAAACGAAAAATTCATGTTTTTTTAATGAAGATTGCAGATGCCATACAGTATATCCCTGCGTTTACAGTGGTGCAGTGGGCAGTGTTGCAGCCTTTACAGTGGAGCAGTGGGCAGTGTTGCAGCCTTTACAGTGGTGCAGTGGGCAGTGTTGCAGCCTTTACAGTAGCACAGTGTTGCAGCCTTTACAGTGGTGCAGTGGGCAGTGTTGCAGCCTTTACAGTGGTGCAGTGGGCAGTGTTGCAACCTTTACAGTGGCGCAGTGGGCAGTGTTGCAGCCTTTACAGTGGTGCAGTGGGCAGTGTTGCCGTCTTTACAGTGGTGCAGTGGGCAGCATTGCAGCCTTTACAGTGGAGCAGTGGGCAGTGTTGCAGCCTTTACAGTGGAGCAGTGGGCAGCATTGCAGCCTTTACAGTGCAGTGGAGCAGTGGAGCAGTGGGCCGTGTTGCAGCCTTTACAGTGGAGCAGTGGGCAGTGTTGCAGTCTTTACAGTGGTGCAGTGGGCAGCGTTGCAGCCTTTACAGTGGTGCAGTGGGCAGTGTTACAACCTTTACAGTGGTGCAGTGGGCAGTGTTGCAGTCTTTACAGTGGTACAGTTGGCAGTGTTGCAGTCTTTACAGTGGCGCAGTGGGCAGTGTTGCAGCCTTTACAGTGGAGCAGTGGGCAGTGTTGCAGCCTTTACAGTGGAGCAGTGGGCAGTGTTGCAGCCTTTACAGTGGAGCAGTGGGCAGTGTTGCAACCTTTACAGTGGCGCAGTGGGCAGTGTTGCAGCCTTTACAGTGGAGCAGTGGGCAGTGTTGCAACCTTTACAGTGGAGCAGTGGGCAGTGTTGCAGTCTTTACAGTGGAGCAGTGGGCAGCATTGCAGCCTTTACAGTGGAGCAGTGGAGCAGTGGGCAGTGTTGCAGCCTTTACAGTGGAGCAGTGGGCAGTGTTGCAGCCTTTACAGTGGAGCAGTGGGCAGCATTGCAGCCTTTACAGTGGAGCAGTGGAGCAGTGGGCAGTGTTGCAGCCTTTACAGTGGTTGCAGTGGGCAGCGTTTTTACAGTGGCGCAGTGTTGCAGTCTTTACAGTGGTGCAGTGGGCAGTGTTGCACCTTTACAGTGGTGCAGTGGCAGGTGTTGCAGCCTTTACAGTGCAGCAGTGGGCAGCGTTGCACCGTTTACAGTGTTGCAGTGGGCAGTGTTTGCAGCCTTTACAGTGGCGCAGTGGGCAGTGTTGCAGCCTTTACAGTGGTGCAGTGGGCAGTGTTGCTACATCGCAGCAATGCAGCAGTCAGTATTGCTGCTGTATCACAGCAGTTTAATTCCGTTCAGTTGAGTTTACTGTCAGTGTGCAGTGTTGCGTGCAGTCAGCGGAAAGACAATGCATGATTATAATCGAGCCATTCATAGTGCACAGATACAGGGTAAAGGGAGTAACGTTCAGTGCAAGGTAAAGCCAGCAAAGATGCTCTCTAGTTGGTGAGAGGATGGTTCAGTTGCCTGATGACAGCTGGGAAGAAACTGTCCCTGAATCTGAAGAAGGGTCTCGACCCGAAACGTTGCCTATTCTTTCGCTCCATAGATGCTGCCTCACCCGCTGAGTTTCTCCAGCTTTTTTGTCTACCTTCGATTTTTCCAGCATCTGCAGTTCCTTCTTGAACACTGAATCTGGAGGTGCAGTGGGCGTGTCTGCATACCTTTTGCTGAGTGGGAGAGGAAGAAAGGGGTACCGGGGTGAGTGGTTGCTGATGCTGCTGGCCTTGCCGAGGCAGTGCGAGGTGTAGATGGAGTAAATGGCAGGGAGGTTGTCACCAGGTAGTGTCACTGACTCACAGCTCCACTAGTGTCAGAGTGAGCTCCACCTAAGTTACAGAGAAAGGTTGAACAAGATAGGTCCTTTATTCTTTGGAGCGCAGAAGGTTGGGACATTGATAGAGGTCTTTAAAATGATGAGAGGGATAGACAGAATTGACGTGGATAAGCTTTTCCCATTGAGGGTAGGGAAGATTCAAACAAGAGGGCATGACATGAGAATTGGGACAAAAGTGTTGAGGGGGTCTTTACTCAGGGTGGTGCTGTGTGGAATGAGCTTTCCAGCAGTGGTGCAGTGGAGGGAGTGTTCGATTTTATATTTAAAAAATAAATTGGTTAGGTATATGGCGTGAAAGGAATGGAGGGGATTGGTCTGAGTGCAGGTAGATGGGACTAGGTGAGAGTAAGTGTTCAGTCACCTTTACTAGAAGAGCTGAGATGGCTGGTTATATGATACAGTGGGCCAACACGTCTACACTGCCCGTGTTTGGTTCTGGTCCTATCCATGTACCTGTCTGTTTCTCTTAAAACAGTGGCGTCCCAAGTGGGCAGCTCGTTCCATACACCCACCACCCTTTGTGTGGCAAAATTATTCCTCAGATTCCAATCTTTTTCCCTTCACCTTAAACCTAGCAATATTTTCCAGTGGTAAAAAACCTGCCCCACACATCTCCAATAAACTTCCCCCCTCTCACCTTAAACCCTGTTGTGTTAGACATTTCCATCCTTGTGAAAAGATTCTGACTCTCTACCCTGTCTATGCCTCTCACCATTTAATATCATTCTATCGTCTCCCCTCAACCACTGGTAATAGACAATAGACAATAGGTGTAGGAGTAGGCCATTCGGCCCTTCGAGCCAGCACCGCCATTCAATGTGATCATGGCTGATCATCCCCAATCAGTACCCCGTTCCTGCCTTCTCCCCATATCCCCTGACTCCGCTATCTTTAAGAGCCCTATCTAGCTCTCTCTTGAAAGCATCCAGAGAACCGGCCTCCACCGCCGTCTGAGGCAGAGAATTCCACAGACTCACAACTCTCTGTGAGAAAAAGTGTTTCCTCGTCTGTTCCGATTTTCCAGTGAAAACAACCCAACCTCTCTCTGTAGGTGGAATCCAGGCACCAGAGGGCTGGCCATTGTAAATTGTAATTTTCTGTTTTTTTTCCCCATGTCACTTGGCTCGTCTTCCGATCTGCCTTCAGTCTTTCGCGATGATTAAAGTTGCAAGGAATTCTCCAGCTTGCTGGAGGCTGTAGAGGTTCGAGAGGAGATGGGAGATATCAAGCTGATCACTAAACCTGTTGATGGTGCCCCATGGCGGAGATAGAACAGGTCATTCATATGATGCCTTTCACCTGCAGCCTCTTCATTCCCTGCTCCATGCGCAAAGATAACCAGCGAGCTAGAGTGTAATTACAAAAGTTTTAGTTAAAGAGATCGCAGTTGTGGCTGTCAAGTGCCATTGGGAGGGAGGAACAACACACAGAGTGCTGGAGGAACTCAGTGGGTCAGGCAGCATCTGTGGAGGGAATGGGCAGGTGGCGTTCAGGGTCGCGACCCCTCTTCCAGAGCAGGAATTCTCAACCTTCGTCGTCCCGTTTACCCCTGGCAACTTCAATAGCACGTAACAATGTTATGTCACTTATTTATGAACAACTAATGATGAACAAATACCAGAACTAAACAGATACAGATACCGAACAGATACAGAACTAAACACAGTCAGTCAATGAGAACAAATATCTACAAATCCAGAATCAACAAATCACCCCCAGAGTCGGTGAAATTTACCCCAGGTTGGGAAGCCTTAGAAACATAGAAACATAGAAAATAGATGCAGGAGGAGGCCATTCGGCCCTTCGAGCCAGCACCACCATTCATTGTGATCATGGCTGATCGTCCCCAATCAATAACCCGTTCTAGAGTTTAAGGTAGAGTTCCGATTCAAAATGGTTCCTGTCCATTCCTTCAGTTTAGTTTAGAGACACTTTAGTTTACTCAGCCCACCGAGCCACACCATCGATCACCGGTTCACACGCGTTCTATATTAGTCCATGTACTAATCCACTCCCTACACACTAGGGGCAATTTACAAAGGGCCGATTAGCCCACAAACCCGCAGGTCTTTGGGATGTGGGAGGAAACCAGAGCACCCGGAGGAAACCCACGCAGTCACAAGGAGAACTTGAAAACTCCACACAGACAGCAGCCCGAGGTCAGGATGGAACCCGGCTCTCTGGTGCGGCAAGGCAGGATGGAACCCGGCTCTCTGGTGCGGCAAGGCAGGATGGAACCCGGCTCTCTGGTGCGGCAAGGCAGGATGGAACCCGGCTCTCTGGTGCGGCAAGGCAGGATGGAACCCGGCTCTCTGGTGCGGCAAGGCAGGATGGAAACCGGCTCTCTGGTGGTGGTAAGGCAGGATGGAACCCGGCTCTCTGGTGCGGCAAGGCAGGATGGAACCCGGCTCTCTGGTGCGGCAAGGCAGGATGGAAGGCGGTAAGGCACCCCGGCTCTCTGGTGCGGTAAGGCAGGATGGAACCCGGCTCTCTGGTGCGGCAAGGCGGCAGCTCTACCAGCTGCACCACCGTGCCAGCTGATGCCCAACCCGCTAAGTTCCTCCAGCTCCTTTCTTTGCGCAAAATGTCAACGTTGCAGCTCGCGATCCTTCTTCAGACTGTACACGATTAGAGTCTGGCATTATCGCAACTTATAAAAGATATATGGACATGTACATGGATATAGGGCCAAACACAGATAGGTGGGACTAGTATAGATGAGGCATGTTGGACGGCATGGGCACGTTGGGCCGAAGGGACTGTTTCCGTGCTGTAGGATCAGAGTCATAGAGTCACAGAGTGATACAGTGTAGAAACAGGCTCTTTGGCCCAACTTGTCCACACCGGCCAACATGTCCCAGCTACCCTAGACCCACTTGCCTGCGCTTGGTCCATAACCCTCCAAACCTGCTATCCACATACCTGTCCAAATGTTTCTCAAACGGTGGGATAGTCCCTCCTCTGGCAGCTTGTTCCATACTATTCTTTGACTAGTTTCCCAAAACATTTGTTTTGATATCAGTTTGGAAAGTCATGAACAACCATGGTTTCTCTGATTTCAGATCTGTTGACTGTGGTATTAACATTAACATTAGTTTATTATTGTCAAAATGTACTGAAGAGAGAGTTAGATTTAGCTCATAGGGCTGACAGAATTCAGGGATATGGGGCGAAAGCAGGAACGAGGTACTGATGTTGGATGATCAGCCGTGATCATATTGAACGGCAGTGCTGGCTCGACGGGCCGAATGGCCTACTCCTGCATCTGTTTTCCATGTTTCCATGTTTCTGATTCAGTGAAAAGCTTTTGTTTGCGTTCTCTCCGGTCAAATCATACTTGACATGAGTGCAATGAAGTCCCACACCAGTACAGTAATAGACAACAGACAATAGGCGACAGGTGCAGGAGTAGGCCAAGCGCACACCTCCAGATTCAGGGACAGTTTCTTCCCAGTTGTAATCAGGCAACTGAACCATCCTATCACCACCAGAAGCAGTGCTGAACTACTATCTACCTCACTGGTGACCCTCGGACTCTCCTTGGTCGGACTTTGCTGGCTTTAATGGCTGTAAATGGCTCGATTGTAATCATGTATTGTCTTTCTACGTTAGTTCATTTTAAACTAACGCATGTCAAAAATTAAATATACAATTTAAATAATCTGTTTTTATGAGAGATGCCAGTACATCATGCAGGCGCATACATGAAAGCTTTTCACTGTACCTCGGTTGTACAGGGCTCTGGTGAGACCACATCTGGAGTATTGTGTACAGTTTTGGTCTCCTAATTTGAGGAAGGACATCCTTGTGATTGAGGCAGTGCAGCGTAGGATCACCAGATTGATCCCTGGGATGGCGGGACTGTCATATGAGGAAAGATTGCAAATACTAGGCTTGTATTCACTGGAGTTTAGAAGGATGAGGGGGGATCTTATAGAAACATATAAAATTATAAAAGGACTGGACAAGCTAGATGCAGGAAAAATGTTCCCAATGTTGGGCGAGTCCAGAACCAGGGGTCACAGCCTTAGAATAAAGGGGAGGCCATTTAAGACTGAGGTGAGAAAAAACTTTTTCACCCAGAGAGTTGTGAATTTGTGGAATTCCCTGCCACAGAGGGCAGTGGAGGCCAAGTCACTGGATGGATTTAAGAGAGAGTTAGATAGAGCTCTAGGGGCTAGTGGAGTCGAGGGATATGGGGAGAAGGCAGGCACGGGTTATTGATTGGGGACGATCAGCCATGATCACAATGAATGGTGGTGCTGGCTCGAAGGGCCGAATGGCCTCCTCCTGCACCTATTTTCTATGTTTCGATGGTACACGTGACAATAAACTAAACTGAAACTGAACTGAATGAACAAAGAACAAAACCGATGCTCGTGCCTGAGCACTTGAGTGAATGTGTCCCTCGGCGTATTTATAGCTACTGATTTGTTGGAATTGCCCAGCCCCTCATTGATATCCCATCAGCCGTCAGTAATGGTGTGGATCTTGTCAAAGTCCAGCCACCAGTTAACATTGACCATTTCCTGCATTTCCGCTCAGCAGTAAACGATGGAAACAATGACCAGCTAGCCGCCACTCTTCACACCGTCACTCCCATCATTTCTCCAAAGGCGTCTAAGTAATTTCCAGCACCACCACAAACCTGTTTCACGATGCAATATACACCTTGAAAAGTTATCTTGAGGCCCGGTGACTCATTACTGAGACTGTGACTGCGGCGGTTGCCGGGTAAATGATGTGCGATGTTCTGTTTAAAAGATTTATGTACTGGTTATCGGAATGCTGATTGGATTTGGGAATGGAAAATTGTTTTACAAAGCAGTGCCTGGCGCTCCAATCCCTTGGTCTCAACGTGATTATCCAAGATCTCTGTGAGTGGATACTGTTGGTCAAGCAAAGGATGCAGAAACTAGTTCATCATTTGCGGCAATAAAAAGATCTCTTTCCGTTGGAAAGAAGAGGACCATGATTGAATTTTGTTTTAATCTATTGCTGGCCAGTAGTACCATATTTATCCTCCTCCACTTACCTGGGCTGCCCTGCGGAGTATCACACCAGCGATTTGCACACAGCCATTTGTTACAAACTTTTAACACAAAGATTTTACCGACCACATACTGGCATCTTGAAACATAGACGATTATGAAGGGTTTGGACACGTTAGAGGCAGGAAACATGTTCCCGATGTTGGGGCATTCTAGAACCGGGGCCACTGTTTAAGAATAAGGGGTAAGCCATTTAGAACGGAGATGAGGAAACACTTTTTCACGCAGAGAGTTGTGAGTGTGGAGTTCTCTGCCTCAGAGGACAGTAGAGGTCGGCTATCTGGATACTTTCAAGAGAGAACTAGATAGGGTTCTTAAAAATAGCGGAGTCAGGGGATCTGGGGAGAGGGCAGGAACGGGGTACTGATTGGGGATGATCAGTCATGATCACATTGAATGGCGGTGCTGGCTCGAAGGGCCGAATGGCCTACTCCTGTACCTATTGTCTATTGTCAAAGGTTACGGGGAGAGTGCAGGAGAATGGGGTTGAGAGGGAATCTTAAAGGTCAGCCACGCAAAGAGGGACAGTGACCCCAAACGTCACTTGGCCTTGTTCCCCAGAGATGCTGCCTGGCCCGCTGAGTTACTCTGGCATTTGTGGCTGTCTTCAGCCAATGATCGAACGGCAGAACAGACACGATGGTCCAAATGTGAATTATCTGCAAGTCCAGCATTAACATGTGTGAAAACGAACGCACACCTCAAGATTCACGGACAGTTTCTTCCCGGCTGCTGTCAGGCAACTAAACCATACTACCACAACCAGAAAGCCGTCCCGAACTATATCTACCTCAACGGGCACCCTTTGATGGAACCTTGCTGGCTTAACCTGGCACTAAATGTTATTCCCTTATCGTGTACTACACTGTACACTGCAAACGCCTCGATTGTAATCACGTATTGTCCTTCCACTGACAGCAAATAAAGCTTTTCACTGGCAATAAACTGAACTAAACTGATTATCAACTAAGAAAGCTAATGGCATGTTGGCCTTTATAACAAGAGGAGTTGAGTATAGATGCAAAGAGGTCCTGCTGCAGTTGTACAGAGCCCCAGTGAGACCACACCTGGAGTATTGTGTGCAGTTTTGGTCCCCTAATTTGAGGAAGGACATTCTTGCTATTGAGGGAGTGTAGCGTTGGTTTACAAGGTCAATTCCCGGGATGGCGGGACTGTCATACGCTGAGAGAATGGAGCAGCTGTGCTTGTATACTTTGAGTTTAGAAGGATGAGAGGGGATCATATTGAAACATATAAGATTACTAGACTAAGTGGGACCCGTTGGGTCCCAGCATCACACGGGAGGGCTGGTCACCAACGCAATATTCCACCTCTCCACCAATTCCAATATTGCTCGCCAGTGGGGTGGGGGAGGGAGCTTTCTGTTGCGCTAGTATGGGTGTTGCGGGCCGAAGGTACTGGTTTCCAGAGGGCTAGTATAGACATTGTGGGCCGAATGGATTCTTGGGCTGGCAGCCAACTGTTGCAATGATTTTAAAAGCCAAGCCAATGAAAAACAATTGGGCAGCAGCCGCCCGACAACCAAAATCCATTTTGTGAACACAAACTTTTTAAAAAGGTAAACAATTTGGCAGCTGCCACATCAAGGGGACTCACCGTGTAGTGGACGTCCCTTCAGTGTTATTCACAGCTCAGAGAGCCGTGACCCTCTCACTTCCTGGGTCTGGCAGAGACTGAGTGTGGCACGACACCTCCGGGTTTTATAGTCCCTCCCCCTGCCGCCGGCGGGGGCAGCAGACAGAACACTGGTCTTTACCGGACTTTATCTTGCACTAAAGGTTATTCACATTATTCCCCTTATCATGTATGTGTACATTGTGAACGGATCGATTGTAATCATGTATTGTCTTTCCGCTGACTGGTTAGCGCGCAACAGAAGCTTTTCACTGTACCTCGCTGCACGTGACAATAAACTAAACTGAACTCTTGTTAGTGTGAATCAGGTCTAGGGAACTCTTTCATTTATTTCTATCGCCTATCTCCTTCTACAGTTTTGGATTAAAAGATTAATTGGACGGAATAAGCATTGTCCTTCGTTGATGGTTTATCACTGTTTCATCTTCGCCCTTTTGGTGATGTAGGAGGACAGGTTTAGGAGATTTTGGAAACAATGGTCAAATGGTCTTTCACCTAGAGTAGGGGATTGAAGAGCCTCGGCACCCGGGTAACCTGAAGGGCAACCTTTCCACACAGAGGCTCGTGTGTACATGGAACGAGTTGCCAAAGGAGGAAGCATCTAGCATCGAGGCCTTCGTCATCAAGAACCAACTAAGGTGGGTCGGTCATGTTGACGAGCCTCTACCAAAGCGAACCTTCTACTCCCAGCTTAAAGATGGCAAACGTAAAAGAGGCGGACAAAAGAAGAGATTCAAAGACGCCTTAAAAACCAGCGTAAAGAAATGTGCAATCAACATCGACAATTGGGAAACCAATGCCAAGGTCAGGAAACTCTGGCGAACCATCATCCAAGAAGGAACAGCGACCTTCAAAGCCAAGAGATGCGCAGAATTAGAAGAGAAGAGAACGGAAAGAGAGGCAGCAACAACCAAAGCCCGATCTGCCATCTGGAATTACCTGTCCTGAATGTGGAAGAACTTTCAAAGCCAGGATTGGACTCATAAGACACCTGATAGTCTATAAACACAACAGAATGTAGACGATCATCCACCACCTTGAGGGGTCGCCACAACGAGATGGAACGAGCTGCCAGAGTAGGTAGTTGAGGCAGGAACTATAACAACATGTAAAAGACATTTGGACAAATACATGGATTGGAACAGTTCAGTTTCAGTTTAGTTACGTGAGTTTAGTTTATTGTCACGTGTACCGAGGTACAGTGAAAAGCTTCTGTTGCGTGCTAACCAGTCAGCAGAAAGACAATACGTGATTACAATCGAGCCATCCACGATACATGATAATAGAGTAGCCTTTAGTGCAAGGTAAAGCCAGTAAAGTCCGATCAAAGGTAGTCCGAGGGCTTCCAATGAGGTAGATAGTAGTTCAGAGGGCAATAGGCCAAATGCAAGCTAATGAGATTGGCCCTGTTTGCCAACTTGGCCAGCAGGAACAAGATGGGGCGAAGGGCCTGTCTCCCTGCTGTATAACGGTAGAGCAAGCACGAGAAGCTACACGGCTGTTTGGGAAGACTGCTGTTACGATCGCCCGTTCACTCCAGTAACTGCCATCGCTCATTCCTTTCACCATTTTCTTGCCATTATCCCAATCTTTCCCGGATGAGCGATCACATTCATGGGACCAGTGGCTTTTACTTACTATGGTTTTTTTTATAAGCAGCAAAACTAATGAAACAGAATAAGATCTAGTGGCCAATTTCAGGAGTAACCTGCAGGCTGTAGAGTGAGTGAAGGACGCGGAGAGTGAAGGATGAGCAAGCTCTCACTCCAGTGATGAGCGACATATATCAGCTCTTCTCATTCATCATCATCATCATCATCTTGAGGGTGCAGCTGAATTGTTCTAGTTATTACCCACAGTATTTCCCATTGGTCTCCTACCTTCAGGATTTTTATTTTTGAGTAAACTTCACAATGTCACCTTTAAGAAGGAACTGCAGATGCTGAAAAAAATCGAAGGTGGACAAAAATGCTGGAGAAACTCAGCGGGTGAGGCAGCATCTATGGAGCGAAGGAATAGGTGACGTTTCGGGTCGAGACTTCTTCAGACTGATGTCGGAGGCGGGGCAGAGTGAGTCCCACCATAAATTGGAGGAGCAGCACCTCATATTTCGCTTGGGTAGTTTACACCCCAGCGGTGTGAACATTGACTTCTCCAATTTCAGGTAGTCCCTGCTTTCTCCCTCCTTCCCCTCCCCTTCCCGGCTCTCCCACAGCCCACTGTCTCCGCTTCTTCCCTTCTTTTTCCCGCCCCCCCTCCCACCCACATCAGTCTGAAGAAAGTCTCGACCCGAAACATCGCCTATTCCTTCGCTCCATAGATGCTGCCTCACCCACTGAGTTTCACAATGTAATCTTTAAGAAAGAACTCCAGATGCTTGAAAAATCGAAGGTAAATTGAAATGCTGTGGAAACTAAGCGGGTGGGGCAAAATCTATGGAGAGGTGACGTTTCGGGTCGAGACCCTCCTTCAGACTGATGTTGGGGGTGGGGGGGGAGGGCGGGAAAAACAAAGGAAGTGGCGGAGACAGTAGGCTGTGGGAGAGCTGGGAAGGGGAGGGGAAGGAAGGAGAAAGCAGGGACTACCTGAAATTGGAAAAGTCAATGTTCATAGAAGTCCGAAGAAGGGTCTTGACCCGAAACGTCACCTATTCCTTCACTCCATAGATGCTGCCTCACCTGCTGAGTTTCACAAAGTAATTTAATCATTTGCTAATTTCAAGAATCAAATAGAAAATTGAATTGCCCGTGCATTTATCCGAGTTGAGCAGTTGCAACTGCAGGTTTTACACCACTCTTAAACTAAAACTTTAAATTCTCGCTCCGGAATGACTAAGTGCGCCCATTCTCATAGCGATGGTAGATCTGACACCTCGGCAGCCTGCCAGCTGAGCATAATCGGCATGATGGGTATGTTAGTCATCAAGAATGAATGCCTCATTAGCTCAGCCTACGCAGCTGTAAAAAATATAGACCGCCAATGCTTCCTGTACAAACTTATCATCAAAGCATAAAAACCACAAGCTAGTATTTCTTCAAGAAAATTCACAGATTTATGGCTACTGCGTTTCAATAATTAATTTCTAGAACTTCCAGTTTCTTTCTGCCTTAAAAGGTTGTCGCTGAGATACGTAAGCAATGTGCAGCAAGTTAAGTCGTGAGGACGTATGAGGAAGCTCAGGTATATTCTCGCTTTTATACGTGAGACATTGGTCAATTTTCAGACCAAGGCGTCTGTTTCCTCAACGGCTCACTCGCTGACGCAGGGGATTGAAAGCTTCATGCACGGAAACCAGTTTTGAGTGTAGGCTTCGAAAAAGACGCAGAGTGCTGGAGTAACTCTGCGGGTCATCTCTGGCCTTTGTCCACCCATCTGGCAATCAAACCCCTCTCACCTGTATCCAACCCCACCTCTCTCCCTGTTCCCCCCCCCCCCCCCCCACCCCCAGTATAATCAGTCTGAAGTCCCAACCTGAAACGTCACCTACCCATGTTCTCATAGAAACATAGAAACATAGAAATTAGGTGCAGGAGTAGGCCATTCAGCCCTTCGAGCCTGCACTGCCATTCAATATGATCATAGCTGATCATCCAACTCAGTATCCCGTACCTGCCTTCTCTCCATACCCTCTGATCCCCTTAGCCACAAGGGCCACATCTAACTCCCTCTTAAATATAGCCAATGAACCGGCCTCAACTACCCTCTGTGGCAGAGAGTTCCAGAGACTCACCACTCTGTGTGAAAAAAGTCTTTCTCATCTCGGTCTTAAAGGATTTCCCCCTTATCCTTAAGCTGTGACCCCTTGTTCTGGACTTCCCCAACATCGGGAACAATCTTCCTGCATCTACCCTCTCGAACCCCTTAAGAATTTTGTAAGTTTCTATAAGATCCCCTCTCAATCTCCTATATTCTAGAGAGTATAAACCGAGTCTATCCAGTCTTTCTTCATAAGACAGTCCTGGCATCCCAGGAATCAGTCTGGTGAACCTTCTCTGTACTCCCTCTATGGCAATAATGTCTTTCCTCAGATTTGGAGACCAGAACTGTACGCAATATACCAGGTGTGGTCTCACCAAGACCCTGTACAACTGAAGTATTCTCCACAGATGCTGCCTGACCCGCTGAGTTACTCCAGCACTCTGTGAAATGTCACCTATCCATGTTCTCCACAGATGCTGCCTGACCCGCTGAGTTCCTCCAGCACTCTGTGAAACGTCACCTATCCCTGTTCACGACAGATGCTGCCTGACCCGCTGAGTTACTCCAGCATTATGATGCTGGCCTTTTTGTAAATCAGCATCTGCAGTTTCTTGAGTCTCAGTTGCACCACAAGGTTCACATCAACTCTGATCATTTCAATGCTAATTGCTGTTTCGTTAAGTCATGCACACTTTGCCATCTGGACTATTGCAGGGAGTAAATCGAGTTCAGTTTTCATTCCTCACATTTTTAATGTGTGTGATTGATCTGCAAATCTAGTGATTGAGTTTCTCAATACTGGCTGCAATAGCACACATGGCCAATTAAATGCGAATGTCTCCTTGAACCTGATGTAAAGAATGCCATCGAGACAGGAACTGACAATATTAATTGAAAGTACATGAGTTATTACCTTTGGAAATATATTTTTTATTTATTATCCCTACTCTTACATCAGACTCGTGTGTAGATCAGAAATCAAATGAAAATATAAGTGACCACATAAATCATTCAGTCTGAAGAAGTGTCTCGACCCGAAACATCACCTATAAATGTTTCCTAAACGTTGGGATAGTCCCAGCCTCAACTACCTTCTCTGGCAGCTCGTTCCATACACCCACCACCCTTTGTGTGAAAAAGTTACCCATCAAACTGCTATTAAATCTTTTCCCCTCCACCTTGAACCTGTGTCCTCGGGTTCTCGATTCCCCCACTCTGGCCAAGAGACACTGTGCGCTACCCAATCTATTCCTCTCGTGGTTCTGTACGTGATTTGAGAAGAAGATGAATCCGTGGGCTCTTCCTCTTCTCTCCTGTCCTTCTTCCATGTTTCAAGTGTTGACCTCCTGATGTCATCGTCCGTCCTGAAAAGGACGCGAGCTTCCGGTGACAATCAGTGGGAGCCGTCACTTGTCGCAATAGATGGCGGTGGTAGCAGAATGAGCTCGGGATACGTCCAGTTTCCAGCCCGCGACCTGGACGCTTCTGCTGTCTGGCGGTGGGCTCTTGAATCGGTTGTATTGGACCTCCTCCCGCAAACCTTGCTTAACTTTGGAAAAGCCAAGGAATACTATTGATAGAGACACAGTGGACTGCAAATTGGCCCTTTGGCCCACCGGGTCCATGCCGGCCAGAGATCATTTTGCACAGATGAGGGAAGTTGGAGCATCTCGGGTGAACTCAACATGTCAAGCAGGCAAAGGGATGGTCGATGTGTCGGGTCGTGACTCTGCCTCGCGCCTCAACGCTATTAGTGTTAAAATATTATTGATTCAGTTTGATTAAATACCATAAATGATCGCCCTGAAATAACTTAGGAGGAAACATGCTGCTTTAGCAACAATGTCACGCTGAGACTAATTTGCAAAAGTCATCGCTCACTAGATTGTAACTTCCCAAAGTGAAGGTGGAAATGGTCAGGATAAGTCCAAAGAATTTGAAACATAATATTACTTGTTACTCTTAAAATTATTCATTAATAAAGCAAATTGTGCAGGAATCACCCTTATTCCCAGTCGTTAAGCAGAATTAAATTAATGGCATTTCAGTAAATTTATCAGGTAACATATTTACACATGAACCACTACTTGCATTGTTTAGATGAAAATGCTGGAGAAACTCAGCAGGTGAGGCGGCATTTATGGAGGGAAGGAAATAGGCAACGTTTCGCGTCTTCAGTCTGAAGAAGGGTTTCGGCCCGAAACGTCACCTATTCCTTCGCTCCATAAATGCTGCCTCACCCGCTGAGTTTCTCCAGCATTTTTGTCTACCTTCGATTTTCCAGCATCTGCAGTTCCTTCTTGAACACTTGCATAGTTTAGTTGAGTTTATGGTCACGTGTATCGAGGTACAGTGAAAAGCTTTAGTTGCGTGCTAACCAGTCAGATGAAAGACAGTACATGATTACAATCGAGCCATTCGCAGTGCACAGATACAGGGTAAAGGGAATAATGTTTAGTGCTTGGTAAAGTTTAGTGAAGCCTGATTAACATCCGAAGGTCTCCAATGAGGTAAATGGGAGGCCAGGACCGCCCCGCTTTCTAGTTGGTGAGAGGAAGGTTCGGTTGCCTGATAACAGCCGGGAAGAAACTGTCCCTGAATCTGGAGGTGTGCGTTTTCACACTTCTGTACATCTTGCCCAATGGGAGAGGGGAGAAGAAGGAGTGGCCGGGGTGAGACTGGTCCTTGATGACGCTGCTGGCCTTGCCGAGGCAGCGTGAGGTGTGGATGGAGTCGATGGAAGGGAGGTTGGTTTGTGTAATTGGAGCATTCAATGTTCATGCCGTCGGGCTGTAAGCACCCAATGGGGATGTGAGGTGCTGTTCTTTCAGTTTGCGGGTGGACTCACACTGGCAGTGGAAGACGCCTGGGATGGAAATGGGAAGGGAAGTTTCTTGTGCTCTTGGACGGAGCTGTTCCCAAACCGTGCTGTGATGCATCCCGTTAAAATGCTTTCCATGTGGCATCTGTAGAGGTTGGTGAGAGTTGTTGGGAACATTGTGTACCAGACCCACTCTGCCATTGGGCGGAGCTTCATAGAAATATAATTATTTGAACCATTTAGATCATAAGTGATAGGAGCAGAATTAGGCCATTCGACCCATCAAGTCTACTCCATCATTCAATCATGGCTGATCTATCTCTCCCCCCTAACCCCATTCTCCTGCCTTCTCCCCGTAACCCCTGATACCCGTACTAATCAAGAATCTATCTATCTCTGCCATAGAACTATCCACTGACTTGGCCTCCATCATTCGGCCCTTCGAGCCAGCACCACCATTCAATATGATCATGGCTGATCATCCAACTCAGTATCCCGTACCTGCCTTCTCTCCATACCCCCTGATCCCTTTAGCCACAAGGGCCACATCTAACTCCCTCTTAAATATAGCCAATGAACTGGCCTCAACTACCTTCTGTGGCAGAGAATTCCATATCCAGCGAACGTGTCTGGGAAGGTGTGAAATCCTCAGAGTCTCCTTCACCCGTTGTCCGAGATCCTTTATTTGCATTAGGGTTGGGGTTAGGGTTAGGGTTAGGATTTTTATGATTTTTTGATTCGCTGCTTGAATATTGATGCTCTCTGCCGCTCACTGCCAACAGCCATTTGTAAATGTTATGGGGTGCCCACCAGAAAGAGTGGGGAATGTACATGAAGGAACAGTAGATGCTGGTATAAACCAGAGATAGATACAAAACGCTGGCGGAGCTCGTGGGTCAGGCAGCATCGCGGCGATGGCCAAATGTTCTTTTAGTTTTGTTTTGTTTAGAGTTATGATAAATTTACTGAAATGCCATTAAATGAGTTCTACTTAACGATTTAGAATCAGGGCTGTTCCTGCATCTACCACGGCCTTCAACAGGCCCTTCAGCCCATGGAGTCCGCACTGGCCTGCGATCCCCATACACTAGCACTATCCTACACACTCGGGACAACTTACAATTTACAGAAGCCAATTAACCTACAAACCAGTACGTCTTTGGAGTGTTGGAGGAGACTAGAGCGCCTGGAGGAAACCCACGCAGGTCACCGGGAGAACGTACAAACTCTGTACGGACAGCAGCTGAAGTCAGGATGGAACCCGGTCTCTGGTGCTGTGAGGCAGCAACTCCACCTCTGCGCCCTGGGACAGCATGGGCAAGCTGGGCCGAAGGGCCCCGGTTCTGTGCTGTCTGATTCTATGACTGGAGCATGCGGGATACCCGTGGCTGGACACACACAGGGGTATTATCGATCTCCTGCACTGCTGCAGGGACCTGCACAGATGGTTCTCTGCAGAAGCAGCTCGCTCTGACAGCCCCGTGAAGCCCGTGGTGAGATGATGCAGAGGCAGGTTGCGATCAATAACTGGCAGCCGGGCAGATGTGCAGACGGCAGGCAGCATCTGGTACCCCGGGCTAACTCCTGACGAGTATAATTCCCCCACTGTACCAAGTATTTACCAGCTCCGAGCAACAAGCCTGCAATGCTTTCTAGCTGCCCCATCAAACAATAAAACATTTTATTCTCTGACCCTCAGCATTTAATCAGTCTGAGAACCACTTACTGTTCCATTCACCTGATATCATCTAAAGTTATTGGCTAATTAGATCTTTAAGGGCAAAGACAACACCATGTTAGTGAAGCACAGTAAAAATGTGGCCACAACAGAAACTGATTGCAGCAAGGAACTGCAGGTGCTGGATCTTAGAAAAAAGACACAAAGCGTTTGAGTTTAGTTTATGTCAGTGCTTGCATAGAATTACTCCGGCATTTTGTACATTAAGATTGAATGAATGAATGAATAAATTTATTGGCCAAGTATTCACATACAAGGAATTTGCCATGGTGCTCTGCCCGCAAGTGACAACATGACATGCAGCGACAGTTAGGAATGACATATTCATTCATTAAAGATTAATAATGAAACATTATTGATTAAACATGTTAATTAAATAAAGTACCAGAGCAAAAGGAGGCTACTTGCAGACACTGTGGGGGTGGGGCTGTTAGGGGCAGCACGGTGGCACAGAGCTAGAGTTGCGCCTCACAGCACCAGAGACCAAGGTTCGATCCTGACCTTGGGTGCTATCTGTGTGGAGTTTGCACGTTCTCCCTGTGGGTTTCCTCTTTGAACTCTGGTTCCCTCTCACACTCCAAACATGTGTCGGTTATTTGGCTTTAGACTTTAGAGATCCAGCGTGGAAACAGGCCCTTTGGCCCAACGAGTCTGTACGACCAGCGATCACACCATACACTAACAGTGTCCTACACACTAGGGACATGTTACAATTTACAGATAAAGCCAATTAACTTACAAACCTGTATTTCTTTGGTGTTTCAGAGGAAACCGGAGCTCCCGGGGGAAACGGGAAGCGTTTGACACTTCTGTACCTCTTGCCCGATGGGAGAGGGGAGAAGAGCGAGTGACCGGGGTGAGACTGGTCCTTGATGATGCTGCCGGCCTTGCCGAGGCAGCGTGAGGTGGAGATGGAGTCGATGGAAGGGAGGTTGGTTTGTGTAATTGGAGAGTTCAATGTTCATAGCGTGCGGTTGTTTGCTACCCAAGGGGAATGTGAGGTGCTGTTCTCTCAGTTTGCGTGTGGACTCACTCTGGCAGTGGAAGACCCCAAGTGGGAATGGGAAGGGAAGTTAAAATGGTTGAATGTGTCGGAAGGAACTGCAGATGCTGGTCTACACTGAAGAAAGACACAGAGTGCTGGACTAACTCAACGGGACAGGCAGCATCTCTGGAGAGAAGGAATGAGTGACGTTTCGGGTTGAGGCCCTTCTTCTGTCTGAAACAACACCCACTCCTTCTCTCCAGAGACGCTGCCTGTCCCACTGAGTTACTCCAGCACTTTGCATCTGCCTTTGGTTAAATGTGTTGTTCTGTTGGAGTGAACCTTGTGCAAATAATTCTGAAGATTAAATGAAACTGAGCGGGGAGATGGATGAGATAATAAATGAAGCGGCACACGAGGCAAAATGAAATTCAATGTCACTAAACATAGGGTGATGTGTTTAGGCTAAACCAAGCAGTGCTCCCTGGATAGGGGAATGACAACAGACAATAGACAAGAGGTGCAGGAGCAGGCCATTCGGCCCTTCGAGCCAGCACCGCCATTTAATGTGATCATGGCTGATCATCCCCAATCAGTTCCCCGTTCCTGCCTTCTCCCCATATCCCCTGACTCCGCTATCTTTAAGAGCCCTATCTAATTCTCTCTTGAAAGTATCCAGAGAACCGGCCTCCACCGCCCTCTGAGGCAGAGAATTCCACAGACTCACAACTCTCTGTGAGAAAAAGTGTTTCCTCGTCTCTGTTCTAAATGGCTTTCCTTATTCTTAAACTATGGCCCCTGGTTCTGGACTCCCCCAACATCTGGAACATGTTTCCTGCCTCTAGTGTGTCCAAACCCTTAATACTCTTGTTTCTACAAGAAACCATCCGGGGGCATGCATGATGGCGGCGTCTGCCTCCAGTCTGTTTGTTTTTTTATCTTTTTTTATTTTTAGTTTGTGTAAAGTATGTTTTGGAAGATTTTTTTCAGTATATCTATGTGGGGCAGGGGAGTAGGGTAAGGGGGAAACCGCTTTTCAGTCGCTTCCTGGTGAGGATGCGACTATTCTCCAAGTCGCGTTCTCGCCCCCCTCCTACCAACTGGATTGGTGCGGCCATTCCTGCCGTGGGCCGGGCCAGAGTTTCAGCAGCGGCTGCACAGCGCTGGGTACATCGTGGAGCAGAGCGGAGCGGAGCGGAGCGGGCGATGCCTTGCCTGGGATTGGCGTTTGAAGCTCCGGAGCCTTGGGCCTGCTGCATCAACATCGCGGAGCTGTGGTTTGCAGAGCTCCCTGCGCGGGCAGGGCGGACCAACATCGCGGAGGCCTGGGACCCTTTGCCGAGGGCCGCCAGCGTTGAATCTCCACCCAGCTCGGCCTGTGGACCTCGGGAGCCGCGGTCGCCGGTAGGAAGTGGCCGATTCGGAGAACAAGTCGCTGAGGATGTTCTTCCGTTCCGACGTCGGAGTTCCATCATCCCGCGAGAGGGCCTGAACATCGGGCTACCCGTAGCAGCGACTGCGGGGGGGCTCGGGAGGCCCCGACCACGGGTGAACATCAAAGAACATAGAAACATAGAAATTAGGTGCAGGAGCAGGCCATTCGGCCCTTCGAGCCTGCACCGCCATTCAACATGATCATGGCTGATCATCCAACTCAGTATCCCGTACCTGCCTTCTCTCCATACCCCCTGATCCCTTTAGCCACAAGGGCCACATCTAACCCCCTCTTAAATATAGCCAACGAATTGGCCTCAACTACCCTCTGTGGCAGAGAGTTCCAGAGACTCACCACTCTCTGTGTGAAAAAAGTCTTTCTCATCTCGGTCTTAAAGGATTTCCCCCTTATCCTTAAGCTGTGACGCCTTGTCCTGGACTTCCCCAACATCGGGAACAATCTTCCTGCATCTAGCCTGTCCAACCCCTTAAGAATTTTGTAAGTTTCTATAAGATCCCCCCTCAATCTAGAGAGTATAAACCGAGTCTATCCAGTCTTTCTTCATAAGACAGTCCTGACATCCCAGGGAATGTCAGGACTGTCTTACATTCCTCACAGTGGGAAACTTTGATACCGCTGTGTGGGGATGTTGATGTTATAGACTATCGTGTTCTGTGCTTTTATTTATTTTTTATTCGTAAGGCTGTACGGTGAAAAAGCATTTTGTTGTCACGGTACCTTGTACTCTGCACAATAAAGTTGAATCAAATCAAAGATAACCTCTCATCCTTCTAAACTCCCGAGTATAAAGGTTGGGTAAAAGGCCGAGAGACAGTAGTCATAGGTTCTGGTTCCAAAGGCATCCCAGGCAGTATCTTAAGTAGCCATAGTCTCAAGTAAAAAAAAATCAATTGAAGAGTGGATTTTATAGAATATTTAAACAATTCAAAATTTAAAGCTGAATCCAGTTATATCTTAATGACATCAATGTCTTAGCAATGGCAGTCTGCAGAGCAAGCAGCATAAATATATGCAGGTCCTGTCCACTATGAAAAATATAGATACAAGGAATGAAAAATGAGGGCCACTTTCATGAAAACAGGATGGATTATTGTAATGATTTGAGTTGGAAGCATTTAGAATTATGAATTTTTTAGAATCCAAATATTTCGGCTGATTGAAGGGCTAGGAGCATGGAAGCATTGCTAAAGGATTAAACATGCTTGGAAGGAAGACACGGGAAATGTTTTACACCGAGAGTTGAGAGGATGTGAGAGGCGTGGGCAGAGTTATTGATTGAAGCAAGGGTCTTGTTGACATCTCAGGTTGGGCGGGTGAGTGAAGGGAAGGGGATAGAGGGGGGGGGGGGATGTCAGGCAAGACGTGACGGTTCGTGAGCACCACACCAATGCCGGCGACACTACGGAAAACCAACTTGCAATTTAGACAATAGGTGCAGGAGTAGGCCATTCGGCCCTTCGAGCCAGCACCGCCATTCAATATGATCATGGTTGATCATCCAGGATCAGTGCCCAGTTCCTGCTTTCTCCCCATATCCCTTGATTCCGTTAGCCCGAGGAGCTAAATCTAACTCTCTCTTGAAAACATCCAGTGAATTGGCCTCCACTGCCTTCTGTGGAGGCCAATTCAAAATGCTGGAGTAACTCAGCGGGACAGGCAGCATCTCTGGAGAGAAGGTTTTGGGTCGGGACCCTTCTTCAGACTGACAAATTATTCAGACAGAGTTTGAGGAAGGGTCTCGTCCCGAAACGTCACCCATTCCTTCTTCTCTCCACAGCTGCCGCCCCTGTCCCACTGTTACTCCAGCTTTTAGAGTCTATGAAAGGAAGGACATGCTTGCTATTGAGGGAGTGCAGCGCAGGTTCACCAGGTTAATTTCCGGGATGGCGGGACTGTCAGATGCTGAAAGAATGAAGCGACTTGGCTTGTATTCACTGGAATTTAGGATGAGAGGGGATCTAATAAAATATAACATATACAATTATTAAGGGATTGGACGCGTTAGATGCAGAAAATGGTCCCCATGTTCTGGGAGTCCAGAACCATGGGCCACAGTTTAAGAATAAGGGTTAGGCCATTTAGAACTAAGATGAGGAAAAACTTTTTCACTCAGAGTATTGTGAATTTGCAGAATTCTCTGCCACAGAAGGCAATGGAGGCCGAATCACTGGATGCATTCAAAAGAGAGTTAGATTTAGTTCTTAGGGTTAGTGGAATCAGGGGATATGGGGAGAAGGCAGGAACGGGGTACTGATTGTGGATGATCAGCCATGATCCTATTGAATGGCGGCGCTGGCTCGAAGGGCCGAATGGCCTACTCCTGCACCTATTGTCTATGTATCTATGTGTCCATCTTCGGTTTAAACCAGCATCTGCAGTTCCTTCCTACACATTTATACAGAAATATCTCCTTGCTCTCGCCAAACCGCTCTTGCCCTGCTCCTCCAGTGGCCTTCACTCACACTGAATGCAACCGATCATAGAACACGGAACAGTGCAGCACAGGTAGGCCCTTCAGCCCATTACATTGACCTATCACATTGAATGGCGGTGCTTGCTCGAAGGGCCGAATGGCCTACCCCTACATCTATTGTTTCTTGTCTATCTAAGTTCACCAGAGATGCTGCCTGACTATTCCAGCACTTTGATTCAGTGTAGTTTATTGTCACGTGTACCGAGGTACAGTGAAAAGCTTCTGTTGCGTGCTAACCAGTCAGCGGAAAGACAATACGTGATTATAATCGAGCCATTCACAGATCTTTTAACCATGTCTTTTTTTGTAAACCAGCATCTGCAATTCCTATTCTCTAAGATTTAATAGGAATGTTTTACCAGCGGACATAGGTTTAATATGAGGGGAAAAGATTTAATTTTTACGCAAAGGGTGGTGGGTGTATGGAAGGTGTTAGTTGAGACAGGTACTAACGCAACGTTTAAGAAACCTTTGGGCAGGTATGTGGATAGGATAAGTTTAGAGGGATATGGGCCAAACACGGGCAAGTGGGGCCACATCGATCATGGGGCATGTTGGGCAGCGTGGGCAAGTTGGGCCAAAGGGCCCATGTCCACACTGGAGGTATGACTCCGTGAATCATTAAATGAAAAGAAATTGCAGCAAAAAAAGTTTTCATTTAAGCCATTTGGGAAAGAGAGTGAAAATCTCTGACATTTGAGTATAAATTCATAATATTGATTCCCATTACAAAGCAATTATTCTCAGGGAGAGATTGAGGTACCATCTTGCCCAATATCCAATATCGTTCGTGACTCCACAGTTAGTGCAATGGTTGAGGGCTGAACAAGCCCAGGCTTAGTCACAGTTGATCAATAACAATATCATTGTGTTGCACGACGCCTTGTTAGATTAGTGTACTTTAGATACAGCTCTGAAACAGGCCCTTTGGCCCACGCCGACCAGCGATCCCCGAACACCAGCACTATCCCACACACACACACACACACACTAGGGACAATTCACAATGATACCGAGCCAATTAACCTACAAACCTTTGGAGTGTGGGAGGAAACCAGAGATCCCGGAGAAAACCCACGCTGGTCACGGGGAGAACGTGCAAACTCCGTACAGACAGCGCCCGTGGTCAGGATGGAACGGGTGCTGCGAGGCAGCAGCTCTACCCGCTGCGCCACTATTACAAAACCTGACATTCTTCTCGACTTTCAATGTCTTGTCATCACTCAGTCTTCTGTCATAATTTACCGGTCTTGGCTGATCATTGACGCATGCCCCAAGATACAGACAGATTAATTACTGGTTCATTAATTTGTTATTACAGTTGTGACATGTACCAAGGTACAGTGAAAAGCCTTCTGTTGTGCGCTATCCAGTCAGATGAAGACGACACATGCCTGGTACAAGATAAAGTCCAGTAAAGTCCCAAGTGAAGATTATATGAGGGTCCCCAATGAGATAGATGGGAGGTCAGGACCGCTCACTGGATGGTGAGAGGACGGTCCAGTTGCCTGATAACAGCCGGGTGGATGCGGATGGGGGGGGCGGAAGGAGATGGGGGCAGGGGAAGGGGGGACAGGGTAGTGGGACATGTGGGTGTGCATGCAGGTGGGGCAGAGGGAAGGCGAGGAGGGGGGAGAACATGGTTCTCCAGACAGGTTAGCGAGCTGTGTTCCTCCCTCTGCAGATGCTGCCCAACTCGCTGAGAATGATCATAAGGTCATAGGGTCATAAATGATAGGAGTAGAATGAGCTATTCGACCCATCAAGTCCACTCCACCATTCAACCATGGCTGATGTATCTCTCCATCCTAACCCCATTCTTCTTCCTTCTCCCCATAACCTCTGACACTCACACTAATCAAGAATCTGTCTATCTCTGCCTTAAATATATACCTTAAATGACATGGCCTCCACAGCCCTCTGTGGCACAGAATTCCACAGATTCACCAACCTCTGACTAAAGACTGCATGGAGGGTAGCTAATGTAACCCCAGGTTACAAAGGGAGGGAGAGAGAAAACGGGGAATTACAGACCAGCTAGTCTAACATCGGTAGTGGGGAAACTGCTAGAGTCAATTATTAAAGATGGGATAGCAGCGCATTTGGAAAGTGGTGAAATCATTGGACAAAGTCAGCATGGATTTACGAAGGGTAAATCATGTCTGACGAATCTTATTGAATTTTTTGAGGATGTAACTAGTAGAGTGGATAAGGGAGAAGCAGTGGATGTGTTATATCTGGACTTTCAGAAGGCTTTCGACAAGGTCCCACACAAGAGATTGGTATACAAACTTAAAGCACATGGTATTGGTGGTTCAGTATTGATGTGGATAGAGAACTGGCTGGCAGACAGGAAGCAAAGAGTAGGAGTGAACGGGTCCTTTTCAGGATGGCAGACAGTGACTAGTGGGGTGCCGCAAGGCTCGGTGCTGGGACCCCAGCTATTTACAATATACATTAATGATTTGGACGAGGGAATTAAATGCAACATCTCGAAGTTTGCGGATGACACGAAGCTGGGGGGCAGTGTTAGCTGTGAGGAGGATGCTAGGAGGCTGCAGGATGATTTGAATAGACTGGGTGAGTGGGCAAATGCATGGCAGATGCAGTATAATGTGGATAAATGTGAGGTTATCCACTCTGGTGGCAAAAACAGGAAGGTAGACTATTATTTGAATGGTGGCCGATTAGGAAAAGGGGAGATGCAGCGAGACCTGGGTGTCATGGTACACCAGTCATTGAAAGTAGGCATGCAGGTGCAGCAGGCTGTGAAGAAAGCAAATGGTATGTTAGCATTCATAGCAAAAGGATTTGAGTACAAGAGCAGGGAGGTTCTACTTCAGTTGTACAGGGTCTTGGTGAGGCCACACCTGGAGTATTGCGTACAGTTTTGGTCTCCTAATCTGAGGAAAGACATTCTTGCCATAGAGGGAGTACAGAGAAGGTTCACCAGACTGATTCCTGGGATGGCACGACTTCCATATGAAGAAAGAGTGGATAGACTTGGCTTGTACTCGCTGGAATTTAGAAGGTTGAGGGGTGATTTCATAGAGACTAACAAAATTCTTAAGGGGTTGGACAGGCTAGATGCAGGAAGATTGTTCCCGATGTTGGGGAAGTCCAGGACAAGGGGTCACAGTTTAAGGATAAGGGGGAAGTCTTTTAGGACCGAGATGAGAAAATCGTTTTTCACACAGAGAGTGGTGAATCTGTGGAATTCTCTGCCACAGAAGGTAGTTGAGGCCAGTTCATTGGCTATATTCAAGAGGGAGTTGGATGTGGCCCTTGTGGCTGAAGGGATCAGGGGGTATGGAGAGAAGGCAGGTACGGGATACTGAGTTGGATGACCAGCCATGATCATATTGAATGGCGGTGCAGGCTCGAAGGGCCGAATGGCCTACTCCTGCACCTATTTTCTATGTTTCTATGTTTCTATGTAAAGAAATTCCTTCTCATCTCCTTCCTAAAGGAACGTCCTTTAATTCTGAGGCTGTGCCCTCTGGTCCTAGACTCTGCCACTAGTGGAAACATCCTCTCCACATCCACTCTATCCAGGCCTTTCACTATTTTGTACGTATCAATGAGGTCCCCCCTCATTTGTCTAAACTCCAGCGAGTTGATCTGCGTTAGGCCTGTCCCACTTGGCGAATTTTTCGGCGACTGCCGGCATCATTGATTGATGTGTCAGGTCACCAATAAATGTGCGTCGTGACGCGGCGTGTTGACGTATCGACGCGCGATGCTCTTTCAAGTGTCGCAACATTTTTTTTGTCGCCGCTGGATTTTGAAATATTCAAAATCTTTTGTTGACACTGATATGACGCCGGCAATCGCCGAAAAAAATCCTTTACTATCATTTGTAAATCGATTGAGGAACCAATGTCCAGCTTCAGTAAGATGTCAGACTCAGAATCAGATTTTATTCGCTAAGTATGTTTTGCAACCTACGAGGAATGTGAACAGAAAATCACCAATTTTCCAGAGGTACAGTGGCTTGCAAAAGTTTTCATACCCCTTGAACTTTTCCACATTTTGTCACGTTACAACACAAACGTAAATGTATTTTATTGGGATTTTATGTGATAGACCAACACAAAGTGGCACATAATTGTGACGTGGAAGGAAAATGATACACGGTTTTCAAATTTTATTACAAATAATAAACTAAGTGTGGCGTGCAAAAGTATTCAGCCCCCTTTACTCTGATACCCCTAAATAAAATCCAGTGCAACCAATTGCCTTTAGAAGTCACCTAATTAGTAAAATAGAGTCCACTTGTGTGTTATCTAATCTCAGTATAAATACAGCTGTTCTGTGAAGGCCTCAGAGGTTTGTTAGAGAACATTAGTGAACAAACAGCATCATGAAGCCCAAGGAACACACCAGACAGGTCAGGGATAAAGTTGTGGAGAAGTTTAAAGCAGGGTTAGGTTATAAAAAATATCCCAAGCTTTGAACATCTCACAGAGCACTGTTCAATCCATCATCCGAAAATGGAAAGAGTATGGCACAACTGCAAACCTACCAAGACATGGCCGTCCACCTAAACTGACAGGCCAGGCAAGGAGAGCATTGATCAGAGAAGCAGCCAAGAGGCCCATGGTAACTCTGGAGGTGTTGCAGGGATCCACAGCTCAGGTGGGAGAATCTGTCCACAGGACAACTATTAGTCGTGCACTCCACAAATCGGTCCTTTATGGAAGAGTGGCAAGAAGAAAGCCATTGTTGAAACAATGCCATAAGAAGTCCCGTTTGCAGTTTGCCACAAGCCATGTGGGGGACACAGCAAACATGTGGAGGAAGGTGCTCTGATCTGATGAGACCAAAATTGAAGTTTTTGGCCTAAATGCAAAACGCTATGTGTGGCGGAAAACTAACACTGCACATCACCCTGAACACACCATCCCCACTGTGAAACATGGTGGTGGCAGCATCATGCTGTGGGGATGCTTTTCTTCAGCAGGGACAGGGAAGCTGGTCAGAGTTGATGGGAAGATGGATGGAGCCAAATACAGGGCAACCTTGGAAGAAAACCTGTTAGAGTCTGCAAAAGACCTGAGACTGGAGCGGAGGTTCACCTTCCAGCAGGACAACGACCCTAAACATACAGCCAGAGCTACAATGGAATGGTTTAGATCAAAGCATGTTCATGTGTTAGAATGGCCCAGTCAAAGTCCAGACCTAAATCCAATTGAGAATCTCTGGCAAGACTTGAAAATTGCTGTTCACAGACGCTCTCCATCCAATCTGACTGAGCTTGAGCTATTTTGCAAAGAAGAATGGGCAAAAATGTCAGTCTCTAGATGTGCAAAGCTGGTAGAGACATACCCCAAAAGACTTGCAGCTGTAATTGCAGCACAAGGTGGTTCTACAAAGTATTGACTCTGGGGGGCTGAATACTTTTGCACGCCACACTTTTCAGTTTTTTATTTGTAATATAATTTGGAAACCATGTATAATTTTCCTTCCACTTCACAATTATGCACCACTTTGTGTTGGTCTATCACATAAAATCCCAATAAAATACATTTACGTTTGTGATTGTAACGTGACAATATGTGGAAAAGTTCAAGGGGTATGAATACTTTTGCAAGCCACTGTAGGAATTGAAAGTGTAACTAATCTAATTATTCAAAACAAAGAATATAACAACGAGACCTGAAACGTCACCTATTCCTTCGCTCTGTAGATGCTGTCTCACCAGCTGAGTTTCTGCAACATTTTTGTCTATCTTCGGTTTTTCCAGCATCTGCAGTTCTTTTTAAACAAATGTAATAACAGAAGTAAGTGAGCTATCCAAAAAAAAAAACTAATTACGTAGCTGAGATAAAAATCAATTTATTTCAACTGATTTCTCACAGGAGATGTATCTCGCTGTTCAAAATCTAAAACCTAGCACCCTGCTGCACCTCAGATGAAAGAGGCCCCTAACAAGTGCCCGCGGTAAGATAGAATTAATGTGAAAGGGCCAAGGTTTGAGCAGTTTGAAATGCTGTATCTGTGGGTAAGAAAAGAGCTCAGAATCGATTTAATGGTCATTAGGTCGCCAATCTGCAATAAATGACATCTAATCATCATCGGTTCTTTTGTTGAATTACCAGTCTGCATTTGTGCTGGCTGCCCTCACACCTTTTTAAAAGCCAATGCCATTCTGCTGAAGATGCGTTTGCTTTTCGTGCTGGCATGCATTGTGCAGTAATATTGAACACGGCCATCCTTCAGATGTGAGCACTTCGGGATCTTTCAGCTAAGATGCATGGCCAACAGCAACGGGATTAAAGCTCGACGTACTGAAGCCAAGGTGTGTCGGGTTGCCCCTCCGATTCCCCACAGAGACAAGAGACAGCACATTCGTCAAGGACAATTCACTTGCATTTTCCCAGAACTTGATTTATCGCTACATCCTCTGAAAGGCTGCGTCACCAACCAGTGCAGAGGCGTTTGATTAGCTTCAATAATTGAACACCTTGCCACGATCACTATCGGTCAAGCTAATGTGCCACCTATGGGTGGTGGATATTGAGTTGTGCCTCAGTCTGGTGCCTCAAGCACGATCCATGGAGAGAGAGGACAAGGTTAGATCATAGAGTCACAGAGCCAACCAGCACGGAAACTGACCCTTCGGCCCAATCCATCCATGCCGGCCAAGAAGCTCCATCTAAGCTAGTCCCTCCTGCCTTCGTTTGGCCCATATCAGTCTAAACCCATCCTATCCATGAACCTGTCCAAATGTCTTTTATATCTTGTTATTGAACCGGTCTCGACCACACCTCCGCGGGCATCACGTTCCATTTACCGACCGGCCTCAGAGTGAGAACTTTTCCCCTCGTGTTCCTGTTCAGTCTATCAACTGGACTAGTACGTGGATAGGACAGGTTCAGAGGGATACGGGTCTAGTGTAGATGGGGAATCTTGGTGTTGCATGGGCAAGTGGGGCTGAAGGGTCTGTTTCTGCACCGTGTGAATCCATGGAAATATTCAGGAGAACCTTGGAGAATAGGATACCACAAGCATTAGAAAATACCAGATAATTAATGTGGGAAATGAAGCTAGTGATAAACTGCCCTTGTTTTGATGAAGCAGATGATGGAATACAGAGTAATACTCTACTGAAGAAAGTTTATAATTGCACCTCACACACATGTCACAGTAAAAGCACTATTAACACACTCCAAAGAAGTACAGGTTTGTAGGTTAATTAGCTTGGTGTAAATTGTCCTCAGTGTGTGTCGGCTAGTGTTAAAGTGCGAGGATCGCTGGCCGGCGCGGACTCAGTGGGCCAAAAGGCCTGTTTCCGTGCTGTATCACTAAACTAAACTAAAAAATGGAACCATTATACTTGTGTGAGGTTTGTTTGCACTCATGTACAGTATTATCTGAATTAATTGGATCGCACACAAACAGCGTTTTCACTGTATCTCGGTACAATAATACCCCAATACCAATTATGGCCCCGTTTGGAACCTTCTTTTATCAGGCCACGGTGTAGTTCTGGCGTATGGTGTGTACAGTAGGGGGAGTGAGAAAGCAGGAACGGGGTACTGATTGTGGATGATCATCCATAATCACTTTGAATGGCGGTGCTGGCTCGAAGGGCCGAATGGCCTACTCCTGCACCAATTGTCTATTTGTTGTATTAACAACAACCTGATCCACAAGCTGAAGTCTTTAGTTTAGTTTCGTTTAGAGATACAGCGCAGAAACAGGCCCTTCGGCCCACCGAGTCCGCACCAACCAGCGATCCCCGCACACTAACACTGTCCTACACACACGAGCGACAATTTACATTTTAAGCCAATTAACCTACAGACCTGCACGTCTTTGGAGAGTGGGAGGAAACTAAAGATCTCAGAGGAAACCCCTCGCGGTCACAGGGAGAACGTACAAACTCCGAACAGACAGCACCCGTAGTCGGGATCGAACCCGGGTCTCTGGTGCCTCAAGCTCTGTACGGCAGCAACTCTACCGCAACGCCACCGGGACGCCCATTTAACGTGCCATTGTTCTGGGCATGCAACGAGAAAGCTTTGCAAATCCGAACATTAACGGAACTCGGCAGAGTTAATAAGCATAAGCCCATTCTCTTTAAAGTTTTAAAATATTTTGCAGCTCGTAATTAAAAAAAATTCCCACCTCCTACAAAAACAAAGCCCGCCACTTTCACTTCACTGCTGTGAAATCTACGTTGCTCATTTCAACTGAAATTGAAAATAGAATATGAATAATTTACTAACTTTCAAAAAAGCCCTATTGCACTTCATGACCCGGTGCAGAGTAAGAAATAATATGGAGCATTATCCCATCATTCACACTAATCACAGGCATAGAAACTTCAAAGGCCTGTGAACAAACTGGATTATCAAACTGAAACGTATCACAGGAAATTGAGCCAAGGGAACAAAATTGAGTTTTTTAAGCAACGCCAGCAAGCTGCCGAAGACTGTGTTGCTTACCACGAAGTTCTGTCATTAACTGGCCTGGCCCAACAAACTTAAGATTGCAATGATGAGATGTTATTAATAATAAGACCGCAATAATGAAGGGTCAACACTCTGGATCTGCTGAAGGGTCTCGACCCCAAACGCCACCCAATCCTTCTCTCATAGAAACATAGAAAATAGGTGCAGGAGTAGGCCATTCGGCCCTTTGAGCCAGCACCGCCATCCAATATGATCCTGGCTGATCATCCAGAATCAGTACCCCGTTCCTGCATTGTCCCTATATCCCATGATTCCGTTAGCCCTAAGAGGTAAATCTAACTCTCTCTTGAAAACATCTAGTGAATTGGCCTCCACTGCCTTCTGTGGCAGAGAATTCCACAGATTCACAACTCTCCGAGTGAAAAAGTTCTTTCTCATCTCAGTCCTAAATGGTGTGCCCCTTATTCTTAAACTGTGACCCCTGGTTCTGGACTCCCCCAACACCGGGAAAATATTTCCTGCATCTAGCCTGTGCAATCCTTTAAGAATGTTTATGTTTCTATAAGAGAGCCTCTCATCCTTCCAAATTCCAGTGAACATAAGCCCAGTCGACCCGTTCTCTCATCATATGTCAGTCCCGCCATCCCAGGAATTAACCTGGTGAACCTACGCTGCACTCCCTCAATAGCAAGGATGTCTTTCCTCAAATTTGGAGACCGAAACTGCACACAATACTTCAGGTGTGGTCTCACCAGGGCCCTGTACAACTGCAGTAGGGCCTCCTTGCTCCTATACCCAAACTCTGGCAATGAAGACCAACATGTCATTAGCTTTCTGCACCCTCCAGAGATGCTGCCTGTCCCGCTGAGTTACTCCAGCAGTTTGCGTCTATCGTTGGTGTAAACCAACATCTGCAGTTCCTTCTTAGGCATTGCAATAATGAGTGTCGACAAAGAACAACTTACTGCAAATGTGAACATTTAAATAGTAGTTATTTATTATTTCTCTAGTGAGCTTTAAGGATAATGAGTGTTGAGTGGAAAAGATAGATTTTAAGAAATCCGTTCCAGGTCACATCAACTGAGCGCCCATGTACAGTGGCATAAATGTTCTGAACTTTCGTTACAAAAGATGTCTTCCTAAATGTCAACAGAATGACCAAAAGCTGTGACCACTGCCCAGGCCATCACCGGCACTGACCTCCCCACCATCGAAGGGATCTATCACAGTCGCTGCCTCAAAAAGGCAGCTAACATCTACAGAGACCCACACCATCCTGGCCACACACTCATTTCACCTCTGCCTTCAGGTAGAAGGTACAGGAGCCTGAAAACTGTAACGTCCAGGTTCAGGAAGAGCTTCTTCCCGACAGCCAACAGGCTATGAAACACGACAATCTCATAAGCTCTGAACTGCAACATACTATCTATCTATCTATCTAGTCTGTTCTATTTCGTTTCTATACATAACTAAAACTCTGATCTTGTTATCTTCTGGTTTGCGCAAAAACTGTTCGCGATATCGCTACGATTATTCGCCAGTTCACTCACCGTTCTCCTGTGCTGCGATTGCACCAAGTTTCGTTCCGATCGGTTGAATGTTGTAAAAGGTAGCGAGGTTTACAAATATTAAAAACCGCTCGTGCTCAGATCGATCTCTTCTCCTGCCAGTCAGCGCCGCGCGGATTAGTCTCTTCCCCGTCACTCCCCGGGACGATCCGCCCCTTCCTGCGCCATCGTGTCTTTACTGGAGCTGAGGGTGGCGGTGGAGGTGGGACCAGCAGCAGCCCCGCCCCCAGACCCAGCCCCGCCCCCAGCCCCGCCCCCAGACCCAGCCCTGCCCCCAGCAGCAGCCCCGCCCCCAGCAGCAGCCCCGCCCCCAGACCCAGCCCCGCCCCAGACCCAGACCCGCCCCCAGACCCGCCCCCAGACCCAGCCCCGCCCCCAGCTGCAGACCCGCCCCCAGCAGCAGCCACACCCCCAGCCCCAGCCCCGCCGCCAGCCCCAGCCCCGCCCCCAGCAGCCCAGTGTGGGAGACTAGTAGTCCCAGCCTCAACTACCTCCTCTGGCAGCTCGTTCCATGCGCCCACGTTTAAGAATCATTTAGACAGGTACATGGATTGGACAGATTTTGGGGTTTTTTTTAAATATTTTTATTAGACGTAATGTACAGTAGTATAAACCAAGAATTACATAATACATTTCATGTACAACTTCTTGTTTTAAAATTTAATAATAGAAAAATAACAGAAGGAAAAGAGATAGAGAGAAAGTTAGATAAGGTATTGATATTAATAGTTTGTGAAAAAGTAGAGAGCGAGAGCCCATGAAGATGTAAAGCATGAGAAAGAGAAAAAAGAAAATATAAATAAAAGAAAATAAAAGGAATGTACCTGCTTCGTATCTTTACTCAACCCTCACCCGCTCCTGAAACCGTTTATTTCCAGAGTTATGTTGCACCTTATGCTTGTAATAAGATAAATGGAGACCAAATCTTTAAGAATTGGTCAGATTTGCCTGCTAGGATGAATCTCATGTCTTCGAGGTGTAACATTTCAGACATATTTGAAATCCACATTTTAAGCGTTGGTGTGGGTGCATTTTTCCAGAATTTGAGTATATACGTTTTTGTGCCGTCATTAAGCCATAGTTAAGGAAACCCTTTTGGAACAAAGTCAGCTCAAAGCCGACTTCCATTGTTCCAAAGATAATCAGTTCTACGTTGGGCTTCAGTTTTTTGTTTTTTTTTAATAAATTGTAAAAATTTCAAAAATTTAATTCCAACATTTTTGGAGTTTTGTGCAAAAGACAAAGGAGTGTGCTAAGGTTGCCACTTGAGATAAGCATTTATCACAGATGGGAGAGACATTTGGAAACATTTTGTTCAGTTTAGTTTTCGAGTAATATAATCTTTGTAAAATTTTGAATTGAATTAAGGTATGTCTTACGGATTGGACAGGTTTTGAGGGCATATGGACCAAACATATGCAGGTGGGATGAGTGTGGATGGGGCATGTTGGTCAGTGTGCGCAAGGTGGGCCTGTTTCACGCTGTATCAGTCTGTGACTCTATGCTAGGACCAATTAACCTACAAACACGCACGGAGGAAAACCGGAGCACTTGAATGAAACACACACGGTCACAGGGAGAACGTGCAAACTCCACACAGACAGCACCGAGGTCGGGATTGATGCGAGGCAGCAGCTCTACCCGCTGCACCACTGTGCCCCTTTAATTCCTATCCCGTGTATATTACACTTGGTTCATAGATTTTATTGACACTGCATGGAAACATTATATCCATCCCACCGACTCCACACCCACCAGCGAACACCCCGTACACTAACACTATCCTTCACTTAGGACAATATACAACTTCTTCAGAAACCGATCAACTCCACGAATGGTCACGAGCAGTTTTGGGATAAATGCATCGCTGTAGCCAAATTGTGTAGCCAAATTCTCGCAAGGCCGCAGGTACACTTACAGGCAACAGACACAGCGGGCGATTTACACACATCGCTCTTGGTGAGAGAAACAGCCAATTAGCCTGATTTAGGGGGTTTGAACACAAGATAAATATTGTCCAGGCCCAAGGGAGAAAGCTCAGCTCCCTTCCTTAAATGCTGCCGTCAGATTCTCGCTCACATTCATCTGAGCAGACAGACACTGGCAGAGTCTCAGCCTGAACATTCCCAGTTGCCTCATGGAAATGTCTGGCCGGTTTACCCTCTGGAGTGCGGCTTGAACCAATAACCTTCCCACATCAACTTGACTGGGCACAGATGTCGAGATCTAATTGGAAAACATCATGTTATAACCTTCTGAATCTTATACACAGGTTTGTAGGTTTATTGGCTTATTGTAATTGTAAATTGTCCCAGTGTGTAGGATAGTGTTAGTGTGCGGGGATCGCTGGTCGGCGCGGACTAGGTGGGCTGAAGGGCCTGTTTCCGTGCTGTATCTCTAAATGAAACTAAAAGAGAATAAATCACCTCACAGATATTTACCCGTTACCCAACAGTTCACCCAACAGTTCACCTCTTGTCAGGTTATAGAGATTGTTGGAACGAAGTGGGAGTTGACAAAGAGTTTGGGCACACTCTGCGGGTAGTTGTCCTTCTTGTCTTTGAACAGTGTGCTGGCCACAACCTTCTGCTCCAGCTGGGGGGAGAGGTAGACATCTCGCGGTCAACCAGACGCAGGCACAGGCACAGACACAGCCCTATCCCTAACACTCTGCGGGTGAACATAGCGACACCCGACCGGTAAGGATAAAAATCCAGCGCGGGGCTTGTTTTTTCAGAGGCCCACAGGAGCCGTTGGAAGAAGAGGAGGAGGGGGAGGAGCGACACCCGACCGGTAAGGATAAAAATCTAGCGCGGGGCTTGTTTTTCAGAGGCCCACAGGAGCCGTTGGAAGAAGAGGAGGAGGGGGAGGAGCGACACCCGACCGGTAAGCTATAAAATCTAGCGCGGGGCTTGTTTTTACCCAAATCCATAACATTCCATTTGGAGAAGTGGGTTTTTTTTTGAGGAAGCCGCTGATTGGTGGAAGAGGACCCGAGGAAGCAGCTGATTGGGTGCAACCCCGGGTTTACAATTTTACATTTCTGCCTTCTGGGAGTTAGGGATTCTGGGAGTTAAGGATTCAGTATTTAGTAGTAAAGTTTAAAGGATAAGTTTTTGTGTTTTTTAATATTTAATACAGAGTAATTTGGGAGTAAGGTATGGCAGTAGAGATTGGCCCCGTGGTTTGTTCAGCCTGCAACATGTGGGAGATCAGGGAGATGGTCGGTGTCCCTGGTGACTACGTTTGCAGGAAGTGTGTCCAGCTGCAGCTCCTGGCAGACCGCATTGAACGATTGGAACTGCGGCTGGATTCATACTGGAGCATCCACGATGCGGAGAAAGTCGTGGATAGCACGTACAGTGAGTTGGTCACACCGCAGGCAAAAGGTAAGAGGACAAGAAGGGAACGGGTGGCCAATAGCCAGCAAAGCAGTAGGCAGGTAGTGCAGGAGTCCCCTGCGGTCATCTCCCTCCTAAACAGGTATAACCATTTTGGATACTATGAGGGAGATGGCTCATCAGGGGAATGCAGCAGCAGCCAGGTTCATGGCACCATGGGTGGCTCTGCAGCACATGAGGGGGGAAAAAAGAGGGGAAGGGCAATAGTAATAGGGGATTCAATTGTCAGGGGAATAGATAGGCGTTTCTGCGGCCGCAAAACGAGACTCCAGGATGGTATGTTGCCTCCCTGGTGCAAAGGTCAGGGATGTCACTGAACGGCTGCAGAACATTCTGGAGGGGGAGGGTGAACAGCCAGTTGTCGTGGTGCATGTTGGCACCAACGATATAGGTAAAAAAAGGGATGAGGTCCTACAAGGTGAATTTAGGGAGCTAGGAGATAAACTTAAAAGTAGGACCTCAAAGGTAGTAATCTCCGGATTACTACCAGTACCACGGGCCAGTCAGAGTAGAAATAGGAGGATAATGCAAATGAATACGTGGCTTGAAAAGTGGTGCAAGGGGGAGGGATTCAAATTTTTAGGGCACTGGGACCAGTTCTGGGGGATGTGGGACCGGTACAAACAGGACGGTTTGCACCTGGAATGGAATGGAACCAATGTTCTTGGGGGAGTGTTTGCTAGTGCTGTCGGGGAGGATTTAAACTAATGTGGCAGGGGGATGGGTACAAGAGCAGAGAGGCAGGAGGGTGTAAAATGAGGGTAGAAGCATTAGGTAGCAAGGTGAAAAGTAAAAGTGGCAGGCAGACAAAACCAGGGCAAAAATCAAAAAGGGCCACTTTTCAGCAAAATTGTATAAGGGGTAAGTGCGTTGTAAAGACAAGCCTGAAGGCTTTGTGTCTCAATGCAAGGAGTATTCGTAATAAGGTGGACGAGTTGAACGTGCAGATAGATATTAATGATTATGATATAGTTGGGATCACGGAGACATGGCTCCAGGGTGACGTAGGCTGGGAGCTGAACATCCAGGGATATTCAATATTCAGGAGGGATAGAGAGAAAGGAAAAGGAGGTGGGGTAGCGTTGCTGGTTAGAGAGGAGATTAACGCAATGGAAAGGAAGGACATTAGCTTGGAGGATGTGGAATCGGTATGGGTAGAGCTACAAAACACTAAGGGACAGAAAAACGCTGGTGGGTGTTGTGTACAGGCCACCTAACAGTAGCAGAGAAGTTGGGGATGGTATCAAACAGGAAATTAGAAATGCGTGCGACAAAGGCAAAACAGTTATAATGGGTGTCTTCAATCTACATATAGATTGGGTTAATCAAATTGGCAGGGGTGCTGAGGAAGAGGATTTTTTGGAATGTATGCGGGATAGTTATCTAAATCAACATGTAGAGGAACCAACGAGAGAGCAGGCTATTTTAGACTGGGTTTTGAGTAATGAGGAAGGGGTAATTAGCCGTCTTGTTGTACGTGCCCCCTTGGGCAAGAGTGACCATAATATGGTTGAGTTCTTCATTAGGATGGAGAGTGACATTGTTAATTCAGAAACAATGGTTCTGAACTTAAAGAAAGGAAACTTTGAGGGTATGAGACGTGAATTGGCCAAGATTGACTGGCAATTAATTCTAAAATGGTTGACGGTGGATATACAATGGAAGACATTTAAAGACTGCATGGATGAACTACAAAAATTGTTCATCCCAGTTTGGCAAAAGAATAAATCGGGGAAGGTAGTGCATCCGTGGATAACAAGGGAAATCAGGGATAGTATCAAAGCAAAGGATGATGCGTACAAAGTAGCCAGAAAAAGCAGCATACCAGAGGACTGGGAGAAATTCAGAGACCAGCAGAGGAGGACAAAGGGCTTAATTAGGAAAGGAAAAATAGATTATGAAAGAAAACTGGCAGGGAACATAAAAACTGACTGCAAAAGTTTTTATAGATATGTGAAGAGAAAGAGGTTAGTTAAAACAAATGTAGGTCCCTTGCAGTCAGAAACAGGTGAGTTGATCATGAGGAACAAGGATATGGCGGACCAATTGAATAACTACTTTGGTTCCGTCTTCACTAAGGAAGACATAAATAATCTGCCGAAATAGCAGGGGACTGTGGGTCAAAGGAGGAATTGAGTGAAATCCAGGTCACCATATTTTCTTGATTTATCAGCAGCGTTTCCAGACCAATAACAATATTCTACTCTGCGAGAGAATTCCACAGACTCACAACTCTCTGTGTGGAAAAATGTGGTGAAGGTACTGTGGAATATTCTCGATACATTCTTTAATGTTTTCTTCAGAACTTCAGGAGATGCACACGGTGGAGCAGCGGTAGAGTGGCCGCCTTCCAGCGCTTACACCGCCACAGACCCGGGTTCGATCCCGACCACGGGCGCTGTCTGTACATTCACCCCGTGACCGCGTGGGTTTTCTCCGAGATCTTCGGTTTCCTCCCACACGCCCAACACGTGCGGGTTTGTGGGTCAACTGGCTTGCTATAAATGTAACTTGCTGCTAGTGTGTGTAGGATGGGGTTAGTGTACGGGGATCGCAGGCCCGCGCAGACTCGAAGGTTCAGCTTCCGTGCTTAATCTCGAAAAATAAAAACCTAAAACTAGCTCTCCCGAAAGATCCCAGACTCAAAAACAGAAAATGCTGGAAATCCTCCACAGAAACTGATCTGAGAAAGGGTCCCAGATCTGACACATCAATTGTTTTTCTTACCACGGATGCTGCCTGACAAGCTGAGTTATCCAGCATTTTCTCATTTTATCTCCGATTTCCATAATCTGCATTTGCCTGGATTTTCATATCCGAGATCTATTCTGTCCAACTGAAGAACATTCCTGAGCATCTCATGTGAAGGTACGAACCATGAAACACAGGAATATCTAATACTTCTTAAGAGGAACAGGTGAAGTGTAGTAAAGGGTCTGTCCCACTTAGACAACTACAGGCGACTAGGCTGTTGCCACATGGTCACCAGGGTGTCGCCTGTATGGTCGCGAGTCGTCTCCTCAGTCACCCAAAGCGTCTTTCTGGTCTCCGCTGGATTTTCAACATGTTGAAACATTTTCGGAGACAATCGGTGACAGTGGGTTTGACGCCAATGAGCGTAGCGTGACTTGTCCTGATGTAGGTGCTGTCGTAGGTTGTCGCCAGGTTAACGCAGGTTGACCGGTGGTTTTTTTTGTTTCTATTTCTATCTTTTTTTGCTGATTCCATTTCAAATTTTATGTCGTAGGGGGTGTCCAGTCGCCGGTATATCGGCTACCTGCTACAACTATGACAGTCGCCGGCAGTCGCCTAAAAGGGGCAGGACCTTAAGTAACACAAATATTTCTCACTGAGAGTCCTGCACACTTTCTGAATAACCTCTGCTTCGACCTCTGTAGAAGATTGAGGAGGCATGGTGTGTCACTGCATACTGTATCGAACTGCTCCAGGTGTACGGTAGAGAACATGCTGACAGGTTGCATGGTGGCCTGGCCTGGGCATGAAGGAGGCTGCAGAGTGTGGTGGACACTGCCTGACACAATCACAGTACTGACCTCCCCACCATCAAAGGTCCATCACAGTCCTGACCTCCCCACCATTAAAGGGATCTACAGGAGGCTCTGCCTCAAAAAGGCAGCCAGCATCATCAGAGACCCACACCACCCTGGCCACGCTCTCATCTCGCTGCTATCTCGCTCTCATCTGGTCAGCACGCATCAAAAGCTTTTCACTGTACCTCAGTACACGTGACAGTAAACTGAGCTGCACTGCAACTGAGGACAGGAGCATCACTGTACAACCACTTTACACACTGAATAATAACTACAGCTGGCCAGTTAGATCATTTCATGCTCTTGAGACCAAAAAGACCAAGAACTGATTATTGGCATCATCCAACAGCTATTTTCTAGCTGGAATGGATAACATGACAGTTTCACTCATTGATATCAAGGCCAACAGTTTAATAAGTATCAAACATTAAATAAAGATTAAACATTTAGTGAAATGAGTAGTCAGAAGTAGCAACGATGACATCTTTTATTATCTCCACTGAGGAAGTGTAGCTGGATTATTCATCATTGGCCGTGAATCTCGTTACCAATGTTATGCTCCTTGTACTCTTGTCTCTCCGGTGATGGGTGGTTGTGACCAGATGAAGGATTGGAGGAAGGGGAGACAACGTGTGTAAATGCGCTGCTGGTGGTCACCTTTACTTGGGCCGCTGGGAATCTCAGATTCCCACCCCTATCCGCCACTAAGCAAAGCTCCATCCTTGGTGTTATACGTTTATTCCACTGGCCTCGTAAAACACTCACCATTTGCACTCGCTTGGTTATTCCCTTATCAGCAGACGTGCACACACATCATCTATCGTGCTTGCTATCTCATTTAGATTAGTTACTTTGGAAATAACCTGTCCAGCAGAACGTCGGAGATCTATGGGCCTTGTGGTTCTCAGCTGCTCAGTAACAGGTCAAGGTGACTTCAGATACTTCTGCCCATTCTCCCCTCCTCTGCCCAATTCCACGATCTCCTACAACCTGCACTTGGAACTCCCAAACCCCTCACTTCCTCTTTCCACGGCCAAATTAAAGGTTTCGGCACACAATTCAAAAATAAAAGACGCATATTTTTCCCCACATTTAGAATACAAAATAGATGTGGATTCAGCCCAGATCTTTTCTCCGAGATACAGCATGGAAACAGGCCCTTCGGCCCACCGAGTACACGCCGACCAGCGATCCACACACACTAGTACTATCCCACACACTAGGAACAATCTACAGAACCAATTAACCTACAAACCTGTTTAAGAAAGAACTGCAGATGCTGGAAAAATCGAAGGTCGACAAAAATGCTGGCGAGGCCTCACCCGCTGAGTTTCTCCAGCATTTTTGTCAGCCTACAAACCTGCACGTCTTTGGAGTGTGGGAGGAAACCGGAGCACCCAGGGAAAACCCACGCAGTCACGGGGAGACGTTCAGACGGCGCCCGTAGTCAGGTTGGAACCCGGGTCTCCAGCGCTGTGAGGCAGCAGCTCTACCCGCTGCGCCACCGTGCCGCCCCAAAGCTGTCTCCGAGTCTGAACAGAGGTGGCAATGGTGGAAGGGAGAACCTGAGCAGGCACACGTGGAATTAAGAGAGACATCAAAGAAAGAGCGCAGAGGAATACATGCTGAGTTTCCCGATGATATTTTACCGAAGATAGTTCTGGGAATATTCATTTGGAAATGTCATCAACTGGAATCGTTAATTTGCTTCTCTGATCAACAAGTATTTGCAGCATTTTCAGTTTTTATTTCACATTTCCAGAATCTGCATCTGTATTGTTTATTTTGCTTTACAATAAGTGTCAGGGGTTGTGGGGAGAAGGCAGGACAGTGGGGGAGAAGGTAGACACAGAGTGCTGGAGTAACTCAGCGGGTCAGGCAGCATCTGTGGAGAACATGGATAGGTGACGTTTCACAGAGTGCTGGAGTAACTCAGCGGGACACATAACATCTCTGGAGAAAAGGGATAGGTGACATTTCGGGTTGAGACCCGTAAGGGTCTCGACCCGAAACGTCACCTATTCCTTTTCTCCAGAGATGCTGCCCGTCTGTGGAGAACATGGATAGGTGACGTTTCACAGAGTGCTGGAGTAACTCAGCGGGTCAGGCAGCATCTGTGGAGAACATGGATAGGTGACGTTTCACAGAGTGCTGGAGTAACTCAGCGGGTCAGGCAGCATCTGTGGAGAACATGGATAGGTGACGTTTCGTGTTGAGATCCTTCTTCAGAAGGCAGGACAATGCGGCTGTAGCCTTCCTAGTGTGATGGCAGATAGGTGCAAGCCTTTCTTTGCTTCTAATTCTACTGCTGAATTCATTTTGTAACTTTTAAATCTTTTAAGCTTTCTCACAAGTGTCATTGAGAGGGAGAGATAGATCAGCCATGATTGAATAGCGGAGTAGACTCGATGGGCCGAATGGCCCGACTGCTCCTATCACTGATGAACATAACATGGAGGGCATTATGCACGACCTCCCCTGCCAGGAGAACCCTCTGCCACAAAGCCGTCCACAGGGTCTGATGGTCCCACCAGCACGCGGGGAATTATGGGCATCATTGACAGAAACACTGCAATCTCCTCGATACTTGCCGTGCAGAGTTTCATTTACCGGGAACATCTGGTGATAAACCTCTCCTCTGGGAGAAAATTCCTGTCACTATTAAAGTGGGATTTTTCTGTTAGCCTGAGGGTGGTCACGGTGGCGCAGCGGTAGAGTCGCTGCCTTACAGCGCTTGCAGCGCCGGAGACCCGGGTTCGATCCCGACTACGGGTGCTGTCCGCACGGAGTTTGCACGTTCTCCCCGTGGCCGCGTGGGCTTTCTCCGAGACCTTTGGGTTCCTCCCACACTCCAAAGACGTACAGGTTTCTAGGTTAATTGGCTTGGGTTTGTATACTTAGTATAAGTGTAAATTGTCCCTAGTGCGTGTAGGATGGTGTTAGTGTGCGGGGTTCACTGGTTGGCGCGGACCCGGTGGGCCGAAGGGCCTGTTTCCACGCTGTATCTCTGAACTAAACTAAACTAAACAGATAACAGACACCAAAAGCTGGAGTAACTTAGCGGGACCGGCAACATCTCTGGAGAGCACCTGGCAGCATCTCTGGATTGTGGATTGTGTGTTCTTTTTAAGTGTATCGCTGCTGGCTAATTCATTTCACTGCACCTTCAGGTGCATGTGGCGAATAAAATTGACTTTGAATTCCTTCTCTCCAGAAATGCTGCCTGTCCCGCTGAGTTACTCTATCTTTTTGTGTCTATATTTGGTTTAAGCGGAGATATAGACACAGAGTGCTGGAGTAACTCAGCGGGTCAGGCAGCATCTGTGGGGAACATGGATAGGTGACGTTTTGGGTCAAGACCCTTCTTCAAACTATCACTCGTACATTTAAGGGGAAGCTAAGATATTTTGTAGATACGCAGATTCAGAATGTTTTAATTCTGTATAAAAACTGCATGGGTTTCCTCCGGCTGCTCCGGACTCCTCCCACATTACAAAGACGTGCGTGTTTGTAGGCTCATTGGCCTGTGTAAGTTGTCCCTAGTGTGCAGGGAGTGGTTGCAAAAGTGGAGTGTGCGGGGGATCGATGGTTGGTATAGACTTGTTGGGCCAAAGAGTCTGTATCTTCCTTAACCCTCTCTATACTCAAATTTAGAGATACAGTTTATAGAGACAGGCCCTTTCGACCCACGGGGTCCGCGCCGACCAGTGATCCCCACACACTAACACTATCCTATACCCACCAGGGACAATTTTTACATTTACCAAGTCAATTAATCTACAAACCCGCACGTCTTTGGAGCGTGGGAGGAAACCAAAGATCCCAGTGAAAACCGACGCAGGTCACGGGGAGAACGTGCAAACTCCGTACAGACAGCACCCGTAGTCGGGATGGAACCCGGGTCTCCGGCGCTGCATTCGCTGTAAGGCAGCAACTCTACCGCTGCGCCACCGTGGCCTTCCAGCTCTAAAGTTAGAGTGTAGTCCCAATTTTCCTCCCTAGCTTAGTAGGAATGTCAGACCTGGTCTGTGTAGCAGCAACACTGTAAAACGATGTTCCCTGATACTTTTCTCTTTGCCCCACCTGGTGAATGTACTCACACACAGCATGGCTTGGCTGCAGGGCACACAAACACAAAGCTGTTCTCCGCACCTCACTACAGGTGACAATAATAAACCAATGCCTATACCTAGTGCGATACATGCAAGCTAGCATATAATGGATGGGCCAAGTGGCCTGTGGCTATGCCATACATCAGTTATGGGAGAAGAATTAGGCCATTCGGCCCATCAAGTCTATGCCACCATTCAATCATGGCTGATCTATCTCTCCCTCTCAACCCCATTCTCCTGCCTTCTCCCCATAACCCCTGGCACCCGTACTGATCAAAAACCTGTCAATCTCCACCTTAACAATTCCCAATGACTTGGCCTCCACAGCCTTCTGCGGCAATGAATTCCACAGATTCACCACCCTCGGGCTGAAGAAATTCCTCCTTGTCTATTGCATTGAATTCTTTGTTTTGCATGCCCACGGTATGCAAATAGACACTACATAAAGGGCGCCTCTCTACTTTCTCTAGGTACATCCTATTACTCCGAGGCTATGCCCTCTGGTCTGACAATGAATTCCCTGTAAGCACAGGCTGGGACCACCTTGATACTTCACTGAGGCCGTAGCAAGAGCTCAGGTCAATAACACCGATTGCTAAATAACTTAAGAATAATGAGAAAAGGTACAGATTGCCCAGACATCCAATAAATGATCGTTAGAAGATCTTGATCATTGTAATTGGTCACAGTAAACACAAACTAATCAACTAAAATTGATTGAATTAGAAGAAATTCCTAAAGTAAGGACATTCTTTGTAAACATTTAATTTTTTTTTTTTTTAAAGGGACTGTGGGGCATTCTGACTGTCTTGAGGATTGGTTTGCATCTCGCTGAGCCCATGCATTGACTGAATGAGGTGCACATTACATGATGGGACTGAAATGACAGGAACTTAATGTAGCATTGTAAATGAGGGAGAGTATATGCTGATTTCAAAATGGATAAGATGTTGGTAAATAAGAGAAGTGAAGGATTAAATAAGAAAATATCAGGAATTAGCTAGATATGAGACACTATAAAAATAGAAAGAAGTCACTCCAAATAAGGAGGGTCCCTGAAGAAGGGTCCCGACCTGAAACGTCACCCATTCCTTCTCTCACAGATGCTGCCTGACCCGCTGAGTTACTCCAGCACTCTGTGAAACGTCACCTATCCATGTTCTCCACAGATGCTGCCTGGCCCGCTGAGTTACTCCAGCACTCTGTGTCTATATCTCCGCTCCAAATAATTGGTTGGCTCAGGAGATTCCATTTGATATGAACATGAGATATATTCATAAGTCCAAGATGTATTCAAGCATTGTCTTCACACAAGCTCAGACCAAACTCCCCGTGGTTCTCTGATGGAGTTATCAGGTGGCAAAGAGTCATCAGATATGTAGGCAGTCGGAAAGGCTGGGGTGCAGACAGGGGGATTGGTGAACTTACTGAAGCCAATTAATCTACAAACTGTACGTCCTTGGATTAGACAATAGACAATAGGTGCAGGAGTAGGCCATTCGGCCCTTCGAGCCAGCACCGCCATTCAATGTGATCATGGCTGATCATCCCCAATCAGTACCCCGTTCCTGCCTTCTCCCCATATCCCCAGACTCCGCTATCTTTAAGAGCCCTATCTAGCTCTCTCTTGAAAGCATCCAGAGAACCGGCCTCCACTGCCCTCTGAGGCAGAGAATTCCACAGACTCACAACTCTCTGTGAGAAAAAGTGTTTCCTCATCTCCATTCTAAATGGCTTACTCCTTATTCTTGTGCGAATGTGGGAAGAAACCGGAGAAAACCCACGCGATCACGGGGAGAACGTACAAACTCCGGACGGACAGCGCCCGTAGTTGGGATCGAACCCGGGTCTCTGGCGCCGTGAGGCAGCACCTCTACCGCTGCGCCACCGTGCCACCCCATAGTATTTATAAAAGTAGTCCATTTATTGGGAAGTCTGATTAAGTGCTAGAAATTAACTTAAAAGTAACTCAACATAGGCCATTTATCTGAAATTATCTTCGCAATCAATGGAGACCATATTTACAAATTATCTTCGCAATCAATGGAGACCACGTTACAACCTCCCTCTCCGCCCTCTCTACCACGATGCACACAGATTTCTCCCACCAGCCTGCCCCTCTCAACATCTATCTTGTATCCCTGCGTTCCATTCTTCTTGTTTATCTCCTTCCTCCCCTCTCCTCCGTCCCCATTCACCCATATCCTTCCCTCCAGCTTTACATTTCACCCCACAGTCAAATTCTCTCCATGCATCCCCAAGGAATACAAATGAAAAAGGGCCTCGACCCGAAACATCACCTATTCCTTCGCTCCATAGACGCTGCCTCACCTGTTGAGTTTCTCCAGCATTTTTGTCTGCCTTCGATTTTTCTGCAGAATCTGCAGTTCCTTCTGTAACACGGTATACCAATAGTCGCTAAATAAAGGGCCCTGACAAAGTTACAAAAGCCAGATCCACCTTCGTTCCTTCCCCCTCCCTCACGTCGTTCCCCCCACGCCGGCTCCTCCGTTATTCCGACCCTCTGCAGCGGCATCCTCACTTGCTCTGGCCCCACAGCGCACAGCTGGAGGTGACGTGCAGTGTAACTGACCTCTGGTCCGTTGCCAAGATCCAGCTTGCAGCAGCAGCGACAGAGGTCAACGCCACCCTGACCTTTCCTCCCAGCCTCAGACACTTCTCTTCAGCAAACTTCTGCCTGCTACTTTTCATTAGCCAGCAATATAATTGGTGTGTTTAATTGCTCAGTGTTTATAAAGCAATCAGAGTAATCATGGAACACTTAGCTTTGCAAATGGTACTTGATTCTACCTTTGAATCCTTAAAGAAGATAAAACAGTTTGATATAATAGCAAATTAGTGGCTGGTTTGGATATTGGTTTGGCAATTAAACCAGTGAGTGTGAACATTGGACAGTTGAATCTTCCATGTTCTAGACTAATCACAAAATTCAAGCAAAGTTTGTCAGCTCAATTATTAATGAACTTGTCCCAACAAACCACCATTTTATTGCATGTGCCACCTTCAAAGACATAAAGGTTTGTAGGTTCATTGGCTTGGTATAAATGTCAATTGTCCCTGTTGTGTGTAGGATAGTGTCAGTGTGCGGGGATCGCTGGTCGGTGCAGACCCGGTGGGCCAAAGGGCCTGTTTCCGCGCTGTATCTCTAAACTAAACTAAACTGAACAATGCACAGCTATAAAAGGACACAGAGTAACTCAGCGGGTCAGGCAGCATCTGTGGAGAACATGGATAGGTGACGTTTCACAGAGTGCTGGAGTAACTCAGCGGGTCAGGCAGCATCTGTGGAGAACATGGATAGGTGACGTTTCACAGAGTGCTGGAGTAACTCAGCGGGTCAGGCAGCATCTGTGGAGAACATGGATAGGTGACGTTTCACAGAGTGCTGGAGTCACTCAGCGGGTCAGGCAGCATCTGTGGAGACACCCACGGATAGGTGACGTTTCACAGAGTGCTGGAGTAACTCAGCGGGTCAGGCAGCATCTGTGGAGAACATGGATAGGTGACGTTTCGGTTTGAGACTATTCTTCAGACCCTGACAAAGGGACTGAAGGTCCCAACCTGATACCATGTCCTGAAATGAATATAAATGGGAAAACCTGAGAAGAAATTTTGGTGCAAACTTATTGAAAACTTATTAACCAACCCACGAACATTTATATCCAAGTCCTTTTTATATATCACAACAGGAGTGGTCCAATATACAATGTTCTTCTGAGGATCAAATTTCATTCTGAGGATCAAATTTCATTCTGAGGATCAAATTTCGGTCTGAAGAAGAGTTAAGGCCCGAAACGTTGCCTTGTTTTTGCTCCATAGATGCTGCCGCACCCGCTGAGTTTCTCCAGCATTTCTGTCTACCTTCGATTTTGCAGCACCTGCAGTTCCTTCGTGAACATCAAATTTCATTTGTCTTGTTTCTGGCCTTGACCATTGATCTGTTCCTGAGGACGTTTTCATCTTCAATAACAATGACAAGATTACATTCCTCGCCAGGTTTGAGAGGGGGCTTTTATTAAGGGCCTGTCCCACTTGGTGATATTTTCCGGCGTCTGCCGGCATCTCGCAAAAAGATTTTGAACATTTCAAAATCCAGCGGCGACAAAAGAATTGTTGCGACACTCGAGGAGACGCCGCGCGTTAAAACGTCGTCACGCCGCGACTTTGCCGGTGACCCGATACGTCAGTCAATGATGCCGGCAGTCGTCGAAAAAGTCCCCAAGTGGGACAGGCCCTTTAGAGACAGGTTTCCGACATTAGAAGCTGATTTGGAAAGGCAGACGTTATCGGATGGATCTCTCTCAGTGACATCGAGATTGAGAGCTGAATCTTTCAACTTCTAAAAAGCTCAAGTTCAAATAGATGAAAGTAAATAACCATATAACCATATAACCATATAACAATTACAGCACGGAAACAGGCCCTCTCGGCCCTTCCAGTCCGTGTCGACCATTTGTTTTCCCCTAGTCCCATCTACCTGCACTCAGACCATACCCCTCCATTCCCTTCACGTCCATATACCTATCCACTTTACTTTTAAATGTTAAAATCGATCCTGCCTCCACCACTTCTGCTGGAAGCTCATTCCACACAGCCACCACCCTCTGAGTAAAGAAGTTCCCCCTCACGTTACCCCTAAACTTCTGTCCCTTAATTCTCATGTCATGCCCTCTTGTTTGAATCTTCCCTACCCTCAATGGGAAATTGCAATCAATGGATGGGGAAATAGTCACAATGACTCAATCGCATCACGGTGGGTGCAGCGGGTCGGGCCATTGCCTCTCAGCGCCAGACACCCGGGTTCGATCCTGACCTCGGGTTCCGCCTGCGTGTAGTTTGCACGATCTCTCTGAGACCACGCGGGTTTCCTCCGGGTGCTCCGGTTTCCTATCACGTTTCACAGACGTGCGGGTTTGGAGGTTAATCGGCCCTCTGTAAATTGCCCTAGCGTGTAGGGAGTGGATGAGAAAGTGGGATAACATAGAACTAGTGTGGACATTAGGGTGATCACTGGCCGGCATGGACTCGGTGGGCCGAAGGGCCTGTTTCCATGCTGTGCCTCTGAGCTGAAGTGATCTGATACAGAATCTTTCATCGCAAAGCACTGAAGTAGACGGCAAACAAGGGTGTTCAACGTTCCGTTACTTGACAGTGAATACAAGGAAGTAATTAAAAAAAACATAAGCCCATAGATGATCAAACAGCTGTGGAACCAGAAGGTGTTTTGTGCGATTGTTAGTTTTAGTTTAGTTTAGAGATACAGCGTGGAAACACTGAGACTTCAGCCCACTGGGTCCGTGCCGACCAGCGATCCCCGCACATCAACACTATCCTACACACACTTGGGACACCTTACAAGTTTCACTAAAGCCAATTAACCTACAAACCTGCACGTCTTTGGAGTGTGGGAGGAAACCGGAGCACCCGTTGAAAACCCACGCGGGTCACGGGGAGAACGTACAAACTCCGTGCGGACTGCACCCGTAGTCAGGATGGAACCCGGGTCTCTGGCGCTGTGAGGCAACAACTCTACCGCTGCGCCACCGTGCCTCCATCAGTTAGCAAGGAACTCGCATCTCGGAGTCGCAGCCTTTCAAAGCTCAGGATGCACTTATATAGCAGCTTTCACATTCATAGAGTCCATTCCAACCAACATGCCCCATCTACACTAGTCCCACCTGCCTGCGTCTGGCCCATATCCCTCTAAACCTGTCCTATCCATGTACCTGTCTAAATATTCTTGTGATAGTCCCAGCCTCAACTACCTCCTCTGGCAGCTCGTTCCACACACCCACCACCCTCTGTGTGGAAAAGTTCCCCATTGGATTCCGATTCAATCTTTTCCCCGCTCACCTTAATCCTACATCCATCATCTTGTTCTAAATTCTACTACTCTGGGTAAATGACTGTTCATTTACTCTCATGATGGTGTACACCTCTATAAGATCACCCCTCAGCCTCCTGCGCTCGATGGAATAGAGTCCCGGCCTGCCCCAACTTCTCCCTGTAGCTCAGGCCCTCGAGTCCTGGCAGCATTCAGTAAATGAAAGTGATTGTGTAGTGTAGTGAAGTGTAGTGATTGTTAGAACAGAGGAAACAGCAGATATTTTGTGCGTAGCCAAACGCCACATCGACCAGCATCATAATGATCACTAAAGTTGCTTTATTTATAGATGAGGAGGAGATGGCCAGGGGATGCCACAGATTACACGTCACTGCCGACAGATTGTTCGTTCATGGGTTGTTGGTGTGGTGAATATGCAGGCGTGTGTACCTGACAGAAGGAGGCCATTCAGCCCGTTGAGTGTTTCTGGGTGTATACGAGTGTATCCAGCGGCCTACCGGAGGGCAACTGAGAAGCCAAGGCCGGAGCCTCGTGGGTCAAAGGGGTCGGCGCCAGGTAGGACCCGGCGGTGATAGTGGAGAGGTCGGCGATGGCGGACGAAGATGGACACGTGGAAGTGAGGACGCCGCTGCCGGGGGACCCGGCGTGAGGGGGGACCTCCGTGAGGGAGGGGGGGATGGGTGGTTGAACAAAGCGGGACCTGGCACGGGGGTACTTTGTAAACGCCCTTTATGGGCGAGTAGTCGCATACCATGGCAAGGTTTACAAACAAAGAATTTCCCTGTGACTTGTCACAGGTGGCAATAGAGTAATCATTGATACTAGCTAACGGGGCAATCGCATCAGTGAGTACATTCTGCTCTCCCCATCACCGGATGTGGAGCGTTTGCACTCAGTGCTGGAGAGATTTACAGGATGCTGCAGGATTAGAGGGGTCAGGTTTATCATCGTCTTGTTATTACTGTATTAACATTCAGGAGAGGTTGGAGAAATCTGGAGTGTCTGAGTTCTGTTCAGTTCAGTTGAGTTTATTGTCACGTGTGCCGAGGTAGCGTGAAAAGCTTTTTGTTGCGCGCTGTCCCTCAGCGGAAAGACAATACGTGATTACAAAGACAACGACACGATTCACAGTGCGCAGATACATGGTAAAGGGGATGAGGTGAATAATGTCTTGTGCAAGGTAATGCCAGTAATGTCCGGTCAAAGATAGTCTGAGGCTCTCTAATGAGGTAGATGGTGCTTCAGGGCTACAGGTGTCCATTCAGTAGCTCAGTTCTTCAGTTCAGACTAAATATATTAAAGCGTATTAGATAATCAAATGGCAAGCACCATGGTTATATCAATAAGTGTTCAGACATAACCACACAACGCAGACACACTAAACGTTTGGCTTTAAAGAAATACTGGCAATGCTCATGAATATGGCTCGTTTTTTTCCTTTGACACTTCCTGGAATGACAACTTGTATGTGATGATGTGGATATCAGTAGAAACAAGGAACTGCAGATGGTGGTTTAAATAAAAAGACACAGAGTGCAGGAGTAACTCAGCGGGTCAGGCAGCATCTGTGGAGAACATGGATAGGTGACGTTTCGGGTCGGGACTTCATCTAGACTGATCCAAAATGTCACCTGTCCATGTTCCCCCAGAGATGCTGCCTGACCCGCTGAGTTACTCCAGCACTCTGTGAAACGTCACCTATCCATGTTCTCCACAGATGCTGCCTGACCCGCTGAGTTACTCCAGCACTCTGTGAAACGTCACCTATCCATGTTCTCCACAGATGCTGCCTGACCCGCTGAGTTACTCCAGCACTCTGTGTCATGTTTTCTGGCTGTAAACCATAAATCTGTACGATCTCCACGACTGTCTTGTGTTAGATGGCTAGTAGAATAATTGAGTGGAATAATTCACCTCTAGGTGCCCCAATACCGCAGGAGTTTGTTTGTAATGTGTATGATGCTGGGCTGTGAAAGGGTTAAGGTGGAATTCCCATGTGACACTTCCACAGATGAGCACCAGCAGATACAGAAAAATCACATTATTGCCCAGACTTTTTAATTTCAGAGCACGCAGGATAATAACAAACCCTCGCAGGCTCCTGAGGCACTGGGCAAAGAGCATTAGTGTGATTGGATTCAAGCCCTCACCCTTCAGCGCAGGCATTTAATCAGGATTGGAGCTGGCGATTGCTGGCACGATCGGCATCATCACATCCTGGCCCTAAATTACTGCCTCGTCCTCAAGTGAATTTTGATTGCTTGTTAGAAACGTCAGAGTTATCCGTCTCACTTTAAACCTCGCTCACACTTAATCACAGGACTCGCATCCCGCACTTGTAAAGAGAGAGAGAGAAAGAGAGAAGCAGCCAGGTACACAGAGTGCTGGAGTAACTCAGCGGGTCAGGCAGCATCTGTGGAGAACATGGATAGGTGACGTTTCACAAAGTGCTGGAGTAACTCAGCGGGTCAGGCAGCATCTCTGGAGCGAAGGAATCGGTGACGTTTCTAGTTGAGACCCGAAGAAAGATCTCGACCCGAAGCGTCACCCATTCCTTCTCTCCAGAGATGCTGCCTGTCCCGCTGAGTTACTCCAGCATTTTGTGTCTATCTTCGGTTTTAAACCAGCTCCTGCAGTTCCTTCCTACACAAGAGACAAGCAATCATCCACTCATCTGTCCCCAGTCCAGGTTGGCGGCAATCTTCACTCAAAGCAGCGGCACAGTGTCGTAGAATCATACAGCCCTTCGGCCCAACGTGCCCATGCCAGCCCACATGCCCCATCTAAGCTAGTCCCATTTGCCCGTACCTGGCCCATATCCCTCTAAACCTTTTTAAGAAGGAACTGCAGATGCTGGAAAATCCAAGGTAGACAAAAATGCTGGAGAAACTCAGCGGGCGCAGCAGCATCTATGGAACGAAGGAAATAGGCAACGTTTCGGCCCGAAACGCTGCAGGGTTTCGGCCCGAAACGTTGCCTATTTCCTTCAGGGTTTCGACCCGAAACGTTGCTATCTCCTTCGCTCCATAGACGCTGCTGCGCCCGCTGAGTTTCTCCAGCATTTGTGTCTACCTCTAAATGGTCTACTACTTTCCTGTCCATGCACCTGTCCAAATGTCTTTTAAACGTTGTGATAGTCCCAGCCTCAACCACCTCCTCCGGCGGCTCGTTCCGTGCACCCACCACCCTCTGTGTGGAAGAGTTGCCTGTCAGGTGTCTACTAAATCTTTCCCCTCCCACCTTGTGCAGGGCGTTGGTGAGGCCGCACTGGGACTACTGTGTTTTGCTTGCTTCACCATGCCATGTGATGTCATTGAGCTGGGAAGAATGCAGAGAAGATTTACAAGGATGCTTATAGGATTTGAGGGTCCAAGCTCCAAGGTAACGGGATCTTATTGAAACATATAAGATTGTTAAGGGCTTGGACACGCTAGAGGCAGGAAACGTGTTCCCGATGTTGGGGGAGTCCAGAACCAGGGCCCACAGTTTAAGAATAAGGGGTAAGCCATTTAGAACGGAGACGAGGAAACACTTTTTCACCCAGAGAGTTGTGAGTCTGTGGAATTCTCTGCCTCAGAGGGAGGTGGAGGTTGGTTTTATCCTTTCAAGAGAGAACTGGATCGGGCTCTTAAAGATAGCGGGGTCAGGGGATATGGGGAGAAGGCAGGAACGGGGTACTGATTGGGGATGATCAGCCATTATCACATTGAATGGCGGTGCTGGCTCGAAGGGCTGAATGGCCTACTCCTGCACCTATTGTCTATTGTCTATAAGAGAGAGGAGATAGTGATGGGCTTCAGGAGGTGAAGCTGTCCACATGCCCCAGCTTGCAATGACGGCACTGGAGTAGAGATGATCAGAAACTTCAACCTTCCCGGAGTCGATATCACCAACTAACTTCTCCTGGACCAGATCAAACAATTCAGATATTACAGAAACATTTGTTCTAAGTTGCAGATCTTTGAGTGATGATCAAGCGTGCACATTCAACGAGGGAACCTGCTGATTTATGGATCAAATATTGGGCACCTATGAAAAGTTGCAAGGTCTAATCTAACTAAGGAATTCATTTAATTTATGTGCAAAATAATGGGCGTTTGTGGTGAGTTATGGGCTGTAATGTAGTTGAGGATTTGAACTCGTTTGTATGCATACATCATGATGGGGACTAACTTACAACTTGTAATCAAATGGAAGGGTTCAGGAGAGATAATGTATAAGGCAGTCACCTGGGGCTGAGTTATTAGTTGGAAACACAATCAAAGAGCTCGGATGAATTGCACATAAAATTATGCATGGCGGGGTGTGAGGCAGAAGCTGCAATCTCTCTGAATGAAGGAATCCAGTCGCATTTCATCCGGAGCGTTAACAACGACAGGAGACTATCAGACAGACAGCTGAGCTCTGCGGTGGGGTTGGCAGTCACCGTCACTGAGCCCCTGCGTCTGGTCACGGAGTACGAGGAGGCAGGTACGATCATCACCCACACCAGGCTTTTACCTCCAACGTGTGATGTCCAGGTTCAGGAGCAGCTTTTTCCCAACAACCGACAGGCTGTTAAACATAACATCCTCCCAAAATGCTCCAAACTGCATCGACTTAGGCCATTGGATTGTCTTTGCATTGTTATTGTTTCTTTGTTTTACATATACATCTATCTATCTATCTACAGTGGCTTGCAAAAGTATTCATACCCCTTGAACTTTTCCACATTTTGTCACATTACAACCACAAACGTAAATGTATTTTATTAGGATTGTATGTGATAGACCAACACAAAGTGGCACATAATTGTAAAGTGGAAGGAAAATGATACATGGTTTTCAAATCTTTTTACAAATAAAAAAACTGAAAAGTGTGGTGTGCAAAAGTATTCAGCCCCCTTTACTCTGATACCCCTAAATAAAATCCAGTGCAACCAATTGCCTTCAGAAGTCACCTAATTAGTAAATAGAGTCCTCTTGTGGGTAATCTAATCTCAGTATAAATACAGCTGTTCTGTGAAGGCCTCAGAGGTTTGTTAGAGAACATTAGTGAACAAACAATGTTCCTTGGGCATCATGAAGCCCAAGGAACACACCAGACAGGTCAGGGATAAAGTTGTGGAGAAGTTTAAAGCAGGGTTAGGTTATAAAAATTATCCCAAGCTTTGAACATCTCACAGAGCACTGTTCAATCCATCATCCGAAAATGGAAAGAGTATGGCACAACTGCAAACCTACCAAGACATGGCCGTCCACCTAAACTGACAGGCCGGGCAAGGAGAGCATTGATCAGAGAAGCAGCCAAGAGGCCCAATGGTAACTCTGGAGGTGCTGCAAGGGATCCACAGCTCAGGTGGGAGAATCTGTCCACAGGACAACTATTAGTCATGCACTCCACAAATCGGTCCTTTATGGAAGAGTGGCAAGAAGAAAGCCATTGTTGAAACAAAGCCATAAGAAGTCCCATTTGCAGTTTGCCACAAGCCATGTGGGGGACACAGCAAACATGTGGAGGAAGGTGCTCTGGTCTGATGAGACCAAAATTGAAGTTTTTGGCATAAATGCAAAACGCTATGTGTGGTGGAAAACTAACACTGCACATCACCCTGAACACACCATCCCCACTGTGAAACATGGTGGTGGCAGCATCATGCTGTGGGGATGCTTTTCTTCAGCAGGGACAGGGAAGCTGGTCAGAGTTGATGGGAAGATGGATGGACCCAAATATAGGGCAATCTTGGAAGAAAACCTGCTAGAGTCTGCAAAAGACTTGAGACTGGGGCGGAGGTTCACCTTCCAGCAGGACAATGACCCTAAACATACAGCCAGAGCTACAATGGAATGGTTTAGAGCAAAGCATATTCATGTGTTAGAATGGCCCAGTCAAAGGCCAGACCTAAATCAATTGAGAATCTCTGGCAAGACTTGAAAATTGCTGTTCACAGACGCTCTCCATCCAATCTGACTGAGCTTGAGCTATTTTGCAAAGAAGAATGGGCAAAAATTTCAGTCTCTAGATGTGCAAAGCTGGTAGAGACATACCCCAAAAGACTTGCAGCTGTAATTACAGCGAAAGGTGGTTCTACAAAGTATTGACTCAGTGGGGCTGAATACTTTTGCACGCCACACTTTTCAGTTTTTTACTTGTAATAAAATTTGGAAACCATGTATCATTTTCCTTCCACTTCACAATTATGCACCACTTTGTGTTGGTCTATCACATAAAATCCCAATAGAATACATTTACGTTTGTGGTTATAACATGAGAAAATGAGGAAAATTTCAAGGGGTATGAATACTTTTGCAAGCCACTGTATCTATCTATCTATCTATCTACATATCTATAGGTTCCTGTAGCAGCTGGTTCCAGATGCGAACAACCCTCTGACAGAACGTTGACCCTGACGGGCATCTTGAGTCTCAGACCAATGCTGTTCCATGTCGCCCTCTCCCTCTCTCCATTTCTCCCTCTCTCTCCCTCTCTCCCCCCTCCCTCTATCTCTCTCTCCCTCTCTCTCTCTCCCTCTCTCCCCCCTCTCTCTCCCTCTCTCCCTCCTCTCTCCTCTCTCTCCTCTCACTCTCCCCTCTTCCCCTCTCTCCCCCTATCTCTCTCCCTATCCCCCTCTCTCTCCCCCTCTCTCCCCTTCTCTCCCCTCTCTCGCTCTCTCTCTCCCCTCACTCTCTCTCCCCTCTCTCTCCCCCTCTCTCTCTCCCTCTCCCCCTCTCTCTCTCCCCCTCCCTCTCTCCCTCCCTCTCTCCCCCCCTCCCTCTCTCCCTCTCTCTCATGCTCCCTTCATTCTCCCCCTCTCTCCTCTTCTCTCTCTCCCCTCTCTCTCCCCTCTCTAACCCTCTCCACCTCTCTCCCCCCCTCTCTCCCTCTCTCTCTCTCCCTTCCTCTCACTCATTCTCCTCCTCTCTCTCCCCTCTCTCTCCCTCTTTCCCCCTCTCTCTCTACCCCGCTCTCTCTCCATCCCTCCCTTCCTCTCGCTTTCTCATTACCCCCCTCTCTCTCCCCCTTTCTCTCCTTCAGTCTCTCCATCTCGCTCTCTCTCTCTCCCCTCACTCTCTCTCCCCCCTCACCCCTCACTCCCTCTCCTTCTCTCCCCCTCTCTCTCTTCCCCTCTCTCTCTCTCTCTTGCTCTCTCTTTATTTTTCTCTGTTAAGAACCTGCCATCTCCTTCCAAATGTTCAAGAAGGAAATGCGGATGTTGGAAAATTGAATGTTGTCAAAAGTGCTGGAGAAACACAGGGTTCAGGAAACCAAGGGTCTCGACCCGAAACGTCGCCTATTTCCTTTGCTCCATAGATGCTGCCGCACCCGCTGAGTTTCTCCAGCACTTTTGTCTACCTCCCTCCAAATGTCTAACTCTGATCCGAAGCCCCAGACAATTAGTTCCATGTACTGCCAGAATGCCCTCAGCAGAACAGACCCGAGACTTCCATTAACACACTTGTTTTAATAGTGAACACAAGTTCCGCTGCAAACACTCGCCGTATAATAACGTAATAAAGTTTTATTATGTTATGCGGCATCAAACTGAGGGAAATAAATGAACTTTATAATTTGATCACAGATAATGTACTTTGCCAAACCACCCTTCACAAATTTTAACTGCATGGATTAAGTTCCACTGCGAGTCTTTTTCTCTCAACAGCTCCTCGATCCAAGTGACTGCCAGTCTTTGTCTCGTTGTCTTAAACACAAATATTCAACATCATTTGGGTGGCACGGTGGCGCAGCGGTAGAGTTGCCACCTCACAGCGCCAGAGATCCGGGTACAATGCTGACTACGGGCGCTGTCTGTACGGAGTTTGCACGTTCTCCCCGTGACCTGTGTGGGTTTTCTCCGGGCGCTCCGGTTTCCTCCCACACTCCAAAGACGTGCAGGTTTGTCGGTTAATTGGCTTCGGTAAGTGGTCTCCAGTGCGTAGGATAGTGCTCGTGTACGGGGATCGCCAGTCGGCGTTGACTTGGTTCGCTGAATGTGCACGAAAGAACTGCAGATGCTGGTTTAAATCGAAGGTAGACACAAAAAGCTGGAGTAACTCAGCGGGACAGGCAGCGTCTCTGGAGAGAAGGAATGGGCGACGTTTCGGGTCGAGACCCTTCTTCAGACTGATCAGATGAACGAGCGGAACGGCTCGTTTCCACGCTGCATCTCCAAAGTCTGGTCGAAATCATGCAAAAACTAATTAAAACCAGACCGGCAATGTTTGAATCACCGGAGGCAGATTATGGACAACATTGACCAGGAGTGACAAATGGTGGAGCATCTTCTACACTTGAAGAACAAGTCAATAATTCTGTGGAGAAAGCTGGATTATAAAGTATTCTGACCCATCCTTTCCTCAGAAGAATGAGGGGGGACCTCATTGAAACGTACAGAGTAATGAAAGGCCTGGATAGAGTGGATGTGGAGAGGATGTTTCCACTGGTGGGAGCGTCTAGGATCAGAGGGCACGGCCTCATAATTAAAGGATGTTCTTTCAGGAAGGGGATGAGGAGGAATTTCTTTAGTCAGAGGGTGGTGAATCTGCGGATGGGCCTGTTTCCGCACTGTATCTCTAACCTAAACTAAACTAAACTAAACGGTAGGCAGGAAACATGTTCCCGATGTTGGGGGAGTCCAGAACCAGGGGCCACAGTTTAAGAATAAGGAGTAAGCCATTTAGAACGGAGACGATGAAACACTTTTTCACACAGGGAGTTGTGAGTCTGTGGAATTCTCTGCCTCAGAGGGCGGTGGAGGAGGGTTCTCTGGGTACTTTCAAGAGAGAGTTAGATAGAGTTCGTAAAGCTGACGGAGTCAGGGGATATGGGGAGAAGGCAGGAACGGGGTACTGATTGTGGATGATCAGCCATGATAACATTGAATGGGGGCGCAGGTTCTCTTAAATCCGCTATCTTTAAGAGCCCTATCTAACTCTCTCTTGAAAGCATCCAGAGAACTGGCCTCCACCACCCTCTGAGGCAGAGAATTCCACAGACTCACAACTCTCTGTGTGAAAAAGTGTTTCCTCATCTCCGTTCTAAATGGCTTACCCCTTATTCTTAAATTGTGGCCCCTGGTTCTGGACTCCCCCAACATCGGGAACATGTTTCCTTCACCCACGATCAACCATGATTGAATGGCGGAGTAGACTTGATGGGCCAAATGGCCTATCTCATGATCTTATGATCTAAGAGTAACAAATTCCCATTGCAGGCAAACACTCAGAACTTTGGAATGGTGATCCCTTGAGATAGTAGACCTTAGACGTAGAGATGCAGTGTGGAACCAGCCCCTTTGTCCCAGCGAGCCCACGCCGACCGGTGATCCCGCACACCATGTCTCCGTATGACTCATCAGCTTGCGTTTTCTTCATCAACCCACTCTGTTACATCATCAAGTTACTTACTTTTGTTAATCAAAAACAATTTATCTTTATTTGCCTCATTAACCCCTGATTAATACTTCAAAATCCTTACAGACCGTGTAGATAGTACAACTACCAGCGATGTTTTTACATCCTTTCTGGAAGAGGAGTGACATATTTGCAATCTCTAGCCAGCTCCCCGTACGCAGGGAATATTGGATGATTAGAGCAAGCCCTTCCACTATCTCCACTCCGATCCGCACGAGTGCCCTGCGATGAAGACCATGTGGGTGACAATAGACAATGAGATGAGTTATTCACTTTAGTAGCCAAAAGCACATCCTTCTGCTCAATATTCACTCCATCTGTTATCCCCTGCAATCTCCACGTCTACATAATAATGTAATCGTGAAGGCATGTCCGTGGATTGTCACCTTGTCGTGGTGGAGAAGCTTGTGTGGTCCTGAGATCCTGAGAGCGATGCCGTCTGGAGCTGTGCTCCTGGTAGGGCCACCCATGGCGGTGAGGTCGAGGGGGAGGTCTCTGACAAAGAGCCAATCCAACCAAGACCTCAACGGTGGAACAGGCGGAGGACGATGGCTGACCTTAGTGGAGCGTCACAACGGCTGGGAAGGCGGATGAAGGCTGCGGCAGAAAAGGGTCTCCGGTCGTCTTGGACTCCATGCCACTGGATCCTGACCCAGATCTGTCAAGGGCCGTGGGGTGGCTGTCTGTGCACCAGTCTCCCCACGTTAAACAAAGTCACGCACAGGCGTCCCCCAACCCTGGAGACACCCATGGTCAGCCACGACCAAAGAGGGCGTAAGATGTCTGCCATGGATAGGTCGGACTGTGCAGTGGCTCGATGGTGGGGAGGTCAGTACTGTGATGGACCTAAAGATGGTGGGGAGGTCAGGACTGTGAGGAAACTGGAAATCCCGAAGAAAACCCACGCAGGTCAAGAATCAAGAGTCAAGAGAGTTTTATTGTCAGATAGGACAATGACATTCTTGCTTGCTGCAGCACAACAGAATATGTAAACATAACACAGAACAGGAGATAAAAGTTCAGTGTGTGTATATACCATAGACCATATATATACACAATAAATAAACAGATAAAGTGCAATAGGCTGTTATATTTCAGAGTTTGTTTGATGCTGTGTTTAATAGTCTGATGGCTGTGGGGAAGAAGCTGTTCCTGAACCTGGATGTTGCAGATTTCAGGCTCCTGTACCTTCCACCCGATGGCAACGGAGAGATGAGTGTGTGGCCAGGATGGTGTGGGTCCGTGATGATGTTGCCAGCCTTTTTGAGGCAGCGACTGCGATAGATCCCTCAATGATGGGGAGGTCAGAGCCGATGATGGACTGGGCAGTGGTCACAACTTTCTGCATTATTTTCCGCTCCTGGACGTTCAAGTTGCCGAACCAAGCCACGATGCAACCGGTCAGCAAGCTCTCTACTGTAGAAGTTCGAGAGAGACCTCCTTGACAAACCGACTCTCCGTAATCTTCTCAAGAAGTAGAGGCGCTGATGTGCCTTCTTTATAATTGCATCAGTGTGCTGGGACCAGGAAAGATCTTCGGAAATGTGCACGCTCAGGAATTTGAACGGGATTCTGGGTCCCCATCCTACCTCTTCCGAAGTCCACAATCAATTCCTTGGTTTTGCTGGTGTTGAGGGCCAGGATATTGTGCTGGCACCATTTGGTCAATCGGTCGATCGCACTTCTATACTCTGCCTCGTCCCCATCAGTGATACGTCCCACAATAGTGGTGTCGTCAGCGAACTTAATGATGGAGTTCGCACTATGTCTGGCTATGCAGTCATGAGTATAGAGTGAGTACAGCAGGGGGCTGAGCTCGCAGCCTTGAGGTGCTCCCGTGTTACTGAGGATGACACATTTCCACCAATACGGACAGACTCTGGTTTCAGGATGAACGTCCAAATTCTGTTCAGACAGCACCTGTAGTCAGGTTCGAACCCAGAAGTAGACAAAAATGCTGGAGAAACTCAGCGAGTACAGCAGCATCTATGGAGCGAAGGAAATAGGCAACATTTCTGGCCGAACACCTTCTTCAGACCCCGGAACCCTGGCGTTGTGAGGCAGCAACTCTACCGTTGTGCACTGTGTCGCCCGTGTTCTCAAGCTTTAACACCAGCGTTGTTCTATGAGGCAAGTTACATGGAGCATAGAACCCTGCAGCACAGGAACTCAGCGGGTCAGGCAGCATCTGTGGAGAACATGGATAGGTGACGTTTCAGATCGGGATCCCCCTCTTGATCATTTAGTTTCCCTCTGGTGAACACAGATAGAACTCCCAACGTTTAATTGCTCAGGATATGGAATGAACAGACTGTGAGGTTTGCCACAGATCTGTGCATATCCAGTCTCTATTGAAACAACACAAAGATGAGTTTGTTCGTTCGATCGTTCGCTCGTGTGTCAGACGATGTCGCTCGCTGTTGGCTTCTGTCGTCGTCCAACATGTTGACAGAATTGTCGCCCGACTCATCACAGAGTGCATCACGTTGTCGCTTCCAGGGATCACCATGGGGAGGCTTCTGTCCTGATCCCTGTGAAAAGTGAGTGCATTGTGAATGCACAGAGGTTTTCCCTGCGTCGCTCCTACATTTTCCCACATTAATCCATGTGTTTGAGTAACCCAGGGCTCTGCGATGGTTCTGTGTGGGGGTAAAGGCTCAGTGGCACTAAACATTCAAGCACTGGTATCAGCAATTCTCAGCCTTTAAGGAAGACATTCCACTCATTTGTTGCCTGTGGCACGGGACGTACAATTACACTGGCCACACGGCAAATGTGAACTAGGTTCATGCCTGCACTTGCTGCTGCAATTGCTGCAATTGCTTCTCTTCACTGAACTGGAACCTGACCTGCCCAAGTTCAATTTAAGCGGGAACATTCACAACACGTTGCATTGATATGCTTAAGGGCCTGTCCCAGTTACGCGACCTTTACAGATGACTGCTGGCACCCGCCACAGGTCGCTGAAATGTTCAACATGTTGAAAATTCAGCAGCGATCGTACAGCCTATGGTCGTGAGATGTCTCCAAAGGGTCTTAGCGTCTTTCTGGTTGCCGCTGAATTTTCAACATGTGCCGGCAGTCGCCTGTAAAGGTTGCGTAAGTGGGACAGGCCCTTTAGTTTAGTTTAGTTTAGAGATACAGCACGGAAACAGGCCCTTAGGCCCAACGATTCTGTGCTGACCAGTGATCCCCGCACACTAACCCCGTCCTCCACACACGAGGGATAATTTACATTTACACCAAGCCAGTTAACCAACAAGCCCGCACGTCTTCGTAGTGCGGGAGGAAACCAAAGATCTCGGAGAAAACCCACGCGGCCACGGGGAGAACGTACAAACTCCGTACAGACAGCACCCGTAGTCGGGATGGAACCCGGGTCTCCGGCGCTGTGAGGCAGCAACTCTACCGCTGCGCCACCGTGACTGCCTAACTGATAAACTATTGTGTTAAAGAAGGAACTGCAGATGCTGGAAAATCGAGGGCACACAAAACGCTGGAGAAACTCAGCGGGTGCAGCAGCATCTGTGGAGTGAAGGAGATAGGCAACGTTTTGGGCCGAAACCCTTCTTCAGACCCTTCTGAAGCAAGGTTTCCCTAACTCATAAACTATTTGATTGCAGCAAGTTTAAAATAGTTTTGTGTCGGAAGGAACTGAAGTTGCTGGTTTACATCAAGGCCAAGTCAGTGGATAGTTCTAAGGCAGAGATAGATAGATTCTTGATTAGTGCGGGTGTCAGGGGTTACGGGGAGAAGGCAGGAGAATGGGGTTAGGAGGGAGAGGTAGATCAGCCATGATTGAACGGCGGAGTAGACTTGATGGGCCGAATGGCCTAATTCTAATCCTATTCCTTATGACCTTATAGACACAAAATGCTGGAGTAACTCAGCGGGTCAGGCAGCATTTCTGGAGAGAAGAAATGGTGATGTTTCGGCACGAGACCCTTCTTCAATTTGAGAGGTAAAATACTTCTGATCTTGTCTCAGTAATTGAGGCACTCGATGCACTGGCAACTCTCACACCCTTAAGGGCCTGTCCCACTTGGACGATCTAATCCACAAGTTTAGAAGACCCTAGACGAATTGAAAAAAATGTCAAGGTCGTGTTGACTCGCCGAAGTAAAAGACCTCCTACGACTATGTCTACGACCTCCTACGACTATGTCTACGACCTCCTACGCCTATGTCTACGACCTACCACGCCTATGTCTACGACCCCCCTCGACCTCAGTCTTCCACACATAAGACCAACTACGACTAGCTACGAGTGGAAAATGATCACATGATAAAATGATGTCATGTTTGTATTTTTTTTCTGGGGCCAGTTGCCGAACCACGACTACCTACGACTACCTACGAGTACAAAATGTCAATTTTTTCCATGCTGACCTTTTTTTTACTCGTGGACATTTTTTATCAGGCTGGAAAAAACGCCGCGACCTACTTGAGGCCACGAGTACGCGGAGAGCATTCACGAGCACGAGGAAGAGTTACGAAGACCTTCTACGACCTCGTGGCGACCATGCTGCGAGTGTGAGTCAAGGGCAAACTCGGCAGAGGTCGCCAATTAGGTCGTGAAAGTGGGACAGGGGCTTAATACCCCGATGGAGCCAATATAGAGCATTGTAGAAACTGGATCTCAGAGGCGTTGGTGAGGCCGCATTTGGAGTATTGTGTTCAAATTTGGTCACCCTGCTACATATATGAAAGATGCCATTAAACTGGAAAGAATGCAGAGAAGATTCATGAGGATGTTGCCAGGACATGAGGGCCTGAGCTACAGGGAGAGGTTGGGCCGGCTAGGACTTTATCAGTTCAGTTTAGTTCATTGTCACGTATACCGAGGTACAGTGAAAAGTTTTTGTTAACCAGTCAGCAGAAAGACAATACTGATTACAATTGATCCATTTACAGTGCATAGATACATGATAATGGGAATAGCGTTTAGTGCAAGGTAATGCCAATATTCCTTGGAGAGCAGGAGGCTGAGGGGTGATTTTATAGAGGTGTGTAAAATCATGAAGGGCATACAGAGTCTTTAACTCAGGGCATGGGAATCAAGGACCAGAGGGCACAGGTTTCAGGTGATAGGCGGAAGATTTAATAAGGACCTGAGGGGTAACCTTTTTACACAGAGGGTGGAGGGTGTATGTAACAAGCTGCCAGAGGAGGTAGTTGTGGCAGGTAGAATAACAATATTCAAAATTGAATTAAAAAACTTATAGTGAAAATCTGATAATATATAGTGGTATACGAACTTGGAAACAATTAAAAAATGACTTTAAAAATTGGATAATTTATCACTCCTTCTCCCCATTGTAAATAACCTTCTGTGTTAGATAAAGGTTTTGTCCAATGGGAAACAAATGGAATTAAAAAGGTGGGACACCTTTATCGAAAAGGTATTTTTCTTTCATTTCAGGAGCTAAACAGAATTATGGACTACACTCAAATAATTTATTTAGATATTTACAACTTAGAGATTATGTAAAATCACATACACAAGAATATAGAATTAGGGAGCCAGAAATCCTTGATGAATGTTTGAATAAACATCCTAATACAGATAAATTAATATCTCACATCTATAATATCCTTTTAGATCCCGTTAGACCTTTTAGGTCCCGTTGACGGAATTACACAGACAAGCATGGGAAAATTAATTGGATCAACCCACAATGAAAGACATATGGGATGAAAGTCTACAACATAAACATCAATGCTCGTTAAATGCCAGACACTCCTTAATACAATTTAAAGTACTACATAGACTGCACTATTCTAAAACAAAATTAAACAGAATTTTTCCAAATATTTCTCCTATCTGTGACAAATGTCAATGCTTAGAAGCTAATCTAACTCATATTTTTGTAAACTGCATAAAAATCAAAACATTTTGGATAGATATTTTTTTAATTATTTCTGAAGTTGTTAATATCCAATTGGATCCTGACCCAAAACTAATAATATTAGGAATATCAGAACAAAGCATAAAACTTACAATAAATCAAAGACATTTCCTTGATTATAGTATAATAATTGGGAAAAAATTAATATTAAAGATTTGGAAAAATCCAACAACCCCCACAATTAAAATGTGGGTTTTGGAAATGTCTGAGACCCTACACTTGGAAAAAATTAGACTTGTCTTAATTGACAAATCAGAACTATTTGCTAGAATATGGTCTCCATTTATTGATTTTCTAAAAGGGTAAATTGGTTCAACACGGAAACTGGACGGAAACTTGAATCTGGGACTGGATGAACAATTACACTCTATAATCTACGGACCTATCTCCAAAATTATGTTGTTGGTAATCTTTGGTTTTTTTCTCCATCTCTTCTCTATTAGCTTATAGTTTCTTTTTTCACTTTCCTTATTTTAGGTATATTACAAAACTTACCTTTAGTGGCGCTGCAGTTCTGCCATTGCCCGTACGCACGACTTTGGCGCCTTTGAGAGGGGGGCGGGTTTCAAATGCGATTTTTCTTCAGACTATTCAAATCAATTTTGAACAGGCTTTTTAGTTGCTGAAGAAAAATCGCTTCGACTGCCGTTTTATTAAGTTTATTAAAATTAGCGCTGGAAAAATTAAAAGCAGGAGTAAATTAAAAATCATCTTCTAAAGCCGTCAATGCTGACAACAGGACGGATCTTACGTAGCGGACAAAAGAAGGTCCACCGTTTATTTTTACATAAAATCGTGCTTCTTAGGAAGCCTTTAATCAAAATTTCATGTTGCGAAAAGGTGACTTAAAAAATATACGAACCGTCAGTATGTTTCCTGCCGATATGGGGGTTAAATTCATCACAAACCGCAACGTTCCAATCCATCGCGTTCCATAAAAACCCACTCACAAGTTGATTTAAATGTCCATTAATTTACAGGAATTAAACACTAAATTCCTTCTATTTGGCCTATAAATTCATGACAATGAGATTTAAAAATCATGTTATATTGTGAATTCTTGTGTGAATGTTATTTGGACACTTAAACCATTGGCTATTTAAAAATGTTAACCTTTTCTTAAGAAATGGATAGATGTTTAGATCTAGTAATTGAATTTTGTAATTAGTTAGAATTAGGTAACTCACTAATTATATGCTTTAATTTCAGGTAATCCAAGTAAGATTGTTTCATATTTGTTTCAGAATGCTTCAATCTATAATAACTGAACATTTAATTCACTTAATTTTTCTGTTAATTCTCTTAATTTTTAAGAAAGTTATGGGCTTTTGACTGTCCTTGATCACAGCTTTTGTGTGAAGTCAATGGAAAAGCAAGATGCTAATTTCCGAGTATGAAAATGGCCATACCTTTTTTAATACTGAAGATATGAAAGTGAATTAGGTGTCAAATTAAACTTTTTATGCTTTATCTGGTGGGATAAATTGCAGACTTGATTTTGTAACATTGCTACTTATTTCCTTTCTCGCTATAGCTCTATCTTTCAAAATAAATTATAAAAAATAGAAGCTGTGTTTATATGTAACTGGTAAACAAATCGTGTTTTGGTTATGATATGTATATGCTTCTAATAAAAATACAAAAAAAATAGAATAACAATATTTAAAAGGCACTTAGACAGGTGCATGGATGGGAAAGGTTTCGAGGGACATTGACCAAATGTGGGCAGGTGGGACTCATGTCGATGGACACAAAGCACTAGAGTAACTCAGCGGGACAGGCAGCATCACGGGAGAGAAGGAATGGCTGATGTTTTGGGGTCAAGAGCCTTCTACAGACTGAGAGTCAGTGGAGAGGGAAACAGTGGAGTTCACTCTGACAATAGACAATAGGTGCAGCAGGCCATTCGGCCCTTCGAGCCAGCACCGCCATTCAATGTGATCATGGCTGATCATCCCCAATCAGTACCCCGTCCCTGCCTTCTCCCCATATCACCTGACTCCACTATCTTCAAGAGCCCTATCTAGCTCTCTCTTGAAAGTATCCAGAGAACTGGCCTCCACCGCCCTCTGAGGCAGAGAATTCCACAGACTCACAACTCTCTGTCTGAAAAAATGTTTCCTCATCTCTGTTCTAAATGGCTTACTCCTTATTCTTAAACTGTGGCCCCTAATTCTGGACCCCCAACATCAGGAACATGTTTCCTGCCTCTAGCATGTCCAAACCCTTAATAATCTTATGTGTTTCAATAAGATCCCCTCTCATCCTTCTAAACTCCAGAGTGTACAAGCCTAGCTACTCCATTCTCTCAGCATATGACAGTCCCGCCATCCCGGGAATCAACCTTGTAAACCTACGCTGCACTCCCTCAATAGCAAGAATGTCCTTCCTCAAATTAGTGGACCAAAACTGAACACAATACTCCATGTGTGGTCTCACTAGGTAGACAAAAATGCTGGAGAAACTCAGCGGATGCGGCAGTATCTATGGAGCGAAGGAAATAGGCAACGTTTCGGGCCGAAACCCTTCTTCTCACTGGGGCCCTGTACAACTGCAGAAGGACCTCTTTGCTCCTAAACTCAACATTGGCCTTACTTAGTCAGTAAAGGGCCTGTCCCACCAGCATGCGATTGCATGCGTCTAGTGCAACCAAACATGGTCGCTTACGGCCACAACAGATCAACGGTGGATGCGATCTCGCTGGCCCTCCACTCCGCTCTGGACCACTTGGACAACAAAAACTCATATGTCAGGCTGTTATTTATCGATTACAGCTCGGCATTTAACACAATCATCCCCTCCAAGCTGGTTACCAAACTCTGCGCATCCCTCTGCAATTGGATCCTCGACTTCCTCATTCACAGACCACAGACTGTTCGTATTGGTGGAAATGTGTCAGCCTCGATAACAATCAGCACGGGAGCACCTCAAGGCTGCGTGCTCAGCCCCCTGCTGTACTCACTCTATACTCATGACTGCGTAGCCGGTCACAGTGCGAATTCTATCATCAAGTTCGCTGACGACACCACTGTTGTGGGACGTATCACTGATGGGGATGAGTCAGAGTATAGAAGAGAGAGTGAGCGACCGTCCATATGGTGCCAGCACAATAACCTGGCCCTCAATACCAGCAAAACCAAGGAACTGATTGTGGACTTTTAAAGGAGTAGGATGGGGACCCACAGTCCCGTTTATATCAACGGGACGATGGTTGAAAGGATCAAGAGCTTCAAATTCCTGGGCGTGCACATCTGTGAAGATCTTTCCTGGTCCAAGAACACTAATGCAATCATCAAGAAATTTCATCAGCTTCCTGAGAAGATTACGGAGAGTCGGTTTGTCAAGGAGGATTCTCTCTAATTTCTACTGGTACTGGTGAGAGCTTGCTGACCGGTTGCATTGTGGCTTGGTTCAGCAACTTGAGCGCCCTGGAGAGGAGAAGACTACAAAAAGTAGTAAACACTGCCCAGTCCATCATCGGCTCTGACCTTCCTTCCATCGAGGGGATCATCATCAAGGACCCACACCATCCTGGCCACACACTCATCTCCCTTCAGGCAGAAGGTACAGGAGCCTGAAGACAACACACCAGGTTCAGGAATATCTCTTCCCCGCAGCCATTAAACCTGTCTCGGACAAACCTCTGATTATTAATAACGCATTATCTGTTATTTGCCCTTTATCAGTTTATTTATTCATGGGTGTATATATTTATATAATGTTATGTGGACACACTGATCTGTTCTGTAGTGAATGCCTACTATGTTCTGTTGTGCTGAAGCAGAGCAAGAATGTCATTGGCCTATCAGGGTCACATGACAATAAACTCACTTGAACTTGAACTTGGCTGGTCCCGCCATCATACCCACCAATCAGCTGGGCAGGAGGCGGGCCGACTGAATTTGGATGTCGCACGCCATCGGGCGATGACGTCATCACGCGACGGCACACCGGGCGGTGACGTCATCGCGCAATGCCACACGCTAGGCGTACGCTGTCTAGATGCTGCGTACGCCCGTTGAGACGCTGCGTACGCCCGTTGAGATGCTGCGTACGCCCTCAATGCGCCTGCAGGCCGACGGGCCGTTGGCGCGCGGGATGTTCGGACAGTGCAAGATTTTTGGAGCCCCGCGCAATATCGGGACCATCCCCGCACAACTCCATACGCCTCCGCCGATCGAAGTGGGACCGGCCCCGCGAGGCCGTACACCTCAAGCGACCACGTTTGGTCGCGCTAGAAGCATGCTGGTGGGACAGGCCTTTAAGAGTGGTGGAGGCAGGTTCAATGACAACATTTCAAAGACACTAAACCCTCACTAAAGACACTCCACCACTCTGTGCCACTCTGATTGAAGGACACAAACAAGGGCAAAGTCACGCTCCCCAGATGGGAATGACAGACTGGAGATGAACACTGCCAAATGATGCCTCTCGTGGTTTCCTAATGGTCAGTCCTGGAGTGATTTCAGTGATGGTTTGTGAGCAAGTCCGCAGCCTGGCCTCACCAGTGAAGATACTTTGCCGTTGTGGAACAAAAAACATAAAATAAATCACTAGCAAAAGGAGATGTTTGCAGCCATGTAAACTGCTGGGTCTGTGACAGAAATTCATCGTGTTTACCACAAATATTTCATCACATGTACAGAAATAGTTGGTAGTTATGCTGTTAATGAGGAACGATTTGGCAGATGTTGTTGATGGTATTTCAGATTATGGATAATGATAGTGTTCGCGATGATAAGGAGTCATTACTGAGTAATTTTCCCAGTCACATCCCTGCTGATGCTCCTGTAGTAAGTGTTTATGTGAATGAGGACATTGATGTCAAATAGGGGGGAGAGGAGGAATGACACGCAGTATATAGTATATATGTATAAAGTTTCCTTTATTGTCACACAAACTTTTAGTTTGAACGAAATTACATGCCTTGCAGTCATGACAGAGAATAAAATAACAGAACACACAATGAACACAGTTTAACATCCACCACAGTGAGTCTACCAGGCACCTCCTCACTGTGATGGAAGGCAAAAGTCTGAAAGTCCTTGTCTCTTCCTTCCTTGTTCTCCCTCTGCGTTGAGGCGATCCAGGCTTCCGATGTTGGGCCCCACGCCGGGTGATGGTAAGTCCCGCGGCCAAATCCGACCTCTGCGATCGCAAACTCCGCGGCCCTGGGAGGACGAAGCTGCCACCCTCCAGTCCAAAGGAAGCTGTTGTTGCGGGAGCTCCGGAGAATCGGTCACCAGCCTGGGACCTGCCAGCTCCCGACGTTGTCGTCCACTGGGCTGCAGCGGAAGCCTCCGGAAGTCAGGCCGCCGCCACAGCGCCACCACAGCCCCGAAGTCGGCCAGCTTCACGATGGTGAGTCCTGGCTCTGCCTCCGGAGCCTCGAGGCGGTCCCAGTTGGAGGCCGCCAGCTCCGCGATTAGGCCTCAGCGCAGACGGAGACGGGGATACGACAGAGAAAAGGTCGCATCCCCCCTGAAGGAAGAGACTAAAGCAAGTTTCCCCCGCCCCCCACACACATACACATCTAAAAATAAAATAAAACATATGTCCAACAACGCAAAAGAAAACAATAAAAAAAGGAAAAGACAGATGGACTGCAGCCAGTGCCATCTTCCCTCAGTTGTGGAGGCCAAGTCTAGAGACATTTTCAAGGCGGGGATCGGCCAATTCTTGATCAGGGGTTATGGGGAGAAGGCAGGAGAATGGGGTTGGGAGGGAAAGATAGATCAGCCATGATTGAATGGCGGAGAAGGCTTGGTGGGCCAAATGGCCTAATTCAACTTACATATAGAAATTCTGAACCTCTCCTTGGCAGACAGAAGGCAGACGGGACGGGATACGACAGAGAACGGTGTCTTTAAGTTGGAGTGGATGCAGACGAGATTCACCAGGATGTTTCCTGGGCTTGTGGGCTTCAGTTAGGCAGGCTGGGAACCAAGCTGGGCCTGTACTCTCTGGGGATTAGAGGAATGAGGGGGTGGGGGGGGGAGGAACCTCATTGAAACTCACAGGTTAGTGGAAGGCTTGGAATGGCCTCATTCTACTCCTATAACCTAAACTTGTGAACCTGTGAACCTTTTGACCTTTAGGCCGGCTGAGGTCACCTCACTAACCTTGTCTCATATACACAGAACATTAATATAACCCAAGCTGACGACAGGCACGGCTCCAGAGTTTTTTCCCAGGCAGTTTTCAGAAGGTTAAATGGAATTTGTCAAGTCGGGGTTGGAAAAACAAGCTGCCACGCAGATTATTTTTGCAGTGATGGAGCGCCGATTTGAAAAATGCACGCAGGAACTGTCGTTAATAATAGCTTGGGGCTTGTAATACATTTTCATCAAGAATAAAAAGCGCATTCTTCCATTTCGTCTTAAAAGGCTGCAGTAGTGAAAACGCTTGTGTTACTCTGGATGTCTAAGAAAGAACTGCAGATGCTGGAAAAATCGAAGGTAGATAAAAATGCTGGAGAAACTCAGCGGGTGAGGCAGCATCTATGGAGCGAAGGAATAGGTGACGTTTCGGGTCGAAACCCTTCTTCTGCAAGTCTGAAGTAGGATCTCGTCCTGAAACGTCACCTATTCCTTCGCCAGATTGATGCTGCCTCACCCACCCAGCTTCTCCAGCATTTTTGTCTACCTATGATTTAGTTTTTGTTTTTTTACGGGGTACTGAATGTGGATGATCATATTGAATGGCGGTGCTGGCTCGCAGGGCCAAATGGCCAACTCCTGCAACAATTGTCTATGTTTTCTATGTTTCTATACAGTGACAGTATAGGCCCTTCGGCCCACCGAGTCTGCGCCGACCAGCGATCCCCACACATTAACACTATCCTACGCACACACTAGGGGCAATTTACACCTATAGCAACAGCCAATTAACCTGCAAACCTGCACGTCTTTGGAGTGTGGGAGGAAACCGAAGATCTCGGAGAAAACCCACGCAGTCACGGGGAGAACGTACAAACCCCGTACCGACAGCACCCGTGGTTAGGATGGAACCCGGGTCTCTGGCGCTGTGAGGCAGCAGCTCTACCGCTGCGCCACCGTGCCTTACATATTTTACCCCTTATATCACTTCTTCTCGTCTACCCCTCAAGCTTGGAAACAATTTGCTTGGCCTGGGACGTGGAGATGTTGGATGTTGCTGCCTCACAGCGCCAGAGACCCGGGTTGAATCCCGACTACGGGCGCTGTCTGCACGGAGTTTGTATGTTCCTCCCGTGGCCTGCGTGGGTTTTCTCCGGGTGCTCCGGTTTCCTCCCACACTCCAAAGACGAGCAGGTTTGTAGGTTTAATTGGCTTCGGTAAAATTGTAAATTGTCCCTGGTGTGTAGGATGGTGCTAGTGTGCGGGGATCGCTGGTCAGCGCGGACTCGGTGGGCCAAAGCGCCCATTGCCACGTGGAATCTCTAAAGTTTGGACTACATCCCTCTTTCCCATCCAGGTACCTGCCCAAACGCCTTTAAAGGCCGTTGCGACTTTACAGCGTGGAATACAGACCCTTCGCCCACCGAATCCCAGCCGACCGATGATCACCTCAAACACTAACACTATCTGACACACTAGGGAAAATTTACTAATTTATCCGCAGGCAATTTAACCAACAAACCTATTGGTTAGTCTAATGGACTTGTCACACTCACGCAACTTTTTCAGCGACTGCCGGCACCCGTCATGGGTGGCCGAAAATGCTCAACACGTTGAACATCCAGCGGTGACCAGAAAGATGCCACGACTCTTTGGGCGATGAGGATACGACTCACGACCATACGGGCGACATGTCGCGGGGTGAAGCCTGTGCGGTCGTGAGTAGTCGCCCAAAGAGTCGGACCTTGTTCTGGTCGCCGCTGGATTTTCAACACGTTGAACATTTTCAGCGACTTGTAACGACCGATGACGGGTGCCGGCAGTCGCCGAAAAAGTCACGTAAGTGGGACAGGCCCTTAAGGATCTGTGAAAGAGCTATGGGGAAGTATTTTAACTCAAGTTTACTGATGCTGTAATCAATCTGCTTCACATATTTGGTTCAGTTACAGTTGTAAGGTCAATTTGCCCAATACAGTGGAGGAATAATGAAAATATAATCCCTGACCATAAAAAAACATACACGATGTCTTGCTGACAAGGCCTCTGCCTTTGAAAAGCACCCGTGGATTAAGCAAAGACAATAGCGCGCTTCATTTGGGACATGACAAATATCTCAATTCATTAGATTCTTATAATTATTTGTAATGAAGCCTCTTCCAAGAATCTAGGAGTACAGGTGCATGGTTCCTTGAAGGTCGAGTCGCAGGTAGATAAGGTGGTCAAAAAGGCTTTTGGCACTTTGGCCTGCGTCAGTCAGAGTATTGAGTATAGAAGTTGGGAGGTCATGTTGCAGTTGTATAAGACGTTGGTGAGACCGCATTGAGAATATTGTGTTCAGTTCTGGGCACCATGTTATAGGAACGATATTGTCAAGCTTGAAAGAGTTCAGAGAAGATTTACGAGGATGTTGCCAGGACTAGAGGGTGTGAGCTATAGGGAGAGGTTGAGTAGGCTGGGTCTCTATTCCATGGAGCGCAGGAGGATGAGGGGTGATCTTATAGAGGTGTACAAAATCATGAGAGGAATAGATCAGGTAGATGCACAGAGTCTCTTGCCCAGAGTAGGGGAATCGAGGACCAGAAAACATAGGATCAAGGTGAAGGGGAAAAGATTTAATAGGAATCTGAGGGGTAACTTTTTCACACAAATGGTGGTGGGTGTATGGAACAAGCTGCCAGAGAAGGTAGTTGAGGCTGGGACTAACCCAACATTTAAGAAACCGTTAGACAGGTACATGGATAGGACAGGTTTGGAGGTATATGGACCAATTGCTGGCAGGTGGGACTAGTGTAGCTGGGGCATGTTGGTCGGTGTGGGCAAGTTGGGCCAAAGGGCCTGCTTCCATGCTGTATCTCTCTAGGACTCTAAAATGTTGGAGTAATTCAGCTTGTATACTCTGGAGTTTAGAAGGATGAAAGGGAATATTATTGAAACATATAAGATTATTAATGGCTTGGACAAGCTAGAGGCAGGAAACAGGTTCCCGATGTTGTGGGAGTCCAGAACCAGGGGCTGCTGTTTAAGAATAAGGGATAAGCCATTTAGAACGGAGATGAGGAAACACTTTTTCACACGGAGAGTTGTGAGACTGTGAAATTCTCTGCCTCAGAGGGCGGTGGAGGCCGGTTCTCTGGATACTTTCAAGAGAGACTAGATAGGGCTCTTAAAGATAGCGGAGTCAGGGGATATGGGGAGAAGGCAGGAACGGGGTACTGATTGGGGATGATCAGCCATGATCACATTGAATGGCGGTGCTGGCTCGAAGGGCCGAATGGCCTACTCCTGCACCTATTGTCTATTGTCTATTGTCAGCGGGACAGGCAGCATTTCCGGCGAGAAGGAATGGGTGACGTTTTGTGTCGAGACCTTTCTTCAGACTGAGAGCCAGGGGAGTGAGAGGCTAGAGATATGGAAGGATAAGGTGTGAAAATGACAGATCAAAGCAGACAATGTTGAAGGAAATGTAAAATATTGTTATGACTTTAAGAATATTCCTGTGTCAATTTCTCTACAAGTTTTATACACCACCATCATCAGCTCCTGCAACTCATTTTCATCTCATGGTCTACATGACAATGTGTGGTTTGTATGGTGAAGAAAGAATATTTTATTGCAAGTCTGTTTTACATTGAAGATTGAAAAAATCATTATTGTTCTGACTGAAGGCACAACGCCACTGGATAAATGATAAAGTGACAAAATAAGTTACAGTAACAGGTACAAATAAAAAAGTAAGTGGTATGTGCAGCAAATGCGTTATTATATCATAACTCTACTGGACTATGTTGCAAGAGATAAATCCTCACTCTGATTCAATTGAATGCAAAGACTATCCAAGCTTTCACAAGTGAGAGTGATGAGCAGTGTTTGCAGAGGGATTGCTTGGTGAATTCTCAGTTTAAACTCAATTTTGGTGTCAGATTTCAGAAGTTGTTTGGCAGCTGAAAGTGAAGTGTGTTAACTCTGCATGATGACTGCGTGTTCTCTGCGCATTCTGTGTGTTTTCTGCGTGTTCTCTGCGTGGTGATTACTTGCTCTCTGCATTCTGCACATTCTCTGCATGTTCTCTGCATGGTGACCGCGTGTTCTCTACGTGTTCTCTGTGTGCTCTCTGCGTGCTCTCTGCATGTTCCACGCGTGTTCTCTGCTTGCTCTCTGCATGTTCTCTGTGCGCTCTCTGCGTGCTCTCTGCTTGTTCTCCGCATGTTCTCTGTGCGTTCTCTGCGTGGTCTCTGTGTGCTCTCTGCGTGTCCTCCGCATGATCTCCGCGTGTTCTCGGCGTGTCCTCCGCGTGGTCTTTACATGTTCTCTGTGTTCTCTGCGTGCTCTCTGCGTGATGACCATGTGGTCTCTGTGTGCTCTCTGCGTGATGACCATGTGGTCTCTGTGTGCTCTCTGCGTGTTGACCGTGTGGTCTCTGCGTGCTCTCTGCGTGATGACCGTGTGGTCTCTGTGCGTGATGACCGTGTGGTCTCTGTGCGCTCTCTGCGTGTTGACCGTGTGGTCTCTGCGTGCTCTCTGCGTGATGACCGTGTGGTCTCTGTGCGCTCTCTGCGTGATGACCGTGTGGTCTCTGCGCGCTCTCTGCGTGTTGACCGTGTGGTCTCTGCGTGTTGACCGTGTGGTCTCTGCGCGCTCTCTGCGTGTTGACCGTGTGGTCTCTGCGTGCTCTCTGCGTGATGACCGTGTGGTCTCTGTGTGCTCTCTGCGTGATGACCGTGTGGTCTCTGCGCGCTCTCTGTGTGTTGACCGTGTGGTCTCTGCGCGCTCTCTGTGTGTTGACCGTGTGGTCTCTGCGCGCTCTCTGTGTGTTGACCGTGTGGTCTCTGAGCGCTCTCTGCGTGATCACTGGAGCCAGGGTTTTGCCATGTGCCTGTTCATGCCTTTTTTGATGATTTCACCAGGATTATGCCTTTTTCACGATCGAGTGCCTAAATGCCTTTTTTTGCCGTTTTGCTAAAAGGTCGTGCTATTTTCGCTAGTTGTACCGTGATTACAGATGTTTTCTATGTTAACACATTAATATTAATGTTATTATTAACATGTTAACATAGAATAACTTACAAGAAAACTTCCACCGCCGGGGCAAAAACGGGGGCGCCACCGTCGGTCGTTCATTCGTTCGTGCCGCTGCCCGCTGGTTCAGTTTTCTCCAAGATCCATTTAAGACAGATCTGCAGATGTTGCAAAAATCGAAAGTAGACAAAACATGCCGGAGAAACTCAGCGGGTGAGGCAGCATCTGTGGAGCGAAGGAATAGGCATCATTTCGGCTCGAGACCCTTCTTCAGACTGGTGGGGGGCAGGAAAAAGAAAGGAAGAGGCGGAGACAGTAGGATTAGAAGGAGAGCTGGGAGGGGGGAGGGGGAGGAGGGAGAAGACAAGGGCTATCTAAAATTAGAGAAGTCAATGTTGATATTGCTGGGGTGTAGACTACCCAAGCTTGTCTCCTCACTACATTTACTGCTGGCTCCAGTCGCAAATCTGAGTTTGAATGATCTGTGCAAGGCATTCATTGATGCTGGAATTCCACTGTGGAAATTGGAAAACAAATCTCTCAGAGGTTTTTTTGAGAAATACACAGAGGAACATATACCAAGCGAGCCATCATTACGGAAAAATTATGTTGACAGCAACTTCAACATTGTTGCGCAGAAAATTAGAGATGAAGTTGCATGCAACAAAATATGGATCTCAATAGGCAAGACAACCGATGCTGTGGGGAGATATGTTGCCAATGTGGTAATCGGTACACTGGAGGCAGGTCATCCATCAAAGGGGTATTTGTTGACATCGGAGGTATTGGAGAAGTCAAACAGCTCAACTATTGCTCAGTTGTTTACATCTTCACTTGCTGTACTTTGCCGGAAGGTATAAAAACACAAGAATGTTCGTCTGTTTGTGACTTAAAGTTTTATTCCCCAAAATGTTACATTTGACATGCTTAACTCAAGGACTTCATAGAATTGCCGAGCACATATGTAGCTTGTTTCCAAATGTTGATCGCCAAGTTTCTAATGTCATAAGAAAATCTTCCTCAAAGCACTGTTACGTGTGCAGTTGTTCAAGGAAATGGCACCTGAGATTCCGCTTCCTCCTCAGTCCGTTTTGACCATGTGGGGTACATGGCTCTCTGCTGTACTCTACTATGCTGCAAATTTTTAAAAAGATAACATAAATTGTCAACTGTTTTGAAGAAGAAGAATCTGCTGCGGTCAGGATCGTCAGTGAAATCATGCAGGAAAGTCCCTCCACCGCAATCTTGTGTTTATTGCTTCCAATTTTGCAAAGTTCCCACAAGCTATCACTTCCCTTGAGAAACGTGGCAAAACATTATTGAATGACTTGCAGGATTTCAACAAAGTAACTGATGATATTCCTAAAGTTCCTGGCAATGTAGGTAGGATGTTTGTGTGAATTTAATTGTTTGCATGTTTTCTATGAATTGTTCTGTTTGTTTGTTTGTATGGCTTGTAGAAACGGAGTTTCGTTCGAGCCTCTCTGAGGTTCGAATGACAAGCAATAAAATCAAGTAGTTCCTGGCAATGTAGGTAAAGACATACAAGGAAAATGTGAGAGAGTGATTTTAGCTAACAAAGATCTTGAAGAAATGCAAAACATAGCTAAAGTTCTTAAAGGTAGTTGTAATGCACAAGATATCGACATGAATATAGAGTCTGTAGCTTGTTTCAGGTATGCACCAGTGTCCTCAGCTGGGGTAGAAAGACGTTTTTCACAACTGAAGCATATTCTGTCTGTCAAACGGCATAGTTTAACACCACATAATTTGAAAAAAATGCGAGTAATTATGTGCAACCAGGAAACCTTGGTCATTTAATGTAGTATACCTTTATATTATTATTTTAAACCATATTTTGGTGGCGGAAATACATGCCTTTTTATGCCTTTCTTTGTCAATAAATGCCTTTTTCGTTCCTTTTTGCCTACCTATTTCAGAGATTTTTAGTGCATAAACATCCTGGCTCTAGTGATGACCGTGTGTTCTCTGCATGCTCTCTGCGTGTTCTCTGTGTGCTCTCTGCTTGATGACCGTGTGTTCTCTGCATGTTCTCTGCATGTTCTCTGCATGTTCTTTGTGTACTCTCTGCGTACTCTCAGTGTGGTGGTTGCATGTTCTCTGCGTGTTCTCAGTGTGCTCTCTGTGTGGTGACTGCGTGTTCCCTGCGTGTTCTCTGTGTGTTCTCTGCATGTTTGCATGATCTCCGCGTGTCCCCTGCGTGTTTGGCGGAGGAAGGAACTGCAGGTGCTGGTTTAAACCCAAGGTAGACACAAAACGCTGGAGTAACTTAGCAGGCCAGGCGGGATCTCTGGAGAGAAGGAACGGGTGACGTTTCGGGTCGAGACCCTTCTTCAGACTGAGTTTGGGTTGTCATTATAAGAGACTGACTGCTCACCATCAGTGCGGAGTTGAGTTCCTTCAGTCAAACCTTGCGTCCAATTTAGTGTAAGTATGTATTTGAAAAGTTTCAAAGGAACTCTGATGTGTTCAAGATAAATATTATTACAAAGCTTGTAACCCAGTGTGTGGACAATATTAAGACATATTCGACATATTATGCATGTTCAATATTTGTCCGGAAAAGAAAACTTTTTTTCAGCACGGTGGCGCAGCGGTAGAGTTGCTGCCTCACAGCGCCAGAGACCCGGGTTTAATCCTGACTGCAGGTGCTATCTGTACGGAGTTTGCACGTTCTCCCCGTGACCCGCGTGGGTTTTCTTCGGGTGCTCCGGTTTCCTCCCGCACTCCAAAGACGTGCAGGTTTGTGGGTAAATGTCCCCAGTGTGTGTAGGATAGTGCCGGTGTACCAGGTGTTCGCAGAATCAGTGGGGCGAAGGGCCTGTTTCCACGCTGTATCTCTAAACTCAAAAGGAATGATATGAAGATTCTCTCTGGTCTCATGCAGAAGGAAAATCCAGCGTAGACGTTTAGAAGTTATATTGTTTAAAATCCCAGTGAAGGGCCTGTTTTCACGAGGTATCACTATATAATATTTTTTTAAATAAATATTATTTTAGTACCTTCAAAGGAGGAGAGAGAGTTTATATTGCTATTTTCGTCTCTCAGCCTTCTGCAGTTGTACAGGGCCCTAGTGAGACCACACCTGGAGTATTGTGTGCAGTTTTGGTCTCCTAATTTGAGGAAGGACATTCTTGCTATTGAGGGAGTGCAGCGTAGGTTCACCAGGTTAATTACAAGGATGGCAGGACTGTCATATGCTGAGAGAATGGAGCGGCTGGGCTTGTACACTCTGGAGTTTAGAAGGATGAAAGGGGATCTCATTGAAACATATAAGATTGTTCAGGGTTTGGACACGCTAGAGGCAGGAAACATGTTCCCGATGTTGGGGGAGTCCAGAACCAGAGGCCACACACAGTTTAAGAACAAAGGGTAAGCCATTTAGAACGGAGATGAGGAAACATTCTTTCCACACAGAGAGTTGTGAGTCTGTGGAATTCTCTGCCTCAGAGGGTGGTGGAGGGCAGTTCTCTGGATGCTTTCAAGAGAGAGCTAGATAGGGCTCTTAAAGATAGCGGAGTCAGGGGATATGGGGAGAAGGCAGGAACGGGGTACTGATTGGGGATGATCAGCCATGATCACATTGAATGGCGGTGCTGGCTCGAAGGGCCGAATGGCCTACTCCTGCACCTATTGTCTATTGTCTATCGTAACCTCAGAGCTGCACAAAGTGCATCTGCCCAGTCAGGCTGTGCTGACGTGTGGCTCGTGTGATCAGCTGATATCTCCCAGCACTAACACTGGGACAAATGAACAAATCTTTCATTTCCACGTGTAAACTGAAGGACATGACTCATCCTGGTAGACTCTCCTGCTCCTACTTCAAGAGTGCCCCGTGTGATGCACCAACCTCACCTGACAGGATAAATAAAGTCTCCCCGGAGAAGATGTCCCCTCCCCTGTGGCAAGGCCAGCAGCATCATCAAGGACCAGTCTCACCCCGGTCACTCCCTCTTCTCCCCTCTCCCCTCGGGCAAGAGGTACAGAAGTGTGAAAACGCACACCTCCAGATTCAGGGACAGTTTCTTCCCAGCTGTTATCAGGCAACTGAACCATCCCACCACAACTAGAGAGCGGTCCTGACCTCCCATCTACCTCATTGGAGACCCTCGGACTATCCTTAATCGGACTTTACTGTGCACTAAACGTTGTTCCCTTTATCCTGTATCTGTACGCTGTGGGCGGCTCGATTGTAATCGTGTATTGTCTTTCTGCTGACTGGTTAGCACGCAACAGAAACTTTTCACTGTACCTCGGTACACGGGACAATAAACTAAACACCATGCTATCACTACTGCCGTAGAGCATAACCTCAAAATAATGTCACCATTTGGCCATTTGACCATCACCAAATCATCTAAATATGTTAGAACATTGAATATAATGCCATAGAGGGAGTGCAGAGAAGGTTCACCAGACTGATTCCTGGGATGTCAGGACTGTCTTATGAAGAAAGACTGGATAGACTCGGTTTATACTCTCTGGAATTTAGGAGATTAAGAGGGGATCTTATAGAAACTTACAAATTCTTAAGGGGTTGGACAGGCTAGATGCAGGAAGATTGTTCCCGATGTTGGGGAAGTCAGGACAAGGGGTCACAGCTTAAGGATAAGGGGGAAATCCTTTAAGACCGAGATGAGAAAGACTTTCTTCACACAGAGAGTGGTGAGTCTCTGGAACTCTCTGCCACAGAGGGTAGTTGAGGCCAGTTCATTGGCTATATTTAAGAGTGAGTTAGATGTGGCCCTTGTGGCTAGGGGGATCAGAGGGTATGGAGAGAAGGCAGGTACGGGATACTGAGTTGGATGATCAGCCATGATCATATTGAATGGCGGTGCAGGCTCGAAGGGCTGAATGGCCTACTCCTGCACCTAATTTCTATGTTTCTATGTTTCTACATTGAATATAAGATCATAAGGAATAGGAGTAGAATTAGGCCATTCGGCCCATCACGTCTACTCTGTCATTCAATCAAGACTGATCTATCTCTCCCTCCTAACCCCATTCTCCTGCCTTCTCCCCATAACCCTGACACCCGCACTAATCAATAATCTGTCTATCTCTGCCTTAAAAATATCCACCGACTTGGCCTCCACAGCCATCTGTGGCAAAGAATTCCACAGATTCACCACCCTGTGAATAGAGCAGTATAACACAGGAACAGACCCTTCAGCCCACGATGTCTGTGCTAAAATAGACTCGTCTCTGCCTGCACGTGACCCGTATCCCTCCATTCCCTGCGCATCCATGGGCCTATCCAAACGCCTCTTAAACACCACGATCGTATCTGCCTCCACCCCCACCCCTGGCAGCGCGTTCCAGGCCCCCACCCCCCTCTGTGTAACAAACAGTTTAGCTGTAAATATGTGACGACATTTCACTGTGAGTCTAATCTCTCCTTGAATGGCCACACATCTCTCCTGTTTCACTGAGAATGATTAGAACAAACAAAATCGATTGTCGTATGGAATTTGAAGCTGCAATTTGTCGCCAGCATTAACTGGGAACACGACTTAAAATAGACGGATGCATGAAATGATTCGTGAAAATAAAAATCAGATAATGGTACTTGGATTTAAATCAAACCCAGACTTACAGGATCAAGGATTTTTTCAAATCCAATGGATGAGAGTGTGTAATGAGAGCGCTCAGAATTGTTAGTTTAGTTTAGTTTAGTTTAGAGATACAGGGCGGACACAGGCCCTTCAGCCCACGAGTCCGCACCGACCAGCGATCCCCGCACACTAACACTACTCGACACACACTGGGGACTATTTACATTTACACCAAGCCAATTAACCTGCAAACCTGCACGTCTTTGGAGTGTGGGAGGAAACCGGAGCAGCCGGAGAAAACCCACGCAGGTCACGGGAAGAACGTGCAAACTCCGTTCAGACAGCACCCGTAGTCAAGATGGAAGCTGGGTCTCTGGCGCCGTGAGCCGGCCACTCTACCGCTGCGCCAACGTGCCGCCCTTAGCTTAATTTATTTCAGTTTAATGTCACGTGTACCGAGCGAGATACAGCGAAAAGCTTTACACCAATGCATCAGGATGAAGGTGCAGGAGCCTGAAAACTGTAGCGTCCAGGTTCAGGAGCAGCTTCTTCCCCACAGCCATCAGGCTATTAAACACAACAACAAATAAGCTCTGAACTGCAACAGACTATATTATTATTATTGCACTATATTTCTTATTTATTGAACTTTTTCATTTTTTCTCTCTTCACCCATTATATACAATGTTTACATACTCACATATTCTGTGGTGCTGCAGCATTTCATATGTCCATCCGGAGACTCTTGACTCTTTTGTTGCCTGCTATCCAGTCAGCGGATTACAATTGAGCCGTCCAGAGTGTACAGGATAAAGGGAATAATGTTCAGTGCAAGATAAAGTCCAGTAAAGTCTGATCAAAGACAGTCAGAGGATCTCCAATGAGGTAGATAGTAGCTCACCTTGCTGATAGGGTGGTTCCAGTTGCCTGATAACAGCTGGGAAGAAACAATTCCCCAATCTGGAATAAAGAAACATAGAATCAGAGAAAATATTTGCAGGAGTCAGCCATTCGGCCCTTTGAGCCAGCACCGCCATTCAATATGATCATGGCTGATCATCTAAAATCAGTACCCCATTCCTGCTTTCTCCCCATATCCCTTGTTTCTGTTAGCCCAAGGAGCCCTATCTTACACTCTCTTGAAAATATCCAGCGAATTGGCCTCCACTGCCTTCTGAGGTAGGGAATCCCACAGATTCCCAACTCTCCGGGTGAAAAGGGTTTTCCTCATCCCAGTCCTAAATGGCCTACCCCTTATTCTTAAACTTTGTGACCCCTGGTTCTAGACTCCCCCAACATGGGGAACATTTTTCCTGCATCTAGCTTATCCAATCCTTTAACGAATTCTATAAGATCCCCTCTCATCCGTCTAAATTCCAGTGAATGCAATCCCAGTCGACACATTCTTTCTTCAGATGTCAGTCCCGCCATCCCGGGAATTAGCCTGTTGAACCTACGCTGCACTCCCTCAAGAACCTCCCTCAATATACTTTAGTTTTTTGTCTTTGAAATTCTAAAAAAACTAACAATAAACCAGGCCTGGCGAGGTGTGAATGGTGATGTACCTCACGATCAGTGCTGGACCCGTTGGTGGTGGCCATTTATACCAAGATGATTTTGCTTTGTTAAAAGAAAGATGTTAAGTGCAAATTTATATTTTTCATCAAACATCTGAAGTGATTACATTGGAGGATGTTAAGGACGGGCTTACATTATCAATGGACACTTATGTTTTATTGATCACAATAGATGCTGGTTATTAATAGACCTGGTCTGTATAATATGCAAGGGACCAATTTAGCCACAATAGGTTCTGTAAGCCTTGCATATATCCAGTACTGTCACATCTTGCCAATTTTCATTACAAGCTGATTTTCTGGGCATCCACGAGCACTAAGGAGCCAGCACTGGGGAGCAGGCCAAGCACTGTTACTGATAACTGCATCAATACTTATTGATCTGGCATCAACGATGGTTGCAAGGGTTTGTTAAATGAAATTTCTTCCCATGCCTTCTGTAAACGAAAGGGCCCAGGGGCCGACATTGGGCACCGGGGCGGCACGGTGGTGCAGCGGGTGGAGCTGCTGCCTCACAGCGCCGGAGACCCGGGTTCCATCCTGACCTCGGGTGCTGTCTGCACGGAGTTTGCACGTTCTCCACGACTGCGTGTGTTTCCTCCCACACCCAAAAGACGTGCGGGTTTGTAGGTTAATCGGCCCTCTGTAAATCTCCCCTGGTGTGTAACGAGTGGATGAGAAATTGGGATAACGTTGGACTAGTGTGAAGAGGTGATCGATGGTCGGTGTGGACCTGGTGGGCCGAAGGGCCTGAACCCTGGGCTCAAACTAAAACTAGACTATTCATGTCACTGCCTCTGTGATTGCCTGAACGTCTTCCAAACAGCTCCTGTTATAAGACACAAGCACAAGCTCTGCTATTCCCTTCCACACAACATTATTGTACGCACTGTGTACAGCGAGCGTACCAATGATATGGCACGCCAAACCTTGTTTACACTGTCAGATGCCAGTGATATCAAGTGGTGCAGAGTCTCGCAGTTTTAATGAGAATGGCAGAAGAAATGACTTTTGCAATTTATCATGTTTAATATTCCTGATTAAAATGTGTAAAGAAAGCTGGTAAAACTGCAACGAAAAAAAGAACAAGTGGCAGTTGAGCATTTGGGAAGTCCAATCACGTCGTGGGACAATGTTTGCAGTGGCATTGACCTGAGAATAGTAGATGGTAAAACCGAGTTTAAATATTTATAACTGAGGAATATGCTTTTTTTTTCAAACTACACATATTTGTTTGAAGCTGTAAATAAGAATCTTATTAAGGAGCACAATTGAGAGAAAAATATTTCAAAAATCTGATAGATTATCAAGTATAATATATCAGTGTCATTCATAGTCAGAGAGTCATAGAGTCATAGAGTCATAGAGTGATACAGTGTGGACACTGGCCCTTCGATCAACTCGCCCACACCGACCAACAATGTCTCAGCTACACTAGACACACAGACACAGACTCACAGAGTCACAGAGTCACAGATACACAGAGTCACAGAGACATATGGTCACAGAGACACAGAGTCACAGAGTCACAGACACAGTCACAGAGACACAGAGACACAGAGTCACAGAGACACAGAGTCACAGAGACACAGAGACACAGAGACACAGAGTCACAGAGTCACAGAGACACAGAGACACAGAGTCACAGAGACACAGAGTCACAGAGTCACAGAGTCACAGAGACACAGAGACACAGTCACAGAGACACAGTCACAGAGACACAGACACAGAGACACAGAGTCACAGAGACACAGGTCACAGAGACACAGAGACACAGTCACAGAGACACAGAGACACAGAGTCACAGAGACACAGAGTCACAGAGACACAGAGACATAGAGTCACAGAGACACAGAGTCACAGATACACAGAGACACAGAGACACAGAGACACAGAGACACAGTCACAGAGACACAGAGACACAGAGACACAGAGACACAGAGTCACAGAGACACAGAGTCACAGAGACACAGAGACACAGAGACACAGAGACACAGAGTCACAGAGACACAGAGACACAGAGTCACAGAGACACAGTCACAGAGACACAGAGAGTCACAGAGACACAGAGTCACAGAGACACAGAGACACAGTCACAGAGACACAGAGACACAGAGACACAGAGACACAGAGTCACAGAGACACAGAGACACAGAGACACAGAGATTCACAGAGACACAGAGACACAGAGTCACAGAGACACAGAGATTCACAGAGACACAGAGACACAGAGTCACAGAGACACAGAGACACAGATACACAGTCACAGAGACACAGAGACACAGAGTCACAGAGACACAGAGACACAGAGTCACAGAGATTCACAGAGAGTAGTGTGTTGAGGGCAAGGGGCAGAGTGAGCGGGGTGGTGGGAGGGATGTGTGGGCAGCAGGGTGGGAGAGAGGGTTGGAGCTGGGAAATTAAGTGATAATCATAACCGGAAAATGGAGAATTCAATGTTCAATGTGTTGTCATCTACCCAAGCGGCATACGAGGTGCCGTTGTCCAGTCTGTGTGTGGCTTCACCCTGGCAATGGAGGAGACCCAGGACAGCAAAACAGAGAGGGGAGTGGGAAGGGGAGTTAAAATGCTGAGTGAAGTGCAGGCGGCTTGTTGTATTGTGCACCCAAGTTGCAGTGTGTCCGAGTGAATCTTTTTGCTGATGGGAGAGAGAAAAATAATGATCATTTCCTCAACACTGATATCCATCAATACACACAAAAAGCTGGAGTAACTCAGCGGGTCAGGCAGCATCTGTGGAGAGAAGGAATGGGTGATGTTTTGGGTTAAGACCCTTCTTCAGACTTGTTCATTTAGTTTAAACCAGCATCTGCAGTTCCTTCTTCCACACTGATATCCATCACCTTGACCAAATGAAAGAAAATCACCACCTACTTAAAGAGCAAATAAGCAATCTTGCCAACTTAATACAAATGTTGATTAAACCTCATCATCTTGTTGTGTTACCCCAGGCAAAACGATAAGGAGGCTAAAAAAGTCTGGGTTGAACCTACTTAAGCTCCATCAAGGACAAAGGAAGAAAAAAAATGATTTAGCAAAGTCAGAGGGGTTATTGATTTGTTACCTGGCTCCAAGTGATTTCTGGAGAGACACTTCTCCCAGCTCAGGTCGAACAAATCTACCTTGACAAATAGATTTGTACCTTGCAGCCAGATCTATAGCTGTGCACAAGATGTTGTTATAATGTGTTGGAACATCCACATCATAAACAGTTGTCAGGCAAAGCGCGCAGTGTGTGAGCAGTTTAGGAGGGTCATCTCCTCCAACCTTACACTGCACAACAGTCCCTTGTTCACGTGCTTGCTTGTTCAACATTAATCAAGGGTTCAATGGTGCGTTGTGGACACTGCTCCGGGACATTCCAGTTGCAGAAGGATGAGAGGGGATCTCATTGAAACATATAACATCATTAAGGGCTTGGACATGCTAGAGGCAGGAAACATGTTCCCGATGTTGGGGGAGTCCAGAACCAGGGGCACAGTTTAAGAATAAGGGGTCAGCCATTTAGAACGGAGATGAGGAAAAACTTTTTCACCCAGAGAGTTGTGAATCTGTGGAATTCTCTGCCTCAGAGGGCAGTCGAGATCAATTATCTGGATCCTTTCAAGAGAGAGTTAGATAGATCTCTTAAAGATAGCGGAGTCAGGAAATATGGAGAGAGCGATCTGTGATCCACACACCCTGGTGCCACGTGGGCAGTGGAGACTGGCGGTGGCCGGTAGTCGTCGAGCCCCCTTCTCTCTCTCTCCTCACGGTGCTGTCCCTTTGTCTCTGCCACACGGCGTAGCTGCGTTTCGTGCCGTGCGGCTCTTTCCTGCACGGATTTCCTCCAGGAGCGCCTGTCCAGTGCAACGTGTTCCCAGTTGCTCGATGTGATGTGGAATTTCTTCAGACTGTTCTTGATGTTGTCCTTCAAGCGTTTCTTTGGCCCGCCGGGGGCTCGCCGACCTTCCTTCAATTGAGAGTACAGGATGTGTTTAGGGAGACGTGTGTTGGACATGCGGATGATACGGCCATCGGAGTTGGTGCTGCGTAATTGAACTCTGTACACGTGAGAACAAACTCCACGGTAACTTCACCAATCAGCTCAACTGCTTTTGGTCTTTTAGCAACGTTTGTTTTAAGGTTTGCCCCGACTGAGGGCATCATTGCGGATCTTGGATGTGTGGCTTGAGTGCGTCAGTGCAAGCTCTGTACCTAACACAGAGTGCTGGAGCAATTCAGCGGGTCAGGCAGCATCTGTGGAGAACATGGATAGGTGACGTTTCACAGAGTGCTGGAGTAACTCAGCGGGTCACATAACATCTCTGGAGAAAAGGGATAGGTGACGTTTCACAGAGTGCTGGAGTAACTCAGCGGGTCAGGCAGCATCTGTGGAGAACATGGATAGGTGACGTTTCACAGAGTGCTGGAGTAACTCAGCGGGTCAGGCAGCATCTGTGGAGAACATGGATAGGTGACGTTTCGGCTCGATACGTTAAAAGCAGTACGCTCTGTGCATTTAGCAAAACATTTCCACTCAGCATGAGTTATGCATTGATAGTTTCTGAGGATCACTGTGAGGAATTACTGAGTTCAAACGCGCAGGAGGAGGCGTCAGATTAGACGACTATTGCAATAAAGGGATGCAGGGATCAGAGAGAAATCACCGCATGCTCCACAAATCACAATGAGTCAGTGGCTTTTGTTACAAATTAGCTTTCCTGCCAATGAAGACCTCTTGAAGAGTAATTTAGGAAATATAACAACTAATTTGTGCTCAGGAGGCGTGAATGAAGAGCAACGCGGTAATGAACAGATCGTCAGGGCTGGTAATGTTACTGGAGGAGGAACGTTAGCAGGGAGAGTAGGAATATTCCACTGATCTTTGCGAGTTTAGTTTAGAAATACAACAGACAACAGGTGCAGGAGGAGGCCATTCGGCCCTTCGAGCCAGCACCACCATTCAATGTGATCATGGCTGATCATCCCCAGTCAGTACCCCGTTCCTGCCTTCTCCCCATATCCCCTGACTCCGCTATCTTTAAGAGTTCTCTTGAAAGCATCACGGTTCTCATGAACTCTCTCTTGAAAGCATTGCGGAAAAACAGGCCATTCGGCCTACCAAGTCCGCGCCAACCAGCGATCCCCGCACACTAACACTATCCTACGCACACTAGGGACAGTTTACAATTTCACCGAGCCAATTAACCTACAAACCTGTACGTCTTTGGAGTGTTGGAGGAAACCGAAGATCTCGGAGAAAACCCAAGTGGTCACGGGCAGAACGTACAAACTGCATACAGACAGCACCCGTGGTCGGGATCGAACCTGGGTCTCCAGCGCTGTGAGGCAGCAACTCTACCGCTGCGCCTCCCTGTCTCCCTCCTCATAGTTTCTCAATAGGTTGCCTTCCCACCATGTCTATGCCCCTCATAACTTTATACACTTCAAGATATATAAAGCTTTTCACTGTACCTCGGTACACGTGACAATAAACTAAACAAAACCTCTGTCAGGACTCCACATAACCTCTGACTCTGCAGAGAAGACAATCCAAGTCTTCCCAACCTCCCCTTATAATGAATATCCAGTAATCCAGCCATCACTGCCACACCTCCAATCTTAGGGCTGTTAAAAATAGCCCATAAAAAATTATGGGGTGAAGGCAGGAATGGGGTACTGATTGGGGATGATCATAATAATTTCACCCGTGTCTGCCTTCAAGGGACCCACATTTGACTTTGCTATTCTTTTTCCCTTAACATATCTAAAGAAGCTTTTACTGTCCTTCTTTATATTCCTGGCCAGCTTCCCTTCCTACTTCATCTTTTCAGCCCGTATTGCCCGTTTTGTTTCCTTCTGTTGTCCTATGAAAGTTTCCCAATCCTCTGGATCCGGCTACTCTTTGCTGTGTTATACATCTTTTCTTTTAGTTTTATTCTATCCCTAACTTCTCTTGTCAGCCACGGTTGCCTCCTACTCCCCTTAGAATCTTTCTTCCTTTTTGGAATGAAATGATCCTGCCTCTTCCGGATTATGCCCAGAGATTCCTGCCTTTGCTGTTCCACAGTCATTCCTGCTAGGATTCCTTTCCAGTCTGCTTTGGCCAGCTCCCCTCTCATGCCTTCATAGTCCCCTTTGTACAACTGGGGACTGTCATATGAGGAAAGATTGAAAAGACTAGGCTTGTATTCACTGGAGTTTAGAAGGATGAGGGGTTTTCTTATAGAAGCATATAAAATTATAAAAGGACTGGACAAGCTAGATGCAGGAAAAATGTTCCCAATATTGGGTGAGTCCAGAACCAGGAGCCACATTCTTAGAATAAATGGGAGGTCATTTAAAACTGAGGTGAGAAAAAACTTTTTCACCCAGAGAGTTGTGAATTTATGGAATTCCCTGCCACAGAGGGCAGTGGAGGCCAAATCACTGGATGGATTTAAGAGAGTTAGAGCTCTAGGGGCTAGTGGAGTCAAGGGATATGGGGAGAAGGCAGGCACGGGTCGCAATGAATGTTGGTGCTGGCTCGAAGGGCCGAATGGCCTCCTCCTGCACCTATTTTCTATGTTTCTATGTTTCTAAGTCTACTCCGCCATTCAATCATGGCTCCTCCCTCCTAGCCCCATTCTCCTGCCTTCTCCCCATAACCCCTGACACCCGCACTAATCAACAATCTATCTCTCTCTGCCTTAAAAACATCCACTGACTTGTGGCCTCCACAGTCATCTGTGGCAAAGAATTCTACAGACGTGACTAATTTCATCCTGATGTCCTCATCTACTAATAGTGGGGAGCAAGGTGATCCTCGTCATGGTACCACATTCCCCACACATCTTCAAACAAATGTGTCGGTGAGGCAAATGTGAGCCCAGCAGTGGTAATGATAGACAATAGACAATAGGTGCAAGAATAGGCCATTCGGCCCTTCGAGCCAGCACCGCCATTCAATGTGATCATGGCTGATCATCCACAATCAGTACCCCGTTCCTGCCTTCTCCCCATATCCCCTGACTCCGCTATTTTTAAGAGCCCTATCTAGCTCTCTCTTGAAAGTATCCAGAGATCCGGCCTACACCACCCTCTGTGGCAGAGAATTCCACAGACTCACAACTCTCTGTGTGAAGAAGTGTTTCCTCGTCTCCTTTCTAAATTCTTTAACTGTGGCCCCTGGTTCTGGACACCCTCACCACCGAGAACATGTTTCCTGCCGCTAGCATGTCCAAACCCTTAATAATCTTATATGTTTCAATAAGGTCCCCTCTCATCTTTCTAAACTCCAGAGTGTACAAGCCCAGCCGCTCCATTCCCTCAGCATATGACAGTTCCGCCATCCCGGGAATTAACCTTGTAAACATGCACTGCACTCCCTCAATAGCAAGAATGTCCTTCCTCAAATTAGCGGACCAAAACTGCACACAATACTCCAGGTGTGGTCTCACTAGGGCCCTGTACAACTGCAGAAGGGCCTCTTTGCTCCTATACTCAACTCCTCTTCTTATGAAGGCCGACATGCCATTGGCTTTCTTCACTGCCTGCTTAAACAACTTAAACCACCGATTCCCAGCAAAGCCAAGCTCACCTGCGCGTAATCTGCTCACCTGGAACGTGTTCCACAGGAAGGTCAGTGTAAGCAAATTATGTTTCTCTTCAAAATGTTGAGTGTGTTTTGTTACATTTGGAGCACAGAACAAATACAAAAAAAACCTTTGGATAAACAACAGAATGCCTGAGCCGTATTGAGTTGAACTTTCCACTAATCCGTCTTTAAGACCTTACTAATTCTTTCACTTCCAGACAGCAGTGATCATTTGAATAGAGCAGGAAGCAAGAAGCTTGTAGGCATAATCAGCTTAGTTAATTGCAGCACTTTGTGTTTTGTGCAAGATTCCAACATCTGCAGATCTTTGTGTCTACATTCCTTGTTTTATTCTCTGCCTCTGCGGAATTCTCTGCCTCAGAGGGCGGTGGAGGCCGGTTCTCTGGATGCTTTCAAGAGAGAGCTAGATAGGGCTCTTAAAGATAACGGAGTCAGGGGGTATGGGGAGAAGGCAGGAACGAGATTTGGCCGTGATCACATTGAATGGCGGTGCTGGCTGGAAGGGCCGAATGGCCTACTCCTGCACCTATTGTCTATTATTGGATTCTACTTCATTTTTATTTCACCGCGCAGGTAACAGTGGGTTCCACCACCGATTATCCGGCAACAGGTGATCCGGCACCTCCTTCAATCCGGACAAAATCACGAGAGTGCACTTGAAATCCCACCGCCACCCCTCCTCTGGAAGTCCCCCCGAAAATGTGGCCCCTAGACCGGGTGAGGCGGCCGATCCCGACCTCATCGGGACTTCCGCGGCCGATCGGAGGGTTGCGGGCGAGGATGTGGAACTCTGGCCCGGCCCGACCCGGCAGATCCCCGTTCCCATCGCCGACTTCCAGCGCCGACTTTGTGCACCGGTATCTCGGCCCCTCGGCGGTTTAGGCGGAACGTTCCAGGATCGCTGGACTCCTCTCGGAGGCCGTGACCAGTTCACTAGTTGTGGGAGTAGAATTAGGCCACTCGCCCCATAGAGTCTACTCCACCATTCACTTATGGCTGACCTCTGCCTCTTAATCCCTGACACCCGCACTAATCAAGAATTTGTCTATCTCTGCCTTAAAAATATCCACTGACTTGGCCTCCACAGCCCTCTGTGGCAATGAGTTCCACAGATTCACCACCCTCTGACTAAAGAAGTTCCTCCTCACCATTCTAAAAGAACGCCCTTTATTTCTGAGGCTGTGACCTCTGGTCCTAGACTCTCCCACTAGTGGAAACATCCTCTCCACATCCACTCTATCTCTGCCTTTCATTATTCTGTAATTTTCAATGAGGTCCCCTCTCAACCTTCTAAACTCCAGTGAGCAGCTCCAGCGTTGTGCGTGACCTCGGTTGGTCGAGCGAGCTCTGGAACCAAGGGTGCCGCTAAAAACCAGTGGCGGACCTGTAATATTTTCAGACGACAATTATAAAATTCAACGCATTCATCGCCAATAATATTACAGCAGATTCATGGCGAAATACCGCAGAAAGGCTGAGGTATGAGCGTTGCATTAAAACAACATTTACTGCTCTTGGACGGATCATAAGAAGCCAATAAATGTATAACAGCTTGTAGAACACAGAGACAGATGATATCGCACGCGACGATCTATAAAACCTTGACTCAGTCTGATTGCACAGTTTTTTGCAGCAAATCTTTCTGCTTGCTAACACTGTTTGTCACTTCAGGCAACATATGTTGATAAAAAAGATGGCTATGACCACTGCAGGGTTGAGGCAGGGGCTCTAATGGATTTGAGATAACATTATGCAGATGTTGATCAAGTCTTTGGTTCTGGGCAACGTCTAATAAAAACTGCACGTATCCATTCAATGACAAAAAAGATCGACACTGATTTACAGATTTCTATCAGCGAGATAAGATCTGTTTTTCAAATCTATATAAATGTGTTTAAAAAGAACCCAAGACAAACACAGATATAAATCCTAACAGCCGGGATGAAAACTGTCCCTGAATCTGGAGCTGTGCGTTTTCACACTTCTGTACCACTTGCCCGATGGGAGAGGGGAGAAGAGGGAGTGACCGGGGTGAGACTGGTCCTAGCTGGCATGATACTGAGGTCAAATGGCCTCTTTCATCAGTCTGAAGAAGGGTCTCGACACGAAACGTCACCTATTCCTTCGCTCCATAGATGCTGCCTCACCCACTGAGTTTCTCCAGCGTTTTTGATGACCTTCGATTTTACAGCATCTGCAGTTCTTTCTGAAACAAATCTTTCTGTGCAGTGATGATTCTACAATGCCATCATGTGAAGCCTCAGCATGAATCCAGACCAGAAGATGCCACATCCAAGCCAGACCAAGAAGAACTTGTGCAACTGTACATAACGGCTCATTCTGACCCAAAACATCACCAGCCCATTCCCTCCACTGATGCTGCCTGGCTGATCTGGCTGAGTTCCCCTGGCACGGTGGTGCAGCGGGCAGAGCTGCTACTTCGCAGCGCCGGAGACCCGGGTTCAATCCTGACTACGGGTGCAGTCTGCACGGAGTTTGCACGTTCTCCCTGTGACCGTGTGGGTTTTCTCCCACACTCCAGACATATAAGTTTGTAGGTTAATTGGCTTTGTATAAATGTAAAATTGTCAATAGACAATATACAATAGACAATAGACAATAGATGCAGGAGTAGGCCATTCGGCCCTTCGAGCCAGCACCGCCCATTCAATGTGATCATGGCTGAACATCCCCATTCAGTACCCCGTTCCTGCCTTCTCCCCATATCCCCTGACTCCGCTATTTTGAAGAGCCCCATCTAGCTCTCTCTTGAGAGCATCCAGAGAACCGGCCTCCACCGCCCTCTGAGGCAGAGAATTCCACACACTCACCACTCTCTGTGAGAAAAAGTGTTTCCCCGTCTCCGTTCTAAATTACTTACTCCTTATTCTTAAACTGTGGCCCCTGGTTCTGGACTCCCCCAACATCGGGAACATGTTTCTTGCCTCTAGTGTGTCTAAGCCCTTAACAATCTTATATGTTTCAATGAGATTCCCTCTCATCCTTCTAAACTCCAGAGTGTACAAGCCCAGCTGCCCCATTCTCTCAGCATATGACAGTCCCGCCAGCCCGGGAACACTTGTCCCAAGTGTGCGTGGGATAGTGGTGATGTTCGGGGATCGCGGGTCGGCCTGTACTCGGTGGGCCAAAGGAGGGCCTGTTTTCCCGCTGTATTTCTAAACCAAACTAAAATCAAACATCAAATACATTTTATTCACTGAATCAATGGTTATTGAATAAGACAAAGGAAAGATTGCATTTTGCATTATTCTGGAGATTAAATTCAGGGAACATCTTCCAATGTCTCATTTGTAACTGGTGAAAACCCATCGTGGCGATCCTTCTATTGACAGCCAGGAGGAATACTTGGAACAATTTGGCAAATTCAAAACAACGTGATAACAATTCATTTTTAAAAAGCCTTCTATTGCGATTTAGTTTTCACAATTGTGAATTCCTCATCGAGCACTGCTGTGGATCGAGTATTGATGTCAGTGGGAACCTGCACAGATTCAAACACAAAAGCAACGGCATTTAAAGGCAATAATCCAGCCTCTGGTGGCCAAGAATACTTTAAGCAGAGTAAAAGCAATTTATAAATATTGGCAGCGCAGATTAAATTGCAAGCCACTCAACCCAGTGTCACAATATTTATATGCATCTATATAATAACGCATACTCACCATTCATTGCCTTTTGTTCAGTCTTTGCAAGCAACACCCTGGGATCCTAAGACAGCATGATGAAAGACAATAAATATATATCACTGAGCCATGGATCATCTTCAATAATCTTGACATTATTCAATCATACCACAGCAAAAAGGTGTCACATCTTGGCACTGTAGCATATAAACAGACTAAGAAGGGTCTCGACCCGAAACGTCGCCTATTCCTTCGCTCCATAGATGCTGCCTCACCCGTTGAGTTTCTCCAGCAATTTTGCCTACCTTCGATTTTTCCAGCATCTGCAGTTCCTTCTTAAACAATTAATAATATATAGTGTACAATGCAAATTAAATATAATCCAATTTAAGTGCCTATCTATTGTAAGCAAAGCACAGAGTGCTGGAGTAACTCAGCGGGTCAGGCAGCATCTGTGGAGAACGTGGATAGGTGACGTTTCACAGAGTGCTGGAGTAACTCAGCGGGTCAGGCAGCATCTGTGGAGAACATGGATAGGTGACGTTTTGGGTCGGGTTCCTTCTTCAAATTGTTCTGATGACCCGCTGCCTGACCCACTGAGTTACTCCAGCACTTTGTATTTTACTCAAGATTCTTGCCTCTGCAGTTCCTTGTGTCTCCGGCCAGTACCCACTGTCTGCCTTGTATATAATGCACCATAATTTTATTGCCAATAAAATATTTTGCTCTATGTTAATGTTACATTGAAGTTGAGCCTGTGAAAATGCAAGGAAACTAAACTGTAGTTTACAGATTCAGCGCGGAAACAGGCCCTTCAGCCCACCAAGTCTGTGCCGACCAGCGATCCCCCTGTACACAAGCACTAACCTACACACACTAGGGACAATCTACAAGTTTTTAACTGAAGCCAATTAACCTACAAACCAGCACGTCTTTGGAATGTGTGAGGAAACCGGAGCACCCGGAGAAAAACCCACGCGATCACAGGGAGAAGGTACAAACTCCGCAAGGGCAACATTGAACTCTGGTCCCTGGCGCTGTGAGGCAGCAACTCCACCTCTGCACCAATAGTATATGTCGATTGTACAATGTGCCTTTGACAGGCGATTATCCTTCTTGGATACTGTGAGCATCACAGCCAGTATTTGGCCCCGACAGGATGACTATTCACCCCTCCAGAAATATGTTCCCTGCCGCACACCATCTGCCACACACAAGCGCACGTTCTCACTGTTTAACTCTGGTGGAGGAAACAGCGACAGTTGCAAACTCCTTGCTTACAAACTGCTGGCACTCAAAGGCCAATTACAGGTTTAGTTTAGTTTTAGAGATACAGCGCGGAAACAGGCCCACCGGCCTACTGAGTCCGCACCGACCAGCGATCCCCGCTCACTAATACACATGATGGACAATTTTACATTTATACCAAGCCAATTAATCTACAAACCTATACGTCCTTGGAGTGTGGGTGGAAACCTGAGCTCCCTGAGAAAACCCACGCAGGTCACGGGGAGAAGGTACAAACTCCGTACAGACAGTGCCCGCAGTCGGGATCGAACTGTGAGGCAGCAACTCTACCCGCTGCGCCACCGTGCCGCCCAAAGAAGAGGCCTGTTACATGTGATGTTCATCCTTCTTCTTAAAGCAGGGGAGCAGTATGTGGCCTGGTCCTACATGCAACAACTTGGCAACTCAAATCTTACTGTACCAATTGGAGCGTGACAACAAATGTAACTGTAACTAGAACTTGAAGATGCAAGGCCATCTACAGCCTACAAAGTATTAGCTCGTGGACCCTAAAAGAGATTATTCCATGATTATTCCAAGATTATTCCTTTGGCTATTGTTCATTAGTCTATGAAAGTAAGCATGCAGGTACAGCAGGCAGTGAAGAAAGCAAGTGGCACGTTGGCCTTCATAACAAGAGTTGAGTATAGGAGCAAAGAGGTCCTTCTGCAGTTGTACAGGGCCCTAGTGGGACCGCACCTGGAGTATTGTGTGCAGTTTTGATCTCCTAATTTGAGGAAGGACATTCTTGCTATTGAGGGAGCGCAGTGTAGGTTTACAAGGCTAATTCCAGGGATGGCGGGACTGTCATCTGCTGAGAGAATGGAGCAGATGGGCTTGTACACTCTGGAGTTTAGAAGGATGAGAGGAAATCTTATTGAAACATATAAGATTGTTAAGGGTTTGGACACGCTAGAGGTAGGAGACATGTTCCCGATGTTGGGGGAGTCCAGAACCAGGGGCCACAGTTTAAGAATAAGGGGTAAGCCATTTAGAACGGAGACGAGGAAACACTTACCACACAGAGAGTTGTGAGTCTGTGGAATTCTCTGCCTCAGAGGACGGTGGAGGCAAGTTCTCAGGAAACCTTCAAGAGAGAGTTAGATAGGGCTCTTAAAGATAGCGGAGTCAGGGGATATGGGGAGAAGGCAGAAACAGGGTACTGATTGGGGATGATCAGCCATGATCACATTGAATGGCGGTGCTGGTTCGAAGGGCGAATGGCCTACTCCTGCACCTATTGCCTAAGTCATAAACAGTTGCATAATAGGCAAATCAGGGTGGCACGGTGGCGCAGCGGGTAGAGCTGCTGCCTCACGGCACCAGAGACCCGGGTTTGATCCTGATCTCGAGTGCTGTCTGTGTGTGTGGAGTTTGCACGTTCTCTCCGTGACTGTGTGAGTTCTGGTTTCCTCCCACATCTCAAAGACGTGTGGGCTTGTAGGCTAATTGGCCCTTTGCAAATCCCCCCCCCCCCCCCCGTGTGTTGGAAGTGGATGGGAAATTGGGACTGTCTTGGACTAGTGTAAAAGGTGATGGATGGGCTGCATGGACTCGGCAGGCCGAAGGGCCTGTTCCCATGCTGGATCTCTGAAACAAAACTAAAACAAAGATAATCGCATCACTGCCTCTGCAATTGCCTGAATATCATAAGATCATAAATTATAGGAGCAGAATTAGACCATTTGGCCCATCATAGAAACATAGAAAAACATAGACAATAGGCGCAGGAGGGGGACATTCGGCCCTTCGAGCCAGCACCGCCATTCATTGTGATCATGGCTGATCGTCCCCTATCAATAACCCGTGCCTGCCTTCTCCCCATATCCCTTGACTCCACTAGCCCCGAGAGCTCTATCTAACTCTCTCTTAAATCCATCCGGTGATTTGGCCTCCACTGCCCTCTGTGGCAGGGAATTCCACAAATTCACAACTCTCTGGGTGAAAAAGTTTTTTCTCACCTCAGTCTTAAATGGCCTCCCCTTTATTCTAAGACTGTGGCCCCTGGTTCTGGACTCGCCCAATCAAGTCTACTCCACCATTCAATCATGGCTGATCTATCTCTCCCTCCTAACCATATTCTCCTCCCTTCTCCCCATAACCTCTGATACCTGTAAGGGTACATCTACCAAAAAAAGTGTCCTATTATAAGACAAGCACAAGCTCTGCTATTGCCTTCCACACAACATTATTGTACGCACTGTGTACAGCGAGCGTACCAATGATATGGTACACCAAACCTTGTATACACTGTCAGATGCCAGTGATATCAAGTGGTGCGGAGTCAGTTAAGTGGATGTAGGAATTTTTCCACAGAGGCTGGTGGGTGCCTGGAACATGCGGCCAGGATGGTTGTGACACATACAGTGGCTTGCAAAAGTATTCATACCCCTTGAACTTTTCCACATTTTATCACGTTACAACCACAAACGTAAATGTATTTTATTGGGATTTTATGTGATAGACCAACACAAAATGGCGCATAATTGTGAAGTGGAAGGAAAATGATACATGGTTTTCAATTTTTTTTACAATTATAAAACTGAAAAGTGTGGCATGCAAAAGTATTCAGCCCCCTTTACTCTGATACCCCTAAATAAAATCCAGTGCAACTAATTGCCTTCAGAAGTCACCTAATTAGTAAATAGAGTCCACTTGTGTGTAATCTAATCTCAGTATAAATACAGCTGTTCTATGAAGGCCTCAGAGGTTTGTTAGAGAACATTAGTGAACAAACAGCATCATGAAGCCCAAGGAACACACCAGACAGGTCAGGGATAAGGTTGTGGAGAAGTTTAAAGCAGGGTTAGGTTATAAAAAAAGATCCCAAGCTTTGAACATCTCACGGAGCACTGTTCAATCCAGCATCCGAAAATGGAAAGAGTATGGCACAACTGCAAACCTACCAAGACATGGCTGTCCACCTAAACTGACAGGCCGGGCAAGGAGAACATTGATCAGAGCAGCCAAGAGGCCTATGGTAACTCTGGAGGAGCTGCAGAGATCCACAGCTCAGGTGGGAGAATCTGTCCAAAAGACAACTATTAGTCATGCACTCCACAAATCGGGCCTTTATGGAAGAGTGGCAAGAAGAAAGCCATTGTTGAAACAAAGCTACAAGAAGTCCCGTTTGAAGGTTTGCCACAAGCCATGTGGGGGACACAGCAAACATGTGGAGGAAGGTGCTCTGGTCTGATGAGACCAATATTGAAGTTTTTGGCCTAAATGCAAAACGCTATGTGTGGCAGAAAACTAACACTGCACATCACCCTGAACACACCATCCCCACTGTGAAACATGGTGGTGGCAGCATCAAGCTGTGGGGATACATTTCTTCAGCAGGGACAGGGAAGCTGGTCAGAGTTGATGGGAAGATGGATGGAGCCAAATACAGGGCAATCTTGGAAGAAAACCTGTTAGAGTCTGCAAAAGACTTGAGACTGGGGCGGAGGTTTACCTTCCAGCAGGACAACAACCCTAAACATACAGCCTGAGCTACAATGGAATGGTTTAGATCAAAGCATATTCATGTGTTAGAATGGCCCAGTCAAAGTCCAGACCTAAATCCAATTGAGAATCTCTGGCACGACTTGAAAATTGTTGTTCATAGACGCTCTCCATCCAATCTGACCGAGCTTGAGCTATTTTGCAAAGAAGAATAGGCAAAAATTTCAGTCTCTAGATGTGCAAAGCTGGTAGAGACATACCCCAAAAGACTTGCAGATGTAATTGCAGCGAAAGGTGGTTCTACAAAGTATTGACTCAGGGGGGCTGAATACCTTTGCACGCCACACTTTTCAGTTTTTTATTCGTAATAAAATTTGGAAACCATGTATCATTTTCCTTCCACTTCACAATTATGCACCACTTTGTGTTGGTCTATCAATAAAATCCCAATAAAATACATTTACGTTTGTGGTTGTAACATGACAAAATGTGGAAAAGTTCAAGGGGTATGAATACTTTTGTAAGCCACTGTACGCTGTATGCTAGTGCTGTTTGAATCTTTAGTTTTGTTAATTGTCCCGTGTACCGAGGTACGGTGAAAAGCTTCTGTTGCGTGCGAACCAGCCAGTGGAAAGACAATCGAGCCTTCCACCGTGTACAGACACAGGATAAGGGAATAACGCTTAGTGCAAGGCCAAGCCAGTGAAGCCCGATCAAAGATAGTCCGAGGGTCACCAACCAGGTAGATTAGAGGTAGACACAGAAAGCTGGAGTAACTCATTGGGACACGCAACATCTCTGGAGAGAAGGAACGGGAGATGTTTCGGGTCGAGATCCTTCCTCAGACTGGAGAAGACTGCTGTTTGAAGAAGGGTCTCGACCCAAAACGTCACCCATTCCTTCTCTCCAGAGGCAAGGGAAATTCCTTGTATGTGAATACTTGGCCAATAAACATATTCATTCATTCATTCGTTCATTCCGCCCGTCCCGCTGAGTTACTCCAGCTTTTTGTGTCTATCTTCAGTTTAAACCAGCATCTGCAGTTCCTTCCAACACAGGCAGATGGTAGTTCAGGACTGCTCTCTAGTTGTTGGAAGGAATATGAATTGACAAGGTGTGGAAGGATATGGATTAAGTGTAGGCTGGTAGGGTTTATAGACAATAGACAACAGGTGCAGGAGTAGGCCATTCGGCCATTCGAGCCAGCACCGCCATTCAATGCAATCATGACTGATCCTCCCCAATCAGCAGGGCCGGCCTTAGGAGGTGCGGGGCCCAATTGGGAACAATTTTGGTGAGCCCCATGTTCCCGGCCAAGGTCTGTAGAATCATAGAAATATAAATAATGTCTATTATAGACTTTATATCTCGATGGTAGAATGGAATCAAAATGTGCACTTAAAAAATGCCTGCGAGTTAATGCACCAAACAGATCTAAGCTACATTTTAATATAAAATTGCATACATGTAACAAACAAAATGTGTAGATCACCTCTGAAAAGTACATAGTTACAATACCACTTGTTTTAGTGACTGTGAAATGAAAAAAAAAAGTATTTTAATTAAATAGATCCTGGAAAACCAATAACTATTGGTGAAAAACCGAGTTTTACATTTTGGGCTTCTTCCCCGTCCCAACTTAGTTGTGTGTGTTTGTGCTCATTGTCTGTGCGTGATGTGATGTGTGTGTGTGTGTGTGTGTGTGTGTGTGTGTGTGTGTGTGTGTGTGTGTGTGTGTGTGTGTGTGTGTGCGTGATGTGTGCGTGATGTGTGTGTGATGTGTGTGTGTGTGTGTGTGTGTGTGTGTGTGTGTGTGTGTGTGTGTGTGTGTGTGTGTGTGTGTGCGTGATGTGTGCGTGTGTGTGTGTGTGTGTGTGTGTGTGTGTGTGTGTGTGTGTGTGTGTGTGTGTGTGTGTGTGTGTGTGTGTGTGTGTGTGTGTGTGTGTGTCTGTGTGTGTCTGTGATGTGTGTGTGTGTGTGTGTGTGTGTGTGTGTGTGGTGTGTGTGTGTGTGTGTGTGTGTGTGTGTGTGTGTGTGTGTGTGTGTGTGTGTGTGTGTGTGTGTGTGTGTGTGAGAGAGAGAGAGAGCGGGGGGTGAGGAGAGAAGGGAGGGAGGGAGAGAAGGGAGGAAGGACAGAAGAGATGGAGGGAAGGAGAGAAGGGAGGGAGGGAAGGGAAGGGAGGGATAGAAGGGGAGGAGAGAAGGGAGGCAGAGAAGGGAGGGAGAGGGCCAGCGGATGCCGGGGTGTGAGCTGAGGCCGAGGTTTGTAAACGTTTGCTCCAACCCCCGGCCCGGCCCTCCCTGTATTGTTCACCGCATCTTCCCAGGGTGAGAGAGGGGTGGAGCCGGGGCTGTGTGCATGAAGCACGGCGACTGGAGGGGCGGGAACGCTGCCCCTGGACCGTGAGCGAATGACCCACCTCCCACTCTGCCCCTTCTCCTTTCCCCCTCACACCCCCTCCCTGTCTACCCCTTTGTTCCCCCTCCCCCCTCTACTATCTCTCTCCACCCCTCTCTCCCCTCCACCCGCGATAGATCTACCCGAGCCAAGAGTAGATTACTCTAGCGTGGGGCCCCCTTAGGCGCGGGGCCCAATTGGGAGCAATCGGTCCAATTGACTTAAGACCGGCCCTGCCAATCAGTATCCCGTTCCTGCCTTCTCCCCATATCCCCTGACTCCGCTATCTTTAAGAGCCCTATCTAGCTCCCTCTTCAAAGTATCCAGAGAACCGGCCTCCACCGCCCTCTGAGGCAGAGAATTCCACAGACTCACCACTCTCGGTGAGAAAAAGTGTTTCCTCATCTCCGTTCTAAATGGCTTACCCCTTATTCTTAAACTGTGGCCCCTGATTCTGGACTCCCCCAACATCGGGAACACGTTTCCTGCCTCTAACGTGTCCAAACCTTTAATAATCTTATATGTTTCAATAAGATCCCCTCTCATCCTTCTAAACTCCAGAGTGTACAAGCCCAGCCGCTCCTTTCTCCATGACAGTCCCGCCATCCCGGGAATTAACCTTGGTCTTGGCACCGTGGTCAGCACAGACGTTGTGGGCTGAAGGGCCTGTTCCTGTGCTGTACTGTCGTAACACTGAGTGTGTTGTATGAAGGAAGGAATGATGTGATACTCAGCAGTTGCTGCAAGCTGCAAATGGAGCAGTCCGCGTTGAGTTCTCGCTGTTCAAACAGATTATCGTGAGTGTGGTGACGTGAGCTGGCCCGGAGTTTGGATCCCAGGAGCGATCCTGACACTTGGGATTAAAACGATGGCGACTGACACTCTGCCAATAAACGAGGCTGTCAAGGAGCAATTTTCACTCAAGAGTAAAACTGTGGGACGCTGCGAATGTCACCGTGTGGCCAGCGTGTAGCGACTTGCCTGCGTTAGATCCCCACTGACCTCAAATGAAATTGAGCAATTATGTTTGAAATCAAGCCAGCAGCAACCTCCATAAAATAAAATGCATTTGGAATTTGATGTATTAACCCTCAGGGGGAATTGTGGGGTGGAGGAAAAAAACACAATGCAGATAGGAATTCGATAAAACTTATTGTCTGACACTGAAATTGAAAAAATAAATTACGGTCGCAGGCTTAGCTATAATGGTGTAACTCATGGATCGGGGCATTGCATGGCCAGTGGAGTTGTGTGTGTCTCTGCACAGTGCCATGGAACTAATTCTCCAGAACAGCTTCTTCCCCTCGGTTATCAGGCTTCTGAACGGCCCTTCCACAAGCTAGGGTGCTGCCCCATTCACCTCTACCCCTTTGCGGACATTGGACTTTGTCTCTGGAACTGATGCGTTACAATGCTGAGAACTATAGTCTGCTGAGATGATGAGCATACTGTAACTATCTTGGCTTGCACGCAATATCACAGATCTGCGGCTTCATTGCCTGGATACAAAAACAGGGATGTGATGCTGAGGCTCTGTGAGGTGCTGGTCAGGCCGCATCTGAATATTGAGAGCAATGTTGGGCACCATATCTAAGGAATCTGTGGAATTCTTTGCCACAGGAGGCTGTGGAGGCCAAGTCAGTGGATATATTTAAGGCAGAGATAGATAGATTCTTGATTAGTACGGGTGCCAGAGGTAATGGGGAGAAGGCAGGAGAATGGGATTCGGAGGGAGAGATAGATCAGATGTGACGGCTCTGGAGAGGGTCCAGAGGAGGTTTACAAGAATGATCCCAGGAATGTGTGGGTTAACGTACGATGAGCGTTTGTCGGCACTGGGCCTGTACTCACTGGAGTTTAGAAGAATGAGTGGGGACCTCATTGAAACGTACAGAATAGTGAAAGGCCTGGATAGAGTGGATGTGGAGAGGATGTTTCCACTAGTGGGAGAGTCTAGGACTAGTCAATGCTCAGAATTAAAGGATGTTCTTTTAGGAGAGAGCTGTGGAGGAATTTCTTTAGCCAGAGGGTGGTGAATCTGTGGTGTCCCTTGCCGCAGAAGGTTGTGGAGGCCTTGTCAGTGGATATATTTAAGGCAGAGATAGATAGAATGACTAGTACGGGTGTCAGGGATTATAGGGAGAAGGCAGGAGAATGGGGATAGGGGGTAAATATAGATCAGCCATGATTGAATGGTGGAATAGCCTTGATGGGCCAAATGGCCGAATTCAACTCATATCATGTATGATCTTATGATCAATCTTCGTTGGTAATGGGCAGTAGATGGTTTCCTGGTGCTTACTTAAAGACAGATTGAGGAACTGAATGAAGCAGAACTGAGGAAGACAACAAGATGGGCAGTGCAGCGGGTAGAGCAGCTGCCTCACAGCGCCAGAGACCGGGGTACAATCCCGAATACAGGTGCTGTATGTGCTGAGTTTGTACGTTCTCCCCGTGACCTGCATGGGTTTTCTCCGGGCGCTCCGGTTCCCCCCCACACTCCAAAGACGAGCAGGGTTGGAGGTTAATTGGCTTCTGTAAATTGCCCCTGGGGTGTGGAGGATGGATCTAGTGCGTGGGGGGATCGCTGGTCAGCGTGGACTTAGTGGGTGATGGGTCCGTTTCCGTGCTTTATATCTAAAGTTTAATCTCTAAACAATGTTGCACAAAGCAACGGAGAGATGGCAGTAATATCGCCTCATCGGCCAGTCCGAGCACCAGCGTGATAATATTGCTTACATTTCCCAGTCACGCTTGCATCCGCAGTTATGGCCCTGTCCCACGGTACGAGTTTATTCCAAGAGCTCCCCCGAGTTTAAACAAAAATCAAACTCGTGGTAAGCACGGAGAATGAACGTAGCGTGTACGTCGGAGCTCGGGGACGTCTCTTAGCGGCTCGTAACGCTAACGGCAGGTACTCGGGAAGACTCGCTAACGGCATGTAAGCACGGGAAGACTCGTGAAGATTTTTCAACATGTTGAAAAATGTCCACGAGAGCCCCGAGTACCGACGAGCGGCCATTACCGTAAATCTCCGAGTTCGAATCAGGGCAAACTCGGGAGAACTCTTGGAATGAACTCGTACCGTGGGACAGGGCTTTAAGGCTTCTCTAACTTTCCATGTGAGCCTCCTCTGCAACTCTCCACAACTGCTCCACTTTAATTAGTCATGGCAACATTGACAAACTGCTGGAGAACAAACAAGCAGTTATGAAAATTCCCACATTTCACTGAATTTAGTGGTTCAATAAAAAAAGCCTTCTCCCCACAGAGAGCTCTGACCCTCTCACAGACACGAGAGGGTTGAGGATGCTAATTAGCGCAGATGGGGCCAGCGTTACTAATTACACATGGTTGTAGCACACAGTTTGTCAATAAGGTGTGCTTGCACAGTTGCAGACAAAACGCAATTTCTTTAGTATAAGGTAGATAAAAATGCTGAGTAACTCAGCGGGTCAGGCAGCATCTGTGGAGAACATGGATAGGTGACGTTTCACAGAGTGCTGGAGTAACTCAGCGGGTCAGGCAGCATCTGTGGAGAACATGGATAGGTGACGTTTCACAGAGTGCTGGAGTAACTCAGCGGGACGGGCAGCATCTGTGGAGAGAAGGAATGGGTGACGTTTCAGGTCGAGACCCTTTGTCTCTGCATTGTGGGATTCCATTTCCGACAGAGGGGACGAGGTCTACACGATGCAGGATCAGTGGATCAGCAGTGGGGGAGCAGTGTTTATTGTCGGTGCCCGGGGTAGGTTATCAGAGTGGGTGGTCCACATTATTCTAGTCATGTCAGTAGAGGGTGTTGTTAGACACCAGTGTCCCTTCAATCCCACACTGACATGTGTGTGGGAAGGAACTGCAGATGCTGTTTTATGTCGAAGATAGACACAAAGTGCTGGAGTAACTCAGCGAGTCAGGCAGCATCTCTGGAGACCAAGGATGGATGGGTGATGTTGCGGGTTAGAACCCTTCATCCTGACTGAAAGTAGAGGTGGGGGGGGGGGGGGGCGGGGGACTGGAGGTAGGAAAAGGCCTGAACAAAAGAGCGCCTACAACAGATGACCAAGGAAGGGTGGAGCCCACAATGGTCCATTGTTGGCTGGGGAAGAGAGAGGGAATGTGTAGGAAGGAACTGCAGATGCTGGTTTAAATCGAAGATAGACACACAATGCTGGAGTAACTCAGCGGGTCGGGCAGCATCTCTGGAGAGAGGGAATGGGTGACGTTTCGGTGACGTTTCGGGTTGAGACCCTTCATCACACTCAATGATCAGGAGAGGTGTACAGGAATGTGAGCAGTGGGACTTGTAGGGCCACGAGGGTGGCGTAGTGGGGAATGCAGGGGTTACTTGAAATCAACGTTCATACTGAAACTAGCGACAGATGCAACGTGACAAATGGCAGCGGCAGTGAATGAGTTGTGGTCACGGAGGCTGTGAGCAAGTGGTCGGGGCGGCCCCCCGTAGTGTTCAGCAGGACAGCAGAAATCAACAAGCCACTGTTATCAGAGCTCACAAACGCCACGCAACTATGAACAGCAGATGATGTCAACGTTTCTTGAAGATATAAAGCCAGCAGGGTTAACACAGTCTGTGGTGCATCTTCTATAAACCGAAGATAGTCACTAAAATGCTGGAGTAACTCAGCGGGACAGGCAGCATCTCTGGAGAGAAGGAATGGGTGACGTTTAGGGTCTTCTTCAGACTGAAGAAGGATCTCGACCCAAAACGTTACCCATTCCTTCTCTCCAGATTCGCTGCCAGTCCCGCTGAGTTACTCCAGCATTTTGTGTCTATCTTCAGTTCAAACCAGCATCTGCAGTTCCCTTCCTGCACATTCTACAAACTCAAGGTCATCTAAAACTCTATTTACCTATCACGCCTTGTGTGAAAAGTTGCCCCTGCTACAGTTGTGTCAAGGGCCTGTCCCACTTACGTGACTTGTATCGGCGACTGCCGGCACCCGTCATAATCGCAGCAGGTCGCAGAAAATGTTCAAAATGGTGACAATCCAGCGGCGACCAGAACAAGGTGCGGCTCTTTGGGCGACTACTCACGACCATACAGGCGTCACCCCGCGACATGTCGTGAGCTGTCGCCCCAAAGAGTCGTACATTTTTCTGGTCGCCACTGGATTTTCAACATGTTGAAGATTTTCGACGACTACTCACCACCATAAAGGCGTCGCGTGTCGACATGGTGGTGAGTAGTCGGCCAAAGAGTCGTACCTTGTTCTGGTCGCCGCTGGATTTGAAATATTTCAGCCCTGCTGCGACCATGACAGGTGCCGGCAAGTCGCCGAAAAGAATCACGTAGGTGGGACAGGTAGCCCTCAGGTGGGACAGGTACCCCTCAAAGTTGCCCCTCCGGTTCCATCTGCATCCTTCCTCCCCGCACCTTACACCTCTGGCATCTCTCTGGGTCTTGATTGCTCTACTCTGGGTAGGAGCCTTGTTCACCACAGTTTCCTGGAGTGAGCAGAAGGAGTGAAGCATCGATAAGCTGCTCTGTGGGTCTCTCCAGCGTGCACTGTATTGAGTTCAGGATGTGCAGTTTCCCAACGCAGAGACACGTTTCTGCAGCGACTGCCCAGTACTGACTCCATAACTGCATTTCAAAAATCAATCACATAACTCGTCACATCGGACAAAGAGGTCATTCATTAACTTAAAAATGCAGTTGGTATTTTACAAAGCTGTGTTGCTGAGTGTAGACCTGTCACATTCTGGCACATTGCGATATTTCAAAAATACTTGGGAACACAAAAAGCTGGAGAAACTCAGCGGGTGCAGCAGCATCTAAGGAGCGAAGGATATAGGCGACGTTTCGGGTCGAGACCCTTCTTCAGACCTTTCAAAAATACTTCATTGACTGGGCAGCTCTGACCCGAGGTTAGGAGAAACATTGTTCAGATGTAACTCCATTCGTTCACAGCGAACACTAACGTTATTCGCATTATCGTGTAACTGTACACAGCGGACGGCTCGATTGTAATCACGTATTGTCTTTCCGCTGACTGGTTCGCACGCAACCTCGGTACACGGGACAATAAACTCAACTCAACAAGGGGGGTCAAACCTCGCACTGGCTGCCTTCCACACCGCTGCCAGAGTTGTGTCCTGTATGTCCAGGCAGGATTGGAGCCTCTGTGGAAATGTTACCCAAACCTGCCAACAATGTCAACAAACTGCATTCTCAGCGCCGTCTCGAGTTACAAGGGTGAGTTTCCCCAAGACCACAGCCACGGGCGCATGAGAAATGGCAAGGACTAACAGAAAACGTTAATTCCAACTAGGCAGTAAAAGCAAAGCGTCTCGATCCGAAATGTCACCCATTCCTTCTATGTGGATATTAGTGGATATTTATAAGGCAAAGATAGATAGATTTGTACGGGTGTCAGGGGTTATGGGGAGAATGTGGTTAGGAGGGAGAGATAGATCAGCCATGATTGAATGACGGAGTAGACTTGATGGGCCGAATGGCCCAATTGTACTACTATCCCTTATGACCTTATCACCTACCGAGAGATGCAGCCTAACCCCCTGAGTTACTCCTGCATTTTGTGTCTGTGTTTAATTGGTGTAAACCGGCATCTGCAGTTCCTTCCTACGCAATACTCTCCGTGCGGTGTATTGAGCAGGGGACGGGGTCAGAGAATCCAACTTGCGTAACCTCTGAGGATTCTCGGCACGTAAGTCTTCCGTCGGTCAGCGAGTTACTGGACAAACTCTGCACCACAAGACCAGCTAGTTACGTGGCTCATTGAGGGCCTCTAGTGATAGACAGCCAGTACTGCGGCAGTTATCAACTCACAGTCATAGAGTGATACAGTGTGGAAACAGACCCTTCAGCCCACCCTGCCCACACCGGCCAACAATGTCCCAGCTACACTAGTCCCACCTGCCTGCGCTTGGTCCTGATCCATCCAAACCTGTCCTATCCATGTACCTGTCTATGATGTCTCAGTTATCAAAGATATGCACAAAGTGCTGGAGTAACTCAGCGGGTCAGGCAGCATCTGTGGAGAACATGGATAGGTGACGTTTCACAGAGTGCTGGAGTAACTCAGTTGGTCAGGCAGCATCTGTGGAGAACATGGATTGGTGACGTTTCACAGAGTGCTGGAGTAACTCAGCGGGTCAGGCAGCATCTGTGGAGAACATGGATAGGTGACGTTTCACACAGTGCTGGAGTAACTCAGTGGGTCAGGCAGCATTTCTGGGGAACATGGATAGGTGACGTTTCAGGTTTGCACCATCTAAATTCATCCTATTGTACCCGCAAATTGGTCCATATACATCTAAACCTTTCTTATCCATGTACCTGTCCAAGTACCTTTTTAAATGTTGTTATTGCAGCTGCATCAACTACCTCCTCTGGCAGCTCGTTCCATACACCCACCACCACAAATGAGATCATTTAAAATATGTCATTATTTTAGCTCCCTGGCTTAGTGCTTGGTCAAGCTGTTCTGCTCGCTGCATCATGCCTCCTCAAGAGTCTGAAGAAGGGTCCCAACCCAACACGTGGGTCAAGGCCCTTCTTCAGACTAGAAACGTCACCCATCCCTTCTCTCCAGAGATGCTGCCTGTCCCGCTGAGTTACTCCAGCTTTTTTGCGTCTATCTTTGCAGTGGAGCTAACAATGTTCATAATGAAAGCTGGATATCGTACAACACTTTTTAATTACACTTCATTATTTGATTTAAGAAAAAATTATAATAAAAATTCAACTGGATTAACTTTTATTTATATAAATGACTTTACTTCCTTAACACAATAAACACTGGCTGTTTCATTTAATTTTTAAGATGCTCTAAAATCATGTTGTGATTAAATGTAATCCTTTAAGCCTCTGTCTTCCCAGAAAAATAAATACACTCTTATCTAATTTTATTAATGCATCACAAACAAGAGCGCTTTGGATTTTAATGCAATAATGTTGTGAAGAAATGTATTGAAGGGGATTGTTGCTTGATGTTTGCAAGGAATGACCCGAAAGAAAACAAAGCAATTGGATGAGAATTATCATTTCTTAGTTGCAATATCATTTGTTATTTTTACAATAAATAATGAACCAATCATAGTTCCAGCCATAATTACTATGGCCCAGCATAATGCAGATGAGGTTCTTGTCTCTGAAGGATATGAAAGTGTAGCATTAGAATCATAGAATGTCTTCAGTTTTTTAATTATTGATTTCCAGCATCTACAGAATTTTGTTTTTACTACAACCTGGACAATAGACAATAGGTGCAGGAGTAGGCCATTCGGCCCTTCGAGCCAGCACCGCCATTCAATGTGATCATGGCTGATCATCCCCAATCAGTACCCCGTTCCTGCCTTCTCCCCATATCCCCTGACTCCGCTATCTTCAAGAGCCCTATCTAGCTCTCTCTTGAAATCATCCAGAGAATTGGCCACCCCTGCCATCTGAGACAGAGAATTACACAGATTCACTACACTCTGGGTGAAAAGGTTTTTCTACATCTTCGTTCTAAATGTCCTATCCCTTATTCTTAAACTGTGGCCCCTGGTTCTGGACTCCCCCTAAAGCCTAAAGCCTTGAGAATGCACCTCTAGGTGTTTTTTAATTCTAGGTCATTCGGGAAAATAATCTCCCAATTTGGCTGGGTTAAATTTTAATTATCTTGGCTCACATTGTGTGTAGTTGGTAAACTTCGACCCAAGAATTATTCCAACCTGAAATTTAATTTGTCTATTCCCTTCGCATATGTCACGTGACCTGTTGAGGTCCTCCAGCACTTTGTGTTTTGCTCAAGTTTCCTTCATCTGCAGTTCCTTATGTCTTCAAACTTCAACCTGATGTCATCGAGTGATGCAGTGTGGAAACCGGCCCTTCAGCCCAACTTTCCCACACTGTCCGACATGTCCCATCTACACTAGTCCCACCTGCCTGCGTTTGGCCCATATCCCTCCAAACCTATCCTATCCATGTACCTGTCCAAATGTTTTTTTAAACGATGTGATAGTCCCAGCCTCAATTACCACCTCTGGCAGTTTGTTCTATACACCCACCACCCTTTGTGTAAACGAATAACCCCTCAGGTTCCTGGTAAATCTTTTCTCCTTCGCCTAAAACCTATGTCCTCTGGTCCTCGATTCCCCTACTCTGGGCAAGAGACTCGGTGCATCTACCCGATCTAGTCCTCTTGTGATTTTATACAGCTCTACAAGATCACCCCTCATCCTCCTGCGCTCCATGGAATAGAGACCCAGCCTACTCAACCTCTCCCTGTAGCTCACACCCTCTTGTCCTGGCAACAGGCAGCAGATGGGCAGGGTCTGTTGTCAGTGGAAGGGATGCACTGATGTGAGAAGGCAGATGCAGGGACAGACTCGTAGCCAGAGGTTGACTTTAGATAATGCAGGCAAATCCTTCCAGCCTAACGATGAACAGTCAGATATGTCCAGATTACTCTGCTGGAGTAAGGGGAGGAAGAGTAAGATGAGGTTGGGAAAGGGCCTTCAGGGCAGAGTGTTAATCAGAGAGTTAAGTGACGTGACTTTGACAGGCTATGGTGTTGTCTGACCTTCCACCATCTGGGCAAACATGTTGTTTGTCCCCAAGGGCAAAGACGTTTTAATGAATCATACAACACCTTAAACAAGTAGGAGGGAACTGCAGATGCTGGTTTAAACTGAAGATAGGCACAAAATGCTGGAGTAACTCAGCGGGACAGGCAACATCTCTGGAGAGAAGGAATGGGGGGTGTTTCGGGTCGAGACCCTTCTTCTGACCATTGTGTATAACATTTTAAATAAAATGTTTTGAATAGTAGGTACCACAAAACACTAGTCTCCTAACAAAGGTAAACAAAAAATGCTGGAGAAACTCAATGGGACAGGCAGCAATTATGGAGCGAAGGAATAGGCGACGTTTCGGGTCGAGACCCTTCTTCAGACAAAGTATTTTTTTCCCCCAGAATACGGGACTCAGGGACTGGAGGGCACAGACTACTGGATGGCTTCTGGCTCATTGAGTTCCTCCAGCAGTTTGTCTTTACTTCAGATTCCAGCATCTCCAGGTTCCGACCCAAAACGTCACCCGTTCCTTCTCTCCAGAGACACTGCCTGACCCGCGGAGTTACTCCAGCTTTTTGCGTCTTACTAATGCTAATTCACTGATGAAGTAGGAATCTACATGGTTCTAGGAAAAATGCTGCCTATCTGGAAAGGATGCCGAGAAGATTTACAAGGATGTGACTACGTGGGTTTCCTCCGGGTCCTCCGGTTTCCTCCCACGTCCCAAAGACGTGCAGGTTTGGCCTCAGTAAATCGCCCCTCGTGTGTGGGTGAGAAAGTGGGCCATCATGGATCTTGTGAGCAGCGGTGGTTGGTGGTCAGTGTAGACCCCATGTAATGTGACTCCATGTATAATTACTGAAAATTCTCAGGCTCTGAATTTGATTTACGTGGATTGAAAGTCCCAGAATAATATCTTGACCCGCGATGTTCCAGCTCTTATCTGCGTTATTGGCTGAGTAACCTATCACAATGTATAATTCTCACAGGCAAACCCAACGCCAAATAATATTTAATTTCACACAGAATAGAATGCTTAAATAAACACCATCCATTTGATTATAGTGGATAGTGAAATATCTTTTTTTTTTAAACTTGTTTAACAAAAATTAGATTTAACATTTCGAAATATTCAAACAAGGATTATAATCCAGCGGGTCGAACCGCTGTCTCACAGCACCAGAGACGCAGGTTCGATCCTGAATGGGTTCTGTCTGTGTGGAGTTTGCATGTTCTCCCTGTGACTGTGTGGGTTCCTCCAGGTTTGCTCCCCCTCTCCCCCTCATCCTCTCTGCTCCCCCCTCTCTCCTTCCTCCCTCACCCCCACTTCCCCCTCTTCCCCGCCCTCTCTCCCTCTCTCCCGTCATGTGTTTACAGGGAGTGGGCTGACAAAGTCTAGGCAGCCAAACCATTGACAGCTACTTGTCGCTGTTGTGGCCCCTGGTGTGGCTCCTGGTGTGGCCCCCTGGTGTGGTCCCCTGGTCTGGCCCCCTGGTCTGGCCCCCTGGTCTGACCCCCTGGTCTGGACCCTGGTGTGGCCCCCTGGTCTGGACCCTGGTGTGGCCCCCTGGTCTGGACCCTGGTGTGGCCCCCTGGTCTGGACCCTGGTCTGGCCCCCTGGTCTGGCTCCTGGTCTGGCCCCCTGGTCTGGCCCCCTGGTCTGACCCCCTGGTCTGGCCCCTGGTGTGGCCCCTGGTGTGGTCCCCTGGTCTGGCCCCCTGGTGTGGCCCCTGGTCTGGCCCCTGGTGTGGCCCCTGGTCTGGCCCCCTGGTGTGGCCCCTGGTGTGGCCCCTGGTGTGGCCCCTGGTGTGGCCCCTGGTGTGGCCCCTGGTGTGGCCCCTGATGTGGCCCCTGGTGTGGCCCCTGATGTGGCCCCTGATGTGGCCCCTGGTGTGGCCCCTGATGTGGCCCCTGGTGTGGCCCCTCGTGTGGCCCCTGGTGTGGCCCCTGGTGTGGCCCCTGGTGTGGCCCCTGGTGTGGCCCCTGGTGTGGCCCCTGATGTGGCCCCTGGTGTGGCCCCTGGTGTGGCCCCTGGTGTGGCCCCTGATGTGGCCCCTGATGTGGCCCCTGATGTGGCCTCTCGTCTGGCTCCTAGTGTGGCCCCTCGTCTGGCTCCTAGTGTGGTCCCCGGTCTGTCTCCCGTCTGTCCCTGGTCTGGCCCCTGGTCTGGCCTCTCCTGGCCAGTCAGCCAGTGGGGGGGACCAGAGAGATCCCTGGGATAAGGGGTACTGTCACACTGTCTCTCTAAACCAAACGTAACCATATAACCATATAACAATTACAGCACGGAAACCTGCACTCAGACCATACCCCTCCATTCCCTTCACGTCCATATATCTATCCACTACTTTTAAATGTTAAAATCGATCCTGCCTCCATCACTTCTGCTGGCAGCTCATTCCACACAGCCACCACCCTCTGAGTAAAGAAGTTCCCCCTCAAGTTACCCCTAAACTTCTGTCCCTTAATTCTCATGTCATGCCCTCTTGTTTGAATCTTCCCTACCCTCAATGGGAAAAACGTATCCACGTCAACTCTGTCTATCCCTTTCATCATTTTAAAGACCTCAATCAAGTCCCCCCTTAACCTTCTGCGCTCCAAAGAATAAAGACCTAACTTGTTCCCGATACTTAACATTAACATCCCAATACTTAACATTTACATTTTCAGGAACGATTGAAGAGAAGTTATGAATTAATGCGTCATTATAATCCACTTAGAGCTCAAGTAAGCAAGTATATAATTTGTGGAAAAAGACACAAAATGCTGGAGTAACTCAGCGGGTGGGGGTCTCGACCCGAAACGCCACCCATTCCTTCTCTCCAGAGATGCTGCCTGTCCCGCTGAGTTACTCCAGCATTTTGTGTCTATCTTCGATATATACCAGCATCTGCAGTTCATAAGTTCATAAGTCCTAGGAGCCATTCGGCCCATCAAGTCTACTCTGCCCTTCAATCATGGCTGATCTATCTCTCCCTCCTAACCGCATTCCCCTGCCTTCCTGACACCTGTACTAATCACGTATCTTCCACACATGAAATTGGTGGGATTTGTTTCGAATCGAGCATTATTTGGCAAGTGATGTCAGGTATTGTGAGTCTAACAAGACCATCGAACAACATCACCTATTCCTTCGCTCCATAGATGCTGCCTCACCCGCTGAGTTTCTCCAGCATTTTTGTCTACCTTCTTACTGAGAAATATTCAGTCTAAGCTTCAAGGAATGTGAACGGGCCCAGAAATATTAATCGCTGCATTTCACCGTGTGTGTTCAGGTAGTACGCTGGTAAATAATGTGTACAATTGCATTTCTGGGCACACAAGCATAAAATTGGTTTGCCGAGCCGTAATTACAAATTAGCATGCTATTAAAAGTTGTTAATTGGTTTAAATATATATCAATAGATGTGAATTTACCAGATTAAAGCGAAGAAAATGCAAATGGGTCTTTCACACTATTTCTCCACGCTCTTCTTTCCAGATGTTCTAGGTCCACTCTTCCAGCCAGCTGTTGGCAAAACCCAGCGCTAGGTTATACAGGAGGGCTGGAGGCACGCAGCAGGTCAGGCAGCATCTATGGAGGGAAGAGGTACCATCCCACCCTCTGATGACACAAATGAGTTTCAGTTCCAGTTTAGTTTATTGTCACGTGTACCGAGGTACAGTGAAAAGCTGTTGTTGCGTGCTGACCAGTCAGCGGAAAGACAATACGTGGTTACAGTGGACAGACGGTACCCGGACGTGGCGCCGAAGGACGAGAAGCTGAAGCAAAGAAGTGGAAGCCAAATAACCGAACGGAAACGACAGAAACGCCAAATAACCAAAAGGGCGGGACGCCTAAAAGCCAACTAACCGAAGGCCCACTATGCTGAAGAGTCAAATAACGGGCATGACGTTGCCGGGGGGCGGGACGTGTCAGCGATTGGTCCAGACCCCCACGTCGGTGGAGACGGGAGGGTGGGGGTCATTTTCGCACACAAGCCATAGCCATGGGCACTCCGAACCCGAGCGCCAAGTTGTAAGCGGCCAAAGGAGCGCATCCCTCGGGACAGCCCCCACTCTCCCACAGCCACGGCCGCCCTCCCCCTTACCTCATGCTGTTAGTGCCCCCTTAAAACTGTCCAGTGAAGGTGAGTTGACGATATTGTTGTGTAGTTTATTCCACTCCCTTCAGGTTCTTACAAAGAATGAGTTCTTATTAATATCTGTCCTGGCGAATGGGGTTTCTATTTGCAGATCATTCATCTTTCTTGTTCTCCTTTCTGTTGAGTATGTTATGTGTCCATCTGCAGTTATGCCACCATCCCCTTTTGAATCTTGTACAACACGGCTAGTCTGTTCCTTGCCCTTCTTGTTTCCAGCGTTTCCCACTCCAGGTCGGACAGCATCTGGGTGACACTGCTACCTCTATTGTAGTTCCCGATGCAAAAGCATGCTGCTTTCCTCGGCACCCCTTCTAGTTGGTGATATGACCAGTTTTGCATGGGTCGCAGGCGCATGAAGCGTATTCCAGTAAGGGTCTAACCAATGTTGCATATGCTGTGGTTTTCACTTCCATTGGGCAGAACCAGAGGTTTGTCTCAGAAATCCTAGTGTCCGGTTGGCTTTGGTGACCGTGTTGTCCACGTGTTCCCTCCACGAAAGCTTGCTATCAAGATGAACTCCAAGGTATGGTTGTGAACTTGAACGGTGAAGTATTTGTCCACAGAAGCTGTAGTCTCCAGTAAGTGGTTTCTTCTTGTTTGAAATTACCATAATTTGGTTGGGTTGAAGCTCATCTTCCACGTGTTTTGCCATAATTCCAAGGACTTAAGGTCTTCTTGTAAGGAGTTGATATCCTCCACATCAGCGACAGGTGTATATACAAGGCAATCGTCTGTGAAGAGTCTTGTTTTACAATGTATGTGGTCAGGTAGATTATTAATGTACGTCAGGAGCAACAGTGGCCCGAGGACCGTGCCTTGCGGTACTCCTGACAGTGCTTGATCTTCTAAAGAAATGTTTCCTTCACAGGCCACCCTCTGCGTCCGGTTTGTGAGAAAGTCCCTAATCCGGTAATGTAGACTATTTCTGATGCCATAGTAATCCAGTTTTCCTAGGAGCCTTTCATGAGGAACTTTTGAAAAGTCCAGGATTGCCATATGTATAGATTTCCCCTTATCTAATACCCTTGTGATGTCATCAACAGTGACAATAAGTTGTGTTTCCGTTGAACGTTGTGCTCTGAAGCCACGTTGTGAGTCCACCAGTATCCCATTCTTTTCCAAATGGTCCATGATGTGAGAGTGTATGATGTGTTCCATGATCTTACATGTAACACTGGTCAGTGAAACTGGTCTGTAATTCTCAGGCGCAGCCTTATTGCCCTTCTTAAATATTGCACAGATGTTAGCTTCCTTCCACTGACGTGGCAGTGACCCACAACCAATTGAGGACTGGAATAAATCTGTGAGTGTGGGCGGTATTTATGATGCGAACATCTTCAGAAACCATGGTGGCAACTGATCTGGGCCCGCTGCCTTGTTTGGCATTCGGTTCTGTAGTTGTGTTAGTGCTCCTGCCTCATGGATCACTAGCTCAGGGATATCCTGGATGTTACTGGCTCCCATCGATGGAATGTATGACTTGTTTTCCCTCGTAAATACACTGGTGAATGGAGCATGAAGTGCTTCGGCCTTCCGTTTCCCGTCGCTTACAGCTGTGTTGTTCACCACGAGGTCTGCAACTCCGTTACCCAAACGTTTCATATAAGACCAAAATTGCTTAACCTTTTCTTTCATCGCTGTGGTAAGGTTGTTTGACACAAAGTCCTGTTTGGCTTTAACCAGAGCTTTCCTTAATTCCTTCTGGCAATTTACAAAGGAATCCCAATCTTCTTTGTCTTTTGTCTTCTCTGCTTTATTGTATGCCCTCTGTTTCTTACGTCTGAGTCTGTGGTGACGTCTGGTGATCCAGGGTAGGGTATTTGGTTTGGCTGCTGTCTTTTTTGGATCATATCTCTCCATGATCTGCTTTATTTGGGTTTCAACAGTGTCCCACTTCTCCTGAATAGAAGCATTCCCCATTGGGAGATAATGGCCCCGTAAAGCGTCCAGGTCTGCCTTGATCAGTTCCTCGTTTGCTTTCCGCCGTACGTAGTATTTCCTTCTAGGTTGTCGTTTCCACTTGGCAGTCGGATCCAAGTCAACAATAACCATGTCATGGTCGCTTCCACCTGCTTCACCTGAGTACCCTGAACAAGGCTGGTGTTATTTGTGAATACCAAGTCTAAAATGTTACTTCTTATTGGTTTATTAACCTGTTGGTTCAGTCCAAAACCCATTGCAGCCCCCAGTAGTGGTTCAGCTGTATCCTTGGATGCAGATTGATCCTGCACTATTGTTGAGTCTTCCCAATTCATTAAGTCTCCTGAAAGTACTATATTGTATCCTTTGCCTTTATTGCATCTTTTCTCAAATGAATTCTCAAGTTCACATACAAACTCTTTATCACCGTGTCTGGGCTTATAAGCAGTACCTATTAAAAGTGAGTACCGTCCTTTCAATTCAATTTGGTTCCACATTAATTCACTATCTACTTCAAACTCTTCCTTACGAATCATAATACTATCTTTTTTACATGTTATTAAGATGCCACCATGAATTCCATCCCATCTGTCCCTTCGACAGACACCATATGTGTCTGGGAAAATCTCATTACTATTAGTGTCCTGTGAAAGCCAAGTTCCTGTCCCTTCTACAATATCAGGATTATACTGATCCAACAGTACCTTTACTTCAGAGGTTTTATTCCTAATGCTCCGAAAATTTTCCACCATATTTTTTAGTGAGTTCCTGCCGCTTACAACTTGGTGCTTGGGTTCAGAGTACCCAGTCACCTATGGCTTGTGTGGGAAAATGACCCCCGGTCCCCCCCCCCCCCCCCCCCCCCCCCCCCCCCCCCCCCCCCCCGGCGACGTCATTTCCGTTAGTTGACTTTTCGGCAGAGCGGCCACTCGGTGAGTTGGCTTTTAGGCGTCGCAGCCTTTCAGTTATTTGGCGTTTCGGTTTTGTTTCCGCTCGGTTATTTGGCTTCCACTTCATTGCTTCGGCCTCTCGTCCTTCGATGCCACGTCCGCACACGGAACAGATACGGGATAAGGGAATAACGTTTAGTGCAAGGTAAAGCCAGCAAAGTCCGATCAAGGATAGTCCGAGGGTATCACCAATGAGGTAGATAGTAGTTCAGGACTGTTCTCTGGTTGTGGTAGGATGGTTCACTTGCCTGATAACAGTTGGGAAGAAACTGTCCCTAAATCTGGAGGTGTGCGTTTTCACACTTCTGTATCTTTTGCCTGATGGGAGAGGGGAGAAGAGGGAGTGACCGGGGTGAGACTGGTCCTTGATGATGCTGCTGGCCTTGCCGAGGCAGCGTGAGGTGTAGATGGAGTCAATGGAAGGGAGGTTGGTTTGTGTGATGGTCTGGGCTGCGTCTGCAATTCGCCGCAATTTCTTGTGGTCTTGGACGGAGCTGTTCCCAAACCGTGCTGTGATGCATCCCGATAAAATGCTCTCTATGGCGCATCTGTAGAAGTTGGTAAGAGTTGTAGGGGATCCCTCCACACACACAGGAGTCAGGGTGCAGATTACTCCTGCAGACGGGGTTCGTGAACCAGACTCTGCATGGGTGGGTATCAGGAGAAAAAACATTCACCACTGTTTTATTTTAATTACTTTCTCCACAGGGAAAGAATGCTGAGGAAATTTGGAAGATTCATGCCAACGTTGGAAAATTATAGAGTCAGACAGTCATCAAGCTGTTTGGCACAGAAACAGGCCCTTCAGCCCATCTCACCCACGCCAACCAAGGTGACGTACTGGGCTAGTCCCGTTTATCTGCATTAGGCCCATAGCCTTCCAATCTCTTCCTATCCATACATCTGTCCAAATGTACTTTATGTCGCTCGTCATTTTATAAATCGCAATGCAGTCTCTCCTCAGTCTCTATCCCTCCAGGGAGAGCAGTCGCAGCCTTTCCAGTCACTCTACAGTGCTCGTGAGAGTGAGAGGTAAGCCCTGTGCGTTTACACAGTTACACTATCCCACCCATCATCTCAGAGTGATGTTTCATGGACCATGGCGGTGACTGAGATGGATGCTCTGAGCTACCTGCTGGTCAGCCACTTACCAGACCAGCTGATTGAAGCATCGTGCAATATGCAATGACAAATAATGCGATTTTTGATTGGCACGGGTGCCAGGGGTTAGGAGAGAAGGCAGGAGAATGGCATTGAGAGGGAAAGATAGATCAGCCACGATTGAATGGCGGAGTAGACTTGATGGGCCGAATGGCTAAATTCTGTGCCTAGAACCTATGAAGCAGGAAGTGTCATAAGTGATAGGAGCAGAATTAGGCCATTCGGCCCATCAATTCTACTCCGCCATTCAATGATGGCTGATCTATCTTTCTTAACCCCATTAGCCTTCTCAAGTATTGGCTAACAGGTCTCCAAGAAATCAATTAAGAAACCAATCGAGGGTGTGTGAACTGTAACTCATCGCACGTGAGCATTGATTTGACACCAATATATATTTGATGCTTCTATTGGGTTTCGGAACCTCATTAAAGATTCTGCTGCATTAATTCTCTGGATCCATGGAAGGATTTGCCATTAAGTTTACAGTCTGTTTTTTTTTGTGAGGTTTTACCAGCTTTAATTAGCTTGAGTTCAGCTTTTGACTGGTGATCAAACATTAAACCAGATCTGGATGACTAATGTTTCTTTAGATTTTCGGTTCCATGGCTAAATTCGCAGTTTAAATTAATATGCCTTCAGTAACATGTTAAAAAATGGATCTCATCATTTATGTTCAACTGAACTCTCTTGGGCATACATCAGCTCCACACTGTAGATGTGAGGAGGAGGACACCAATACCCAGTGTCATCACAACTTCATTCATTACATAAAGGAGAGATGGTTTGCAAGCCATCGATCAGTCCGTAGTCGGGAAGACAGCACATCCACACATCAATTATTTAGATTTTAGATTCTGTTATCTGTAAGTTGGAATCAACTTCATAAATGGGGAGGGAGTTACAAAGAGGGTGGTGGGCGTCTGGAACGAGCTGCCAGAGGAGGGAGTTGAAGCACGGGCTATCTTCTTATTCTTCTTTTGGTGACAATAGACAATAGGTGCAGGAGTAGGCCATTCGGCCCTTCGAGCCAGCACCGCCATTCAATGTGATCATGGCTGATCATCCCCAATCAGTACCCCGTTCCCGCCTTCTCCCCATATCCCCTGACTCCGCTATCTTTAAGAGCCCTATCTAGCTCTCTCTTGAAAGCATCCAGAGAACCAGCCTCCACCGCCCTCTGAGGCAAAGAATTCCACAGACTCACAACTCTCTGTGTGAAAAAGTGTTTCCTCATCTCCGTTCTAAATGGTTTACCCCTTATTCTTAAATTGTGGCCCCTGGTTCTGGACTCCCCCAACATCGGTAACATGTTTCCTGCCTCTAGCGTGTCCAAACCCTTAATAATCTTCTATGTTTCAATAAGACCCCCTCTCATCCTTCTAAATTCCTGAGTGTACAAGCCATTACAAACCGTCCATCTTGTTACAAACGTTGACCTCGCTGTCATCGTCCGACCTGTAAAGGACACGAGCTTCCAGCGACAATCAGTGGGAGCCATCGCTTGTGGCAGTAGATGATGGTGGCAGCAGAATTAGCTCCGGATACGTCCAGCTTCCAGCCCCGCGATGTGGACACTTCTGCTGTGGGACCAGCAGGTACTATCACAACATTGAATAGACATCCCCACAGGTACATGGATAGGACAGGTTTGAAGGGATAGGGGCCACATGCGGGCAGGTGGGACTGGTGTCGCGTGGACAGGCGATGAGCCTGTCTCCATGCTCAATGACTCGAATTAACCTTCAAAAAGAAAAATCGATTCTTCCAATTTATCGTGTCATGTCAGTTTATTAACTGGTTGCATGGTTCATCGGGCCATAGAGATGTACAGCAGGGGAACAGGCCGTTTGGCCCACCTGGTTCATATTCTTGAGCCACTCAGCTAGTGAACCCAGAGGGACAGTGGCTCAATGCAGAATGGTGGCTGTGCGGTGGGCTCACGGTCAGTCTAGTGGTGTCACGCCAGCTGTGGCTGCCAGATGTGACTTGCTCCATCATTGGAAGGGCATCACAGTCATGAGTGAAAAGGCAAATGAGATAAACGCAACGCAAATGTTCAGGAACGAAGGAGGCTGCAGAGTGGTGGACACTGGCCGGTCCATCACGTACTGACCTCCCCACCATCAAAGGGATCTACAGGCGCTGCCTCAATAAGGCAGCCAGCATCATCAGAGACCCACACCACCTTGGCCACGCTCTCATCTCGCTGCTACCATGGGGAAGAAGGTTCAGGAACCTGAAAACCGTGACCTCCAGGTTCAAGAACAGCTTCTTCCCAACAACCACCAGGCTCAGTGACTGTGATCTTCTGTGGACTGTGTCTGTGGTTGGATGACGGACCATTTTGTGCACTATTATAATCTGGTTACCTCGTATTGCTGTTTATTAATTTATTGTATTATTGATTATTGCATATTTATTTGAACACTTGGCAATAAGAGGCTTGTTAAGCTGCAGCCAATGACAATGTCACTATTCCATTGCCGGAATTATATCAACTGAACACTCTTGACGCTTGGCTTCACCCCTTTTTATTTAACTTTCTTGTAGAGTTTATTGTACAATTTTACTTCGGAGTCACGTGAGTGACTACGTGAAGACCCCGCCAGGACGCATGCGCGACATATCGTCGAACGCATTGCGGAAGCGACAGTCGGGAGGAGCGCCGCTCCTCCAGCGCGAATTTTGAAAAATTACTGAAGGTAAGTCTTACCTTTTCTGGTGAGCGTGGCGACTCGGTGTAATTTCTTTTTCAGGAGGAAGCACCATGGAGTCGCGCAGGGGAGAGCAGCAGCTGATACCGCTGCTGTGGAAGCAGCCAGCAGCGTGCCGTCTCTCCAGAGCTGCAGGTGCTGCCAGCAGCTGCCGGCTTCTCGCCGCTACAGACCGCAGGTGCGCCGCGGTCGGCGGGAAAACCACTCGGAAGTCGGACAGGTCCGTTGACTCGGCTGGGTCCGGACCTGAAGACACCCCATTCCCGGATAGGGACGGCGGGCGTCTTTCCCGCGGGAGCGGGTGGGGAGCAGTGCTCCAGCGTGACCTGCTTATGCAGGGGCAGAGTCACAGTGGGTCTCCTCGCAGACCCACGGCAGCATCCTTTCAAGGACTGCCAAATGTCTCACCCTCTTCGCAGGGGAGCATTAGGGGTCAGAGCTGGGCTGACCCTGAAGAAGGGGCAATGGCTGAACAGTCAACTGTGAGGGGTGCCAGAAGAGAGAGCAGCAGAGATTGTGGGACACATGCTGTATCAACTCAAGAAGGACTGCCTATACAAAGCTGCAAGCCAGTAAAAAAATACATGGCTACAAAACAGCTACAGGAGCAAGCCATTAACTTTATGGCTGGGAAGTACATTGCTCCAGAGAACTCCATTTCTCTTAAAGTACCAGCAGTCTATGACCCCCATCTGGGGCAACAGGAGCCCATCTATAAGGAGCCAGGAGGTGAAGCTCCAGAGGAAACTGCTGGCTGCTAAAATCACAGCAGTACCAGGACAACTGATGGGGTTGATTTGCCTGAAGAGTTACGTGATGCTCTAGCAGACTGTGTAATACTCAGTGGAGATTTACAGTTACAGGAAGAGCATCATCAAGAAGTGCGGAATTATGCAAGACAAGTAGCACACAGGCGCCAAAATTGCTGTTGGGGGACCTCCCGAAGCAGGTGAAAGACCTGCATGAGGAAGCCAAGGTTATAGGCCTGATCAAGGTGCCAAGCACCTCTAAAACCCACTATCAACAGCGGCAGCACCCCTACACACCCACCAGACATCGGTGCTATGGAAGACCATCTGGTGGTGAAAGCTCGAAGGCCGGCCCACCTGCACAGCGGTCTTTCAGACCATGGCCCAGCCCGGCCTTCATGGAAAACGCTCCAACCCCACAACGCAGCAACACAATACCAGAAGAAACAACTGCGGAGACAACCCACACAACACCGGTAACCATGGAGGTAGGTGGGTCTGGTTGTCTTAAAAAACATTGCATGTCCGATTCATTAAAGTTGGGGGACGGTTGCACTTGTTTCATCATGTGTGCTGCACTTTTACCTCTGAACTTTTACATACTCGGAAGTATTCAGAATTACAAAATTGAATTTGTATACGAACTACCGTCCCAGTTCAGCATACGCCTAGCAGGAAGTTCATACTTCACAAAAAGAGAGAACAGCAGGCCATGCTGAACTGTTAAGACTAAACACAAAAGGGATTGAGAAAACAATCAGAGAATTTCAAGAGTTCGTATCAAATATATTTATAAAAAACTAAAAAGATGGTGGTTGCCGTATCATTACAGATTTGACCGAACTAAATACTTCCGTTCAGTATGCCCATTTCAAAATAGACACGTTTGTCACACACAGGGCCATCGTAAATACCTGAAATTTATCTGGATGGGACAGCAATGGCAGTATGCCTTATCCAATGGGTTGTCATCAGCACCCAGGCTATTACAAATTTATTAAAACCAGCTTTAGCATACTTAAAGAAACATAACCATATCGTCATGGCTTACCTTGATGATGTTCTCATTGTAGGTGAAAATTAGAGCTGGCTACATTGGTGGTATCAGCCACAACAGAGAGGTTTAACGTACATCCAGATAAATCAAAATTGGAACCCTCCACTACCATGGATTATTTGGGGTTCACTATTGACTCTGTTCATATGTCTATCACCTTGCCACCAAACAAAGTGACAGACTTGATGGGAGTATGCAAAAGCCTCACTGGCATCAGGGAACCATCCATTCGGCAAGGAGCAAGAGTGATTGGGAATTGGTGGCTGCGTTCCCAGCAGCACAATTGGACCACTCCATTATTAAAACCTGGAAGAGGGAAATTTTAGCTCTCAAAAATCATACAGGCCATTTCAATAGGCCTATGCAACTACCAGGGAAAGTAAATTAGAATTAAACTGGTGGATAGAAATGTTCCATATTATCCTAACCCTATCACCCCATTCTATATCCCTAGGGTACATTACAGACTGATGCCAGTGCTAAAGGTTGGGGAGCAACTAATACCACCGCAAGTTGTGGTGGCAGATGAGTGCACAAAAATTATTCTGTTTAAAGCACTAGGAATTAATTATCTAGAAATGCTGGGAGCGTTTCATGGACTCAGGGCCTACTGCTCAGATGAGCACCAGTTGCATGTACGGTACAGATTGATACCACACTGGGGGCCTATATATAATCATATGGGTGAAATAAAGTCGATATCATGTGATGAATTGCCTAATAATATCTGGCACTGGTGTCTGGGAGAGAGATTTGGATCTCAATCACTTACCTTCCAGGTAAGCTAAATACAGTGGCAGACATCAGGTCACGTAAATTCAACGACAACATTAAATGGATGTTGGATCGGAAAGTGTGTACAGATATTATAGACCGGTATGGGACACCAGATATCGACCTTTTTTCCATCCGGACTAATTCACCAACTACCAACATATGTTGCTTGGGAACCAGACCCAGGGGCAGCAGCGATGGACGATTTCTCGCTGCATTGGGGGGGGGGGATTTGTTTTGCTATGCATTTTCCCCTCCTGCCTCATCAGGCGAGTCTTACAATAATTAAACAAGACGCCGCAACGGGTACCATGGTTCCCAACAGTACAAAGATGGTCTCAGAACCCTGCATCTGGATCAACAACGGCCAAGGAGGTTGGCACACCCCGTGCGGGAAAGTATCCGTGCCATGACTGTATGAACTTGGTGATTTGCAGTTTCTGAACAGGCCATTTCTGGGATACGGACTCTCCGACAGGACGATCAATGCCATCTCAGCGTCGTGCAGGGAGTCCACGAGAAGACAGTACCTGACATATGTCAGGAAATGGGGAAGTGTTCTGCACCAGGACGAACACTACATATGACTCAGCCACCAACACTGAAGTGCTGGAGTTCTGGCCACCCTTCATTTCGATGAAGGATTGAGTTACAGTGCCATTATTGTGCAAGGAGTGCCCTATCTAATATCTGGGCAGAGGGAGTGATCACCTGGCTATAGGATCACACCCACTAGTACCTAAACGAATGAGGGGTATTTGTACTCTATTCCCCCCAGGTCCAGATACACCTATATATGGGACATAGGTAGTACACCATGTTACGAGGATGGACACCAATATCGGGGCTCACTCTGGACAAACTAATATCCTAGATGGGAATGATTATGGCACTTGGATCAGCACAACGGGTCCAGTCCTTACACAAGCTAGAATAGGACGTCATGTCTGTCACAAATGGCAGATAACCTGCTACATACAGGGGGTACTTAAACTAGACTGACCCGGTTCCTTTGGCCAATATTAGAGTTCTGGCCTATCCTGCAGATAGTCGGCCCTGCATAGTGACACATACTTTCCAATATATAGTCACCAAGACACTTATGGGCACGGAGAGAGCTTTCTCATTAGCCATAAATGCCCTCACCTAAGGTCACAGTGCAAACCATATCCAGATGGTTCGGGTGGTATTACATGCAGTGGTGAATACTAATGTTTCAAATCTCACTCCAACAGGGCTGCATCTACATCGGACGCTAGGATGATGGGAGTTCCTATGGACCACATCCTTGCCACAGCGGGGTGGAGCAATGAACGCATTCAATGCTTTATAATAAACCCGTGGCCGATCCTGAGACGTTTGCAGGGAAAAATTAAGTTCTGTAAAATAAATTACCCAATGTGGGGCATATTATTTTAGGTATGAATAATACCTTTATTGTTTTTCAGCACAGTGTCGTGTGTGAAATACGTTCATCCTCCGTCCCAGAATGGCAGTGTGTCAGCATGGTCTCGTTCCAGGGCATGAAATCACAGAGCTTTGAAATCTTCACGTAGTCACTCACGTGACTCCGAAGTAAAAATAGTAAGATTAAATGAGAACTTACCAGTTTGAAGTTTGATCTTTATTTTATGAGGAGTTACGATGAGGGATTACGTGCCCTCCGCTCCCAAAACCCTCTATTATAAAGTTCAACTGGTATGGAAGTTCTCTCTTATCTTACTATATTAGTCTACTCTGGTATCTGTGATTTCACACCACTGCTTTGAAGAATGTCGCGCATGCGTCCTGGCGGGGTCTTCACGTAATCCCTCATCGTAACTCCTCATAAAATAAAGATCAAACTTCAAACTGGTAAGTTCTCATTTAATCTTACTATTCTAGTACCTAATTAGGTTGTTCACATTATTTTTACTTTTTAGTATGTTTTATTTTTCATCATCCGAGATGTTCAAAAACAGATGGGAAGTTTTACCCCCTTTTTCACACAAGGGTTGGAAACTACCTCCAAGTTTCCATAGGAGGTAGTTGAGGCAGGGACTATCGCAACATTTATGTAATAAGTGATAGGAGCAGAATTAGGCCATTCAGCCCAACAAGTCTACTCCGCCATTCAAACATAGCTGATCTATCTTTCCCTCTCAACCCCATTCTCCTGCCTTCTCCCCATAACCTCTGACACCCGCACCAATCAAGGATCTAAGACCAAACGCAGACTGGCCGATCGTTTCGCGGAACGCCTTTGCTCAGCCCGTGTGAACCTACCTGATCTCCCGGTTGTATAGGAAAGAACTGCAGGAAAGAACTGCAGATGCTGGTTTAAATCGAAGGTAGACACAAAATGCTGGAGCAACTCAACGGGTCAGGCAGCATCTCTGCAGAGAAGGAATGAGTTGCTGGACACTTTAATTCTTCTTCCTATTCCTACACAGTGAAGGAGAATTAAAGTGTCCAGAACTTTAAGAAACAGTTGGACAGGTACATGGATAGGACAGGGTTGGAGGGATATGAAGCAAATGCTGGCAGGTGGGACTAGTGGGGCAGGGACATGTTGGCCGGTGTGGACAAGTTGGGCCGAAGGGCCTGTTTCCACACTGTATCACTCTATGACTCTATGACTGTATGACACTATGACTAGGTTTGACAGATCCATGATCTCACAACGGTCCAGGGTTTGGACATCAAGATCTTGCACCTGAGGTCCAGTGGACTATCACAGGTGGGCTTGCGGGACGATTGGATGGACCAGACCACAATGTCACCATGGTAATAGCACGGTTGTGGTAGTGTGGAGATGAATGTGAATGGAGAGCCATTAAACATGTTGTCTGGGAAGAGACAGACCCATGGAGACACAAGGAGCTGAAGGTGCAGGAATGTTGAGCAATGCACAAAGTGCTGGAGGAATTCTGTGGGTCAGGCAGCATCTGGGGGAGGGAATGGGCAGGCCACCACAAATGGACAGGTACTTGGATAGGAAGTGGGTCCGTTTGAAATGTCGTCTGTCTATTTCCTTCATGGATGCTGCCTACTCCAAGACCCTCCCACTCTTTGCTCAAGAGACGGCCATGACTGTGATGTTAAAGTGTGTACAGGGCCAGTCTGAGATCTTGCACTGGGCACCACACATCACCATCAGGCAACTGAACCATCCTACCACCAACTGGAGAGCAGTCCTGAGCTACTCTCTACCTCACCGGAGACCCTTGGACGATCTCTGATCGGACTTTACCGGACTTTATTTCACACTAACCGTTATTCCCTTTATTATCTGTCCACTGTGGGTGGCCTGATTGTAATCACGTATTGTCTTTCCACTGACTGGTAGCACGCAACAGAAGCTCGGTACACGTGACAATACACTCAACTCAAACCAAAGTCTACAGATGTTGTTGTGGTTGCACCCCTCTCTGGTGGAGCTGAAAGCCAACTTTCTAACACAAAGCAAATAAGTTTCTCAATGCCCAAACAATGATGTGATCATTTAAGGATGTGTACAGTAAACCATTAATCTCTGGAAATTTTAATTGCTGACATTCAAAGAGTTGCCTGCGTGACATTCTGTTCACTGTTGCAGCTTAGAAGTGTTGGATCAGTTAAAATATACAGATTAATGGCTGCAGTAACATAATGGAACGCGCAGCGTACAAGGCAAGGTTCTGTCTGGTAATCCCCTGACTAATAACTTCTTAAAGATCAAAAATGCACAACTCAATTAAAATCTCGGCGGAACATTAAGAATGAATGGAAACCTAATTAAGGCACAACAATGTGCCACTTCTCTGTAATAAACTGGTGTACATCTTACTTGTATAATTTACTTAGAAGCACGCAATGCGTGTTCCTTCGGTAAATTATGGTGTAAATCCATTCGCTGGGAACCATCATTTAATAATTCCTTTATACTTTCTATTATCTTGACTTCTATTGTCAAACAAACTTACAAACAGGGGATCTTCCTTGATCATCCAGCAAGCACGACGCTTTATTTCCAAAACTGCGGTTCAAGCTGAACGCAGTCTTGCACAATGCATGCGCGCGAGAGAGAGAGAGAGAGAGAGAGAGAGAGAGAGGTCCACATCTTCTGTGTAAGACTCACAGAGAGGATGCTCATACTCTCAGTCACAGGCCAGCGGTTGAATCCTTCCTTGACTTAAATCACCCTCAATCTATTCTCTTTCAGCGGAGAACAAGCCACCGGGGAGAGGGAAATGCCACGCAAGATGAACCCAACAACAAGATTAAAGAACAGGCTTCAGGAAAGCAATAACCAGGCAATGTCATCGCAAAGAATAAGTGGTAAAGATCACAGTGCTATTACTGCCTTTATTAAAACACAAAGTGCTGGAGGAACTCAGCGGGTCAGGCAGCATCTGCGGAAGGAATGTTATTGGGGATGATCAGCCGTGATCACATTGAATGGCGGTGCTGGCTCGAAGGGCCGAATGGCCTACTCCTGCACCTATTGTCTACTGAATGGACAAGCAACATTGCTGGTGGGGACCCTTCTTCAGACTGATTGAGACTCTACTGTTTATCATTAAATGGCAGGCTGATAACTGAAATTAAAGATCAAATTATTTGGCGTACAATAATACAAATAATATTTTGTGGAGAAATTAATTTTCAATGAAAAGGCAGAATTACTATTTCTTTACGAACTAATGCTTTGAGGGAAAAGTGGGTGATATTTCTCATCACGATTCAATCTACGGGTCGAACAAATGCTGCCTTCAATTTCCAGGAGTCTGAACTACAATTCCTACGGTACAGAATTTAGTGCAAAGGGCCAGATTGGTGGCTGTTCTTTCCAATTGAACATGGGCACAGACTCTCCATGTACAACGTGTCCTGCCTTCAGCGGGGATGTGATATCTTCATGGAGCAAAGAAGCAACCTAATGTCACCTTGGCCCTTGGACTGCACGATTTGATTGAGGAATTAGGAGCCCTACCAAGAAAGTGTAAAACATTGAATATTGCATCTCAACTCAATTTCCCTCCTGGGATAAATAAAGTTCTATCGTATCATATCGTATCATATTGTATCATATCATTTAGCTTAGTTTAGACATACCTGCTTGTCAGGGGTTATGGGGAGAAGGCAGGAGAATGGGGGTGAGTGAAAGATAGCTCAGCCATGATTGAATGATGGAGCTGATTCGATGGGCCAAAGGCCTAAAGGGGCTGTCCCACTGCGGCGATCTAATCCGCGAGTTCTGGCGAGTTTGCCCTCGACTCATACTCGCAGCATGGTCGACATGAGGTCGTAGGAGGTCTTTGTAACTCTCCTTCATGATCGAGAGTGGTCTCCGCGTACTCGAGGCCTCAGCTGGGTCGCAGTGTATTTTTCAACATGTTGATAAATGCCCGCAGGCAAAATAATGTTGCCATGGAAAAAATCATTACTTTTTTTACTTGTAGGTTTAGTCGCAGTAGACATGTTAGTCTAGGTAATCGAGGGTAGTCAAAGGTAGTCGTAGATAGTCTTATTCTTAGTCGAAGGGAGGTCGATGGGAGGTCGAAGGAGGTCGTCTTCACTCTCCACTATTCGGTGTCCAATTTTCCCGAAGTTAATCGTAGCTGGTCGAAACTGGTCTTCAACATAGTCGAAGGAGGTCGAAGGAGGTCGTCCACGTGTTTTTTTCAAACTCTCCGAAACTCTTCTAAACTTGCCAATTAGTGGGACAGCCCAAGTGGGACAGCCCCTTAATTCTGCTAATATCACATGAACTTATGTTCTTCAGAAACAGGCCCTTTGGCCCACCGAGTCTGCACTGACCAGCGATCCCCCCACTAACGCTATCCTACACACACTAGGGACAATTTACAATTTTACCAAAACCAATTAACCTTCAAACCTGCACGTCTTTGGAGTGTGGGAGGAAACCGGAGAAATCCCACGCAGGTCACTGGGTGAATGTAACAACTCCGCACAGACAACACCCGTAGTCAGGATCGAACCTGGGTCTCTGGCGCTGTGAGGCAGCAACTCTACCCCTGCACCACCGTGCCGGACCCAGTTATAGAATGCACAGAAAGATGGAACAGAGATGCATTGGGAAAGAGAGTGTGATAAGAGAAAAAAGAATGGTTAATAGAAGTATGTAAAATGATGAGAGGCATAGATGTGTTAGACAGGCAGAACCTTTTTTCGCCAGGGTGCAAATGAGAGTGGCTGGGCAGGCTAAGTTCATTTTTTGGAGCTCAAGAGGCTGAGGGGTGATCTTGTAGTGTATAACATCATGAGGGCAATAGTTATGGTGAATGCAACTTTACCCAGAGTAGGGGAACCAAGAACCAGAGGACATAGGTTGAAGGTGAGAAGGGAAAGATTTAATAGGAACCTGGGGGGCAGCTTTTTCCCCTCAGAAGGTGGTGGGTAAAGGGAACAAATTGCCAGAGGATGAGGCAGCATCTATGGAGTGAAGGAATGGGTGACGTTTCGGTTCTTCAGACTTGTGTTGGGAGGGGAGGTGGGGGCCCCCATCCCCTCATCAGTCTGAAGAAGGGTCTCGAAACCCATTCCTTCGCTCCATAGATGCTGCCTCACCCGATGCGTTTCTCCAGCATTTTTGTCTACCTTCGATTGTTCCAGCATTTGCAGTTCCTTCTCAAACAAATTGCCAGAGGAGGTAGTTCAAGCAGGTACTATACAAAATTTAAAAAAAAACATTTGGACAGGTAGATGGATATGAAAGATTTGGAGGTATATGGGCCAAATCCGGTTGGGTGGGACTAGTGTAGATGGGACGTCTTGGTGGGAGGGCACGTTGGGCTGGATGGTCTGTTTCCGTGCGTATCACTCTGTGACTCGGTCTAGTACAACACAGACCTTCGCCTACACTGGAAAAAACTGAATTGATGCAAATGCCGTCAGGACTTTGTACAAATGAAAAAAAAACAGAATCGGTGTCAAAGATGAATTTTCCCTCAGCACACCTGCCCATGAATCTTCTTGCGGAGATGTTTCTGCAACACTGAGCCTTGCCAGGGGAAGGTTAAGGTCAAAATTAATCATCTCACCCAGTGCAATGTTTGTGAAGAGCTGTAGTTCTGGCACAAAGCTAACATCTACATTATTTTAATGATACGTTTAATTTTTGATACGAGTTGATTTTCTATTTTTTTGGTTGTTAGTTTATTAAATTAGAAGTTGATTGGTCACAAAATCCACTGAAAATAAGGAGTGTGTATTGATGGAGAGTAATTGTTGATAAATGTAACTTTATTTTGAATGGCCGTGTTCCGTAGCGACACCTACTTGTCTGCGACCAACTACATTTTGTTAGCTTTCTGTTCTTTAACAAGCAGAGGGCAAAGTTGAAGCTGCATTGTAGCATCCTCTGGTTATATTTCTTTTTATCGCCCTGATTGATGTAGAGAAAGGAGGTAGGTCGTTAAAGAATGCAGATGACATTCTGAAACTCAGACCGCACTGCTCCACAGGTGAATCGTGCCATTATTATTCAGCCAGAAGGCATGATATTTAACCTCGCTGTATTGTGACACACATGCAGAAATAAAGATCTGACATTTAAACCTCTTTGGGTATTGCAGAGTTCCCCATTAAATGAATCAATTATTACTGCATTAACCGTGCGACGGTGTCACTGCGTGAGTGACCCACACTGCTGGGAATGATATTCCTCGCTTTACCCTGGAGACTGGATTACTGGCTTTGTTCACACAGTGACAAGAATGAATTATGTTTAGTGGTCAGAATGCCAGAGGAGGGAGTGAGATGCAGGCTGCTCTTACACCGAAGCAGCGCCCTGCATTGTATGGGAGAGAGGGGAGAGCGGCAGCTATTCCCAGCTTGTCTTTCATCTTTCCTTGCTCTCCGGGGTCATGAGAGCAGTGTGTGTGGAGAGGGGTGGTGCGGAGATTGGCAGTGGTAGGGACCGCTCCACGGGTGGCAAGTTGAATGAAGATAGACACAAAGTGCTGGAGTAACTCAGCGGGACAGGCAGCATCTCTGGAGAGAAGGAATAGGTCACGTTTCGGGTCGAGACCCTTCTTCAGGATGAGGATAGAGCTAGGGTCACCAATGAGTTCAGGATGGGGCATCTTGATCAGCATGGACTGATGGGCTGAAGGGCCTGTTCCGCTGCTGTCTGACATGAGTCTATCATGTCTGAGTTACAATACCCACCGCGGGTCCCTCTGCTAACACCAACCGCTGTAGAGTAATATTACATCAAACCACCCTCCAGATCCTTCATTACAAACTCCCGCCAGTTCAGAACCACTCACTCTGCACCTCAACGTATCGACACTTGCGAGGTTCAGCTTGAACCTGATCATGCATTTAAAGAGATTAAACCATTAAAATAATTCTTCCTCCCAAGGATAATCCAATAGGCAGTTTAATTTGTTTTACTCTCTCCTCACAGTTTATGGTAAAGATATGTTTGTGTACGGAAATCCTCTTAGTGGCGGACTTGAGGAGTGCTCAGTCATGCAAGACTACCATGAACTGAGATTAGCCGGGGGTTTAGAGGATTTGAAGGCTCAGGCATTAGTGGGGCACGAGCTGTGTATCAAAGTGCTTGGTGCTTTTTTATTCTATTCTATTCATTCACGTGTCCTGTTGTCACCAGCAGCTGATGCACGGATCATATGTTGCACTTTCATCCTCCTTACATCATTAAATTAAAATGCTTTGTCTGCGCAATCATTGTCTCGAGCTGCTGACCCAGCACCAACACCCCAGACATGGCGGAATGATTCAGCTATGTCTCGACCAGAAACGTCACCTATCCATGTTCCCCACAGATGCTGCCTGACCCACTGAGTTACTCCAGCACTCTGTGAAACGTCACCTATCCATGTTCCCCACAGATGCTGCCTGACCCGCTGAGTTACTCCAGCACTCTGTGAAACGTCACCTATCCATGTTCTCCACAGATGCTGCCTGACCCGCTGAGTTACTCCAGCACTCTGTGAAACGTCACCTATCCATGTTCTCCACAGATGCTGCCTGACCCGCTGAGTTACTCCAGCACTCTGTGAAACGTCACCTATCCATGTTCCCCACAGATGCTGCCTGACCCGCTGAGTTACTCCAGCACTCTGTGAAACGTCACCTACGAAGGGGAAATCATGCTTGACTAATCTTCTGGAACTTTTTGAAGATGTAATAAGGAAAATGGAGAGGATGGGAGAGCCAGTGGATGTAGTGTACCTGGATTTTCAGAAAGCATTTGATAAGGTCCCACATAGGAGATTACTGGGCAAAATGAGGGCACATGTTATTGGGGGTAGAGTGCTGACATGGATAGAGAACTGGCTGGCAGACAGGACACAAAGAGTAGGGATTAACGTCCCTGTCAGAATGGCAGGCAGTGACTAGTGGGGTACCGCAAGGCTCGGTGCTGGGACCGCAGCTATTTACAATATACATCAATGATTTGGATGAAGGGATTCAAAGTAACATTAGCAAATTTGCAGATGACACTAAGTTGGGTGGCAGTGTGAACTGTGAGGAGGATGCTATGAGAATGCAGGGTGACTTGGACAGGTTGGGGGAGTGGGCAGATGCGTGGCAGATGAAGTTTAATGTGGATATATGTGAGGATATCCACTTTGGTAGCAAATACAGGAAGGCAGATTACTACAGATAAAGTTGGGAAAAGGGGAAGTACAATGGGATCTGGGGGTCCTTGTACATCAGTTTATAAAAGTAAGCATGCAGGTACAGCAGGGAGTGAAGAAAGCGAATGACATGTTGGCCTTTATAACAAGAGGAATCGAATATAGGAGCAAGGAGGTCCTTCTGCAGTTGTACAGAGCCCTAGTGAGACAACACCTGGAGTATTGTGTGCAGATTTGGTCCCCTAATTTGAGGAAGGACATTCTTGCTATTGAGGGAGTGCAGCATAGGTTCACCAGGTTAATTCCCAGGATGGCGGGACTGTCATATGCTGAGAGAATGGAGCAGCTGGGCTTGTACACTCTGGAGTTTAGAAGGATGAGAGGGGATCTCATTGAAACATATAAGATTGTTAAGGGTTTGGACACGCTAGAGGCAGGAAACATGTTCCCGATGTTGGTGGAGTCCAGAACCAGGGGTCACAGTTTTAGAATAAGGGGTAAGCCATTTAGAATGGAGACGAGGAAACACTTTTTCTCACAGAGAGTGGTGAGTCTGTGGAATTCTCTGCGGTGGAGGCAGGTTGTCTGGATGCTTTCAAGAGAGAGCTAGATAGGACTCTTAAAAATAGTCAGGGGATATGGGGAGAAGGCAGGAACGGGGTACTGATTGGGGATGATCAGCCATGATCACATTGAATGGCGGTGCTGGCTCGAAGAGCCGAATGGCCTACTCCTGCACCTATTGTCTATTGTCTATTGTCTATTGTCTATTGTCTATCCATGTTCTCCACAGATGCTGCCTGACCTGCTGAGTTACTCCAGCACTCTGTGACTATCTTTGGTTTAAATCAGCATCTGCTGTTACATCCTACACAGATATTAAGATCCCCTCAAATAATAAATTTGTTAGTTTAGTTTAGTTTAGAGATACAGCGCGGGAACAGGCCCTTCGGCTCAGCGAGTCCGCGCCGAGCTGCGATCCCCGCACGCTAACACTATCCTACACACACTGGGGACAATTTACAATCTTTACCAAAGCCAATTGACCTACATACCTGTACGTCTTTGGAGTGTGGGAGGAAACCGGAGTGCCCGGCGAAAACCCACGCAGGTCACGGAGAACCACACTGACATCACCCGTAGTCAGGATGGAGGCGGCAACTCTACCGCTGAGCCAACGTTCCGCCCACAACGTTGTTGAGGCCTTTTGCAGGAAGAACCATTGGAAGATATTTTCAACCTGTCAATTCACACACGTATATACAGGCCCTTGTAGTTTAGTTTAGTTCAGTTTGTTATTGTCACATGTACCGAGGTACAGGGAAAAGCTCTTTTGTTCCAGTCAGGCGAAAGACTGTACATGATTACAATCCAGCTGGCCACAGTGAACAGGATACAGGATAAAGGAAATAACATTTATGAAAGAATGAATACGTTTATTGGCCAAGTATTCACATACAAGGAATTCGCTTTGGTGCTCTGCCCGCAAGTGACAACATGACAAACAGTGACAGTTAGGAATGACACATAAAACATTAAACAGTAATAATAAAACATTATCAATATAAAGGATACTATTACCTATAATGAAAGTTAAACTTTTTATCTTCCCTTTGACAGGCATTTATTTTTAAAAAGGGATGTATGTTGTGTTTTTAGTAATACATGCTTTTACTGAATGGATGCTTCCCTGGCTAATCCCCACTGCACCAATCACCAATTCTGGGTCTGTCAACAATTGCAACGATCCAGACATTAGTTTAGTTTACTTTAGAGATACAGCACGGAAACAGGCCCTTCAGCCCACGAGAAGAGGGAATACTTGGCCAATAAATTTATTCATTCATTCATTCATTCATGGGGTGGGAGATTGTAACCATCACGTGGTCCACCCTGTTTCAACAATAGACAACAGGTGCAGGAGTAGGCCATTTGGCCCTTTGAGCCAGCACTACCATTTATAATATTTATAAATTTATAATATTTATAATATTATCACACATTCACTGCCAGATCATGCCAGCATGATTACTTTAATGAATAGCCCTTCCATTGCGAGCCAAACATCTAACTGCAGAAGAGAGATTACGGACGGAACTGTTAATACGTGGTTGCAGCCTCCATTAATTGGACATCGTCCTTTGGGAGGGGAGAGAGAAACAGCAGCTCACGGCCCCACGAGCTGCGACCATCGTCTAATATCAACATTCATCGCCCGCGCAAATCAAGAAACATTCCTTGTTTAAGAAGGAACTGCAGATGCTGGAACAATCGAAGGTAGACAAAAATGCTGCAGAAACTCAGCGGGTGAGGCAGCATCTATGGAGTCTGGTGGTGCGCGCTTTCAAGCTTCTGTACCTTCTGCCAGGCGGGAACGGAGAGAAGAAGGAATGACCGGGGTGGGACAAGTCTTTGATGATGTCGGCTGCTTTCCCGAGGCAGCGTGAAGTGTAGATGGAGTCAATGGTGGGGAGTGTGGTCTGTGTGGGACTGGGCCACATCTACAATGGTGGGGAGTGTGGTCTGTGTGACGGGCTGGGCCACATCTACAATGGTGGGGAGTGTGGTCTGTGTGGGACTGGGCCACATCTACAATGGTGGGGAGTGTGGTGTGTGTGGGACTGGGCCACATCTACAATGGTGGGGAGTGTGGTGTGTGTGGGACTGGGCCACATCTACAATGGTGGGGAGTGTGGTCTGTGTGGGACTGGGCCACATCTACAATGGTGGGGAGTGTGGTCTGTGTGACGGGCTGGGCTACATCCACGACTCTGCAATTTCTTGCAGTCTTGGGCAGAGCAGTTCCCAAACCAGGCTGTATGCATCCTGACAAGCAAGGCAAGGCATGGGTTAGGACGAGCAAGGGTTAATGGAGGCTGATGCTGAGAGTACAAACATGGAGGGGTGGGGGGACGGGGGTTAAATTGAAACAGAACCTGAGTTGAAAAGTAATTTCCCTGACTGTCTATGAATTTCTCACTATTAAAAAGCATTTGCAGTCTGTCACATTGGAGTTAAGTTTCATCAGAAGATGTGGTTAACAGATGCTGGGTCCATTTGACTGTCCAATTCACAGCTCTGTGGCAGTCTGTGAATTGTGAGCAACTCACTTGATGTTTTTTTTACTTCTTGCTCTGCATTTGTGAGAGGGTCATTAAAAAAACAACACTTCAATGTCTAAGAGAAAGAATTGTCATCTTAGATGACCAGCCAGCCGAGACAATGCTTTCTATTGTCTTTACAGTTCCACTGTTCATCAGAGTTTGCTCAGGATAATATCATGTGATCTTTTTAGTTCAGTAAATATATTTCTAAACTTTGTTTAAATGGTGTTCCAATGCATCTGTACTTTACTCAAGATGAATTCTTTCAAAGGATAAGACACCACCCACTTAATGTTTTACTTCAGTTTATTGCCACATGTACCAGGGTACAGTGAACAGCCTTACAGTAAAACGGTTCACTTTACCCTCTGTGGAAACGTTTTCGCAGCGTCCCCACCATCGGCAGGCTCAGCCTCGAAACGGCAGGCAGCATCAACAGAGACACGCCCCACCCCGCACCCCCACACTCCCACCCCCCACCTCACCCCCAGCCCCAACTCCCACAACCCCTACTCCCACACCACCCCCCAACTCCCAAAAACTCACACCACCTCCCCTACCCACCCCCACCCACACCACCCACACCACCCCCACCCACACTCCCCCACACCACCCCCACCCCCCGCCTCACCCCAGCCCCAACTCCCACAACCCCTACTCCCACACCACCCCCCCACTCCCAAAAACTCACACCACCTCCCCTACCCACCCTCACCCACCCCCACACTCTCCCACACCACCCACACCCCCCACCCACACCACCCCCACCCCCACCCACACCCCCACCCACACCACCCCGCACACTAACACTACCCTACACACACTGGGGACAATTTAGATTTATACCAAGCCAATTAACCTACAAACCTGCACGTCTTTGGAGTGTGGGAGGAAACTGGAGCACCCGGAGAAAACCCACGCAGGGTAGGAAAGAACGTGCAAACTCCGTACAGACAGCGCCCGGTCGGGATCGAACCCGGGTCTCTGGCGCTGTGAGGCAGCAACTCTACTGCTGCACCACGGGGTGTTTGATACGGAGAGAAGAGGAGTGAACTGTAAAGCTGGAGGGATGGATGATGGGGGAAGGGGACAGGGAAGAGGGGAAGTGGGGGGGGGATAAAAGTAAAATGGGGGCACGGGGATGGGCAGAGTACGGAGCCAGACGACAGACAAATGAGCAGGAATTTTAACAACAGAGGCAAGTTTCTTATGATTGAGCAGAGAGCGAGGTTTAAACCTCAGAGATTTCACAAATGGTGACGGATAAACAAGCTGGATCTCAGGCATTTGTTTCTGATAGCTTTTGGGTATTTTGGATTTCATTAACTGACAAATAGACCCAATATATTACCACTGGCAGTGATGTCTTGTCAAAAGCCTGAAGATTTAAATTGAGAATGTCTAAACTCACTTCACTTAGCACCATTAATAGCTGTCAGCGAACTGCTTCTTACTGTCGGGACAATTGGATTCTATTCCAACCCACATCCCAGAGGCAAACTCATAAAACTTGTTAAGCAAAAAGTTTCAATCAGTTTATTTGAGACTGCTGCAGAATGTAACAAAACAAATATGTAAAGGCAGTGAGAAGGAAGGAACTGCAGGTGTTGGTTTATAATGAGTATAGACACAAAGTGCTGGAGTAACTCAGCGGGACAGGCAGCATCTCTTGGAGACGGCAGGAACGGGGTACTGATTGGGGATGATCAGCCATGATCACATTGAATGGCGGTGCTGGCTCGCAGGGCCAAATGGCCTCCTCCCGCACCTATTGTCTATTGTCTGTTGTCTATTGTCTATTGTCTATTGTCTATTGTCTATTGTCTATTGTCTATTGTCTGTTGTCTATTGAATAGATGACATTTTGGATCAGTTCGTTTAGTTTATTGTCACGTGTACCGAGGTACAGTGAAAAGCTTCTGTTGCGTGCTAACCAGTCAGCGGAAAGACTATACCTGATTACAATCGAGCCGCTTACAGTGTACAGATACAGGATAAGGGAATAACGTTCAGTGCACGGTAATATTTCGGGTTGGAACCCTTCTTCAGACCCTGTAAAAACGGTGCTTTATTTGTGACCGCTACATCTAAATAGTTAATAAATAGATTTTGTTTCATTTTTAATGTTGCTTTTATACTTATTTATTTATTAGCCGCTTAAATCAGAAGTCGATTGGTTACAAAATAAAAGCAGATGAGGGTAGTGTATTGGAGGTCAATATTTGTTGATAAATGGAGCCTCATTTTTAATTATTTTAGTTTAGTTTATAGATACAACGCAGAAACAGGCCCTTCGGCCCACCGAGTCCGTGCCGACCAGCGACCCCGCATGCTAACACTACCCCACACACACTAGAGACAATGTAGAATCTTGCAGACGCCAATTAGCCTAGAAACCTGTACGTCTTTGGAGTGAAGGAGGAAACCGGATCGCCCGGAGATAATCTTCCTTGAGACATTGAGGGGCCGCATGGTGGTGCAGCGGTAGAGTTGCTGCCTCACTGCGCCAGAGACCCGGGTTCGATCCTGACTGCGGCGCTGTCTGTACGGAGTTTGTACGTTCTCCCCGTGACCACGTGGGTTTTCCCCGGGTGCTCCGGTTTCCCCCACTCTCCAAAGATGTGCAGGTATGTAGATTAATTGGCTTCTGTAAATTGTAAATTGTCCCTAGTGTGTAGGATAGCTCTTATAAACGGGGTAATCGCTGGTCGGCCCGGACTCGATGGGCCGAAGGGTCATGCTGTATCTCTAAACTAAACTAAACTAAAGCTGACGGCTTTGGGTCGAGACCCTTCATCAGATAAACACCAATGATTGCTCTATGCACGACAGCCCTTCCCAATGAGACTTGGTTGGGTGTAAGATTCTTCATGTGGTGAACTGGATTGGATAGCAGTCTGGGGCCGATGATATCATCACATTGATTGAGGAATGGTGCTGTGAAGATTGTGTGACAGAGTGCTGACTTCATTTTGTTCACATTCTTCACACAGAGCCTTGTCCTTCACCATGTGCTGGAGGTTATAGTGAGGACATCATGCAACTGTGTGGCCCATCACCTCTTCCCAGTCATTGCCTCGCGAGTGATTGGAGTAACATTTATAAAATGAGTCTGAGGCTCGCACGTCTTTGTATGGATGTTCAGTTTAGTTTAGTTTAGTTTAGTTTAGTTTAGTTTAGAGATACAGCATGCAAACAGACCCTTTGGCCCACTGAGTCCGCACCAACCCGCGAACACCCCGTCTACAAGCGCTATCCTGCACACATGGCACAATTTACAATTTACTGAGGACAATTAATCGTACTGCATTAATCTATTGTATTTGAAAGGAAAGACTCTAATCCTCCGACCACACTCCATTGGTACTTTGAAACGATATCATGTTTAAATTTAGAAAAAATTAGGAGTGACATTGTCGAACCCTTGGTTAAATTTGATAGGACTTGGGGAAGATTTAGTCAACATTTTCACACGATTTAAATTGTCCCCTCTCCAACCGCTATAATAATTATTTTACCTTTATACGGTGGAACGGACGACGACAAACAGGGACTTAAATTGTTGAAATTCTTTGCAGCTCAGGTTCTGTTTTTCTTTTTTTTTCCTTTTTCTAGTTTAGGGGGGTTTTGTTTTTCTCTTTTTTCTCTTTTTTCTCTTTTTTTTGCTTTTTTTCTTTTTGTTTTTATACATACAAGTTCTCTTTTAAACACTTACATATTTACATAGAGACCGGGAGGTCTATACTCAATGTGTATTTTGGACTCATATCAGCTTCTACCTGTTATTCATGTAATCCTGATCCCTATGTATCAATACCATTGTTATGTTTATCATTATTCTTTTTCTTTTGCTGTTTTGTTTTTGCTTTTTGAAAAAAAATAATTGAAAGATTTTAAAAGGAAAAGGACAATTAATCAACAAACCTGCACGTCTTTGGAGTGTGTGAAGAAACCTGAGCACCCGGAGAAAACCCACGCGGTCACAGGAGAATGTACAAACCCCGTTCAGACAGCACCTGCAGTCAGGAATGAACGTGGTGAATATCGAAGGCTGTGAATGTACCTAAATGTTCTTTGAGTAAGTTATTAACTACCTACTGAAGCCAATGATCGGAATGATTTGCTAACCCATTCCCCTGAATGATCTGCAGCTTTACAATTTATTTCTTGGATATAATCAATATTCGTAACGTTTGAGAGAGTGCTGCATCTTCTCAGATGTTTCCTCATCACACGGCCTTGGCTGACGTTGGCATAGATTTGGTTTAGTTTAGAGATACAGCGCAGAAACAGGCTCTTTGGCCCACCGTGTCCGCACTGACCAGCGATCCCCGCACACTAACACCACCCTACACACACTAGGGACAACTTACATTTACACCGACAATTAACCTACAAACCTGTAAGTCTTTGTGGGAGAAAACCTAAGATATCGGAGAAAACCCAGGCAGGCCACGGGGAGCACGTACAAACTCCGTACAGACAGCACCCGTAGTCAGGATTGAACCCGGGTCTCTGGCGCTGCAAGTGCTGTAAGGCAGCAACTCTACCGCTGCGCCAGCGTGCTAGATGTCTGAGCCTCTATTGACTCTGTGAATAAGACAGCAAGACATCACCAAAACATTGTTTGTTCTTTTCAGGCTAATTATATTTCCAAGTGTCTGGTACAACACTCTGAATCTCTGAACCGACACTGAACAGCTGGTCTAGATTAAAGATCGCTGAGGGACAAACAGCAGGCGGGAAGTCTCTTTTTTAATTATTATTCAATCGCTGGATTTGGGGATGAATGTGAATATCAAGTGTTTTTTTTAAATGTTAGACCCCGGTATTAGTATACAAACTTAAAGCATACGGTATAGTATACAAACTTAAAGCATACGGTATTAGGGGTTCAGTATTGATGTGGATAGAGAACTGGCTGGCAAACAGGAAGCAAAGAGTAGGAGTAAACGGGTCCTTTTCACAATGGCAGGCAGTAACTAGTGGGGTACCGCAGGGCTCAGTGCTGGGACCCCAGCTATTTACAATATATATTAATGATCTGGATGAGGGAATTGAAGGCAATATCTCCAAGTTTGCGGATGACACTAAGCTGGGGGGCAGTGTTCGCTGTGAGGAGGATGCTAGGAGACTGCAAGGTGACTTGGATAGGCTGGGTGAGTGGGCAAATGTTTGGCAGATGCAGTATAATGTGGATAAATGTGAGGTTATCCACTTTGGTGGCAAAAACAGGAAAGCAGAATATTATTTTAAATGGTGGCCGATTAGGAAAAGGGGAGATGCAGCGAGACCTGGGTGTCATGGTACACCAGTCATTGAAAGTAGGCATGCAGGTGCAGCAGGCAGTGAAAAAAAGCGAATGGTATGTTAGCTTTCATAGCAAAAGGATTTGAGTACAGGAGCAGGGGGAGTTCTACTTCAGTTGTACAGGGTCTTGGTGAGACCACACCTGGAGTATTGCGTGCAGTTTTGGTCTCCAAATCTGAGGAAGGACATTATTGCCATAGAGGGAGTGCAGAGAAGGTTCACCAGACTGATTCCTGGGATGTCAGGACTGTCTTATGAAGAAAGAACTGGATAGACTTGGTTTATACTCTCTGGAATTTAGGAGATTAAGAGGGGATCTTATAGAAACTTACAAAATTCTTAAGGGGTTGGACAGGCTAGATGCAGGAAGATTGTTCCCGATGTTGGGGAAGTCCAGGACAAGGGGTCACAGCTTAAGGATAAGGGGGAAATCCTTTAAGACCGAGATGAGAAAGACTTTCTTCACACAGAGAGTGGTGAGTCTCTGGAACTCTCTGCCACAGAGGGTAGTTGAGGCCAGTTCATTGGCTATATTTAAGAGTGAGTTGGATGTGGCCCTTGTGGCTAAGGGGATCAGAGGGTATGGAGAGAAGGCAGGTACGGGATACTGAGTTGGATGATCAGCCATGATCATATTGAATGGCGGTGCAGGCTCGAAGGGCTGAATGGCCTACTCCTGCACCTAATTTCTATGTTTCTATGTTTCTATGATATGATTAAATCTAAATCTCCATCTTATGAAACTTACAGGGCCAATACATAATTACACCCAGCTCAATCAGCCCCAGCCTTGAACCGGGGCTAGTTGTAAGGCTTGGAAAAGTAAACCAGGTGGATCTCAGCACCGCCTTTCACCATCTGGGCCCATTCTTTGGAAAGTCAACCCAAATGTCACACACGTGACCAGATGGGATGGCACAAAGTAATACATTTTTTTTAATTTATTGTCGGAGATTAATCTTATTCATCGCTATTGTCCCACCTATAGAACTATAGTGCATGTCTGCTAAAGGTATGAACATTCTAGCTTTTTAAAATTCACAGAGTTGGTACAATGCTGAACTGCGTGGTGTCACACGCGTGACCAGTCGTATTTCACCTCTGACCCTGAAGAAACATTGTCAGTATAACCATTAAAAATGTTCACGATAAACCGAAGAAAATGTGAATCATATATACATTACAAAACAATATACCTGTAATGCTTTCAGAATTAGAAGAGATGTATTCCACAATTGTTCATCTTTTGGGTCACACACGTGACCAAGAATTGGCCTATTATGGTCACTCAGTAATACAGATATTTATTTAATGTATTATTGACTATATTTATCTCTGTGTTAACATGTTGGCACACAGATAAATACACAGGTCCACCACCGATTTACTGTCCCCCCCCCCTTTTTAATCCAGAAAAATCCCCCCCAATCCCTCCTGAAGTCCCCCCCAAAATGTGTCGCCTCGGCCGTGTGAGGCGGCCGATCTAACCTCATCGGGATTCCGCGGCGGATCGAATCTGCCCCCTGAGGCCGGGGCTCTGGGACTCCGGCCCGGCCAGAGACGGCGGATCCATTCCCAGAGCTGACTTCCACGGCTGGAACGTTCCGGAACCGTTGGACTCCTCTCTTGAAGGCCGTGACCTCTGTTGGTCCGGCAACACGGATAATCCGGCAAGGCTCTGGAACCGAGGGTGCCAGAATATCGGTGGTGGACCTGTTCAGTATTCAACAATGCCAAAAAATTCACGCCCGTAATAACTGGTAACCATAAAAATGCAAAATCAAAGTCTGTAGTGCAACCACAGACACAGTCCACAGAAGACCACAGTCGCTGAGGTCAGTGTGTGCAGAGTTCAACAGCCTGATGGTTGTGGGGAAGAAGCTGTTCTTGAACCTGGAGGTCACGGTTTTCAGGCTCCTGTACCTTCTTCCCCATGGTAGCAGCGAGGTGAGAGTGTACTTTAAGGAGTATCCAACGCAATATTCACATAATCTGAGTTTCAACTCAATCTGAAGGGCTCCCCCGACCTGAAACGTCACCTATCCATGTTCTCCACAGATGCTGCCTGACCCGCTGAGTTACTCCAGCACTCTGTGAAACGTCACCTATCCATGTTCTCCACAGATGCTGCCTGACCCGCTGAGTTACTCCAGCACTCTGTGAAACGTCACCTATCCATGTTCTCCACAGATGCTGCCTGACCCGCTGAGTTACTCCAGCACTCTGTGAAACGTCACCTATCCATGTTCTCCACAGATGCTGCCTGGCCCGCTGAGTTACTCCAGCATTAATGTGTCTTTTTGTGTAAAATGGAGAACCCAAACAACGCAGTTCCTTGCGTCTCCATTTGTCTGCACTTATATCCCATTAAAAACAAGCACTTTGACTTGGATTACTTACAGATGGTGGCTACCTCATTCATAATTAAGGCTTAAAAGAAGACAGGGTTTTATATACGAGACAATTAGCGATGCAGAGTAATTGGAGATTGGATATTTTTGATTAATGACATTGTGTTGGAAACAATGTTTTGCCATCAATAATGGTTTGCAGTAATCGATGCCCGATGTATTTGTACGTGTCAGGGGAGGATGGGGATTGTGCAGAGTTAGTGATGGAGGGGCAGTGCGTTTGCGCTTGGTCTGCATGGGATTGTTCGCTGCTCTATCTGTGGCCTGTAAACATAGCAGTGCGTTCCTCATTTAACACAAATCTTTAGTTTAGTTTAGAGACACAGAGAGGAAACAGGCCCACCCGGTCCTCGCCAAACAGCGACCCCCGCATATTAACACTATCCTACACGCACTAGGGACGATTTTAAAATTTATCAAGCCAATGTATCTACAAACCTGTACATCTTTGGAGTGTGGGAATAAACCGAAAATCTCGGAGAAAACCCACAGTAGTGGCGCAGCGGTAGAGTTGCTGCCTTACAGCTCTTCCAGCGCCAGAGACCCAGGGTTCGATCCCGACTACGGGCGCTGTCTGTATGGAGTTTGTACGTTCTCCCTGTGTCCTCGTGGGTTTTTCCCAAGAACTTCAGATTCCTCCTACACTCCAAAGACGTACAGGTTTGTAGGTTAAATGGCTTGGTTATAAATTGTCCCTGGTGTAGGATAGTGTTAATCGAACCCAGGTCTCTGGAGCAGTGAGCCAGCAACTCTACCACTTAGATGGAGCACCTTGGTCAGCATAGATGAGTTGGGCCGAAGGGCCTGTTTCTGTGTGTGACTCTGTGTCTGCATGAAGCAGAGGACTGTGCAGGTCTAGTTGGTGAATGTACGCAAGACAGGTATTGATATATTTTTAGATAATTAAGTGATGCAAGGGACATTAATTTGACACAAGAAGGTGGCACAGAGGTAAAATAATTAACCCAGGATCTCACTCTGTAGCTCCACAGACATAAGGGAATAAGCGGCCTAATTCTGCTTTATTTCCCGTGTGCTGTGTTCATCCAGTGAAGGTGATCCCACCGCGCTCTTAAATACTTCCTTCCAGGATTGTGAACCGGTAATAATCTAAACAAAGTGGCACGGTGGCGCAGCAGTAGATGTGCGGCCTCACCGCGCCAGAGACCCGGGTTCGATCCTGACCACGGGCGCTGTCTGTACGGAGTTTGCACGTTCTCCCCGTGACCTACGTGGGTTTTCTCCGAGATCTTCGGTTTCCTCCCACACTCCAAAGAAGTACAGGTTTGAAGGTTCATTGTGACTCTATCGGCATAAGCAAACGTTCTGAATTAGTCATAGAAATAGAGAAATAAAACAGAGCCTGCTTATGCATGATCGTAGTGTCATACAGTACGGAAACAGGCCATTCGGCCCAACCAGCAATGCTGACCAAGATGCCCCATCCACGCGAGTCACACCTGTCCATGTCTGGCCCATCTCCCTCTTAACCTTTCCTATCCTTGTACCTGTCCAAATGTCTTTTAAATGTTGTTGTGGTCCCTGCCTCAACTACGGGTACCTCCTCTGGCAGCTCGTTCCATACACCCACCACCCTCTGTGTGAATAAGTTGGGTTCTCTGGTTCTAGACTCCCCTACTCTGGGTCCTCTGGGTTCTCTGGTTCTAGATTCCCCTACTCTGGGTTCTCTGGTTCTAGATTCCCCAACACTGGGTTCTCTAGTTTTGGATTCCTCCTACACTGGGTCCTCTGATTCTAGATTCACTTACACTGGGTCCTCTGGTTCTAGATTTCCACTACACTGGGTCCACTGGTTCTCGATTCCCCTAATCTGGTCCCCTGGTTCTAGATTTCCAATACACTGGGTCCACTGGTTCTAGAATGCCCAACTCTGGGTCCTCTGGTTCTAGATTGCCCCTACACGGGGTCATCTGGTTCTAGATTCCCCTATTCTGGATCCTCTGGTTCTAGATATCCCCTACACTGGGTCCTCTGGTTCTCGATTTCCCCTACACTGGGGCCTCTGGTTCTAGATTCCCCTACTCTGGGTCCTCTGGTTCTAGATTCCCCTACTCACAGACTCAGTGCGTTCATATAAAGTTGATAGAATATTGATCACAGCTCGCGGCTGGTGGTGTGGATGTGCAATGTGACCCAGTGTAGTGTTGGCCTGACAGCGGGGCATGTTGGAATGATTTGCTGAAGGTGTGACCAGGAGCCTGCGAGCCAGAGGACAGGCGCTGCGGTTACCGTCGCTGCCTCACTTGTGTGATTAACCTCGAGAAACCTCAGCAATAATTTACATGCTGACAAATAATTCATATTCTGAGACATTATTTATACACTGCCTGGAAATCACTCTTTTGCATATAAATCTAATTAAATACGCACAAACACTTCATGAGCAATTACAAACTTAGCCAAATATTAATATTTACTCTTAACACCTGCACCAATCACTGCTCCGTGGCCTTTATCATTTGGAAATGAATTAATTGTGACGTGATCGATTAATAATTGCACCTCGCGTGCTTGTGATGCTAATTGCATTAACTGTTCCCAAATGTTACCATGGAAACGGTATAACCTTAAATCTCCCTATTTTGATATTATAAAATTAAACAGTCTTTTATTTTATGTTCCTATTTGCTACTCGTAATTCCTTTCAAGTCGGGCTGGTTTTAGGCCAAAACCAAAGTGCTGGAACAACGCAGTGGGTCAGGCAGCAGCTGGGGTAGGAATGGACAGAGGACACTTTGGTCTGGGACCATCCTTCGGTCTGAAACATCGCCTGTCCATTCCCTCCATAGATGCTGCGATGACGGAGTTCTATAAAATAGGCCGGCATGGACAAAGATAGACACAAAAAGCTGGAGTAACTCAGTGGGACAGGCAGCATCTCTGGAGAGAAGGAATGGGTGACGTTTCGGGTCGAGAACCTTCTCCAGAAAGGTCTTCGTCTGAAGAAGCTTCTCGACCCGAAACATCACCCATTCCTTCTCTCCAGAGATGCTGCCTGTCCCGCTGAGTTACTCCAGCTTCTTGTATCTATCTTCGGTTTAAACCAGCATCTGCAGTTCCTTCCTACACATTTCGTCAGCATGGGCAAGTTGGGCCGAAGGGCCTGTTCTATCATTCTATAACATTGCTCGATTTATAACTGGCCAATTTATCAGACCGTCCCCATTAATCAAATACATTCCAAGTTGATTGAATATACAGGGAATCTATCAGCATTTTGAAGATATACCAATAATGAACCCTCACAATATACCATCTCTCAAATAATCTTGGTTCTTGGTTCTTGGTTACTTGGTCCTCCAAAATATTCCAACTGGAATTTAAACTGGAGGTGGTGAAGGGAGGGTTTAGCCAGAGAGGGTTCTGGCTAATCGATCAGTTATTAAGTCACAGAGAATGAAATGATTGAAGGACTGATGTGTAACTTAATTAAAAGTACAGCAAAGTCAATGGACGGAGACAGATGTCCTCGGGCAAGGGAGAGTTTCCAGTTTACCGAGGTACAGTGAAAAGCTTCTGTTGTGTGCTACCAGTCAGCGGAAAGACAATACATGATTACAATCGAGCCGTTCACAGTGCCATGACAAGGGAATAACATTTGGAGCAGGGGTGGCACGCTGGCTCAGCGGTAGAGTTGCTGCCTCACCGCGAATGCAGCGCCGGAGACCCGGGTTCGATCCCGACTACGGGCGCTGTCTGTACGGAGTTTGCACGTTCTCCCCGTGACCCGCGTGGGTTTTCTCCGAGACCTTCGGTTTCCACCCACACTCCAAAGACGTGCAAGTCTAATCAAGCATAGTCCGAGGGTCACCAATGAGGTAGATAGTAGTTCAGGACTGCTCTCTGGTTGTGGTAGGATGGTTCAGTGAGGTGAAGGGAGAAAGTGGGTAGACAGAGAGAAATATGAACCGTGAGTCTTAAAATAAAGATGTTGATGGAGATAGGTGGTGGGAAATGTAGACAAATATGTAGAAAAACAGATAGAGATGGCGTGAAAGCAAGAGACACAAACTACAAATTAAAAAAAACAAATACAAAATAACAATCAGCTTGTGTGCATTTGCCAAAATAATCACTGCAAAGAATCTGGAGATGAGAGAAAGAATATTGAACGATTTCTTGCCCTGATGTGGATTATTGTTCACCCAAACATCCAACTGCAACGCAGCAATGATTTACTGAACAATAGACGACTAATCCCTTCTGATTATTCATGGCTGGGGAAAGGTTGCA